>JAQNCB010000027.1:32346565-32357250 GCA_030068295.1 Euristhmus nudiceps | reverse complement strand
TGAATATGTATTTATTGATATTATATACACATATACATGTACGTATACGTCAGTCAGGGGGGGTTGATCCTACTTCATGGAAATTCGGTCTTCGCGGTGGGTCTCGACCATCCATTAACGATGAAAAGTGAGGGATCCCTGTATACATTAGCAGCTGGCATTGACGTTGAGTGATTATAAATAGATCTAGCCATGTCCGATGGTACTTCTAGTGTTACCGATCTGTTTTGATCATCTTCGGTCGTGTTCTGGTTTATTATTACGACAATATCATGCTGAGTGATAGTAGGTTTAGATGTTCAGATTTCATACCCGTTAAGGCGATAGTTAAAGTGTACCTGTGGTGAATCTGCATAACTAGCTCTTTAAAACATTCACGTGTGCCATCAGCGGTTCTCTCAGGCAATGTTAGTCCTTCGCCTTTGACAAGTACACCGGAGTGCTGAAGCACTATTACTACCATTAGTCACGCACATGCCTTCTTCATTGGCTGTTCCAGCTCGTGTAGTGATGTAAATTCATTGAGTCGTCCTATTGGCTGTTCTGCGTGCAGCGGACCCAAGTGCTGCCAGTGCTGAGCTGTGACGCCAGGAAAAGCCCGCACAAACAACCAGCACGGAAAACATAACACAGCATCAGTACGGGCCATACCCTGAAAATGTTTCCATCCAGACACAAATCGGTATTCTGTCAACACCACTTCAATCCGATCTGCTATCGGTGTGACCTTCAGGCAGAAGCATTTGACATGAAGCCCAAGCTTTTCCCTCTGAAACCGGACTCTGTTCCAATGGAATTCCTTCATTAAAAGTATGAGGATGACAGCTGACATGGCAGTGCCTTGCTAAAAGGAACCAGTGAAATGTAAGAGCCTTTAGAATGCTGTGAGTTTCATCACCGAAAATGTCACCCGCTGCTTATGTTCTTGCGCGGATGACCCCGCCAAACGAATTCACGTTGCTTCCAGAAAAGAATGGCTGTTCCACATTGATTTAGCCCCCTCTAGTACTCCACAGGATAAAATTACCCAATACAGACGGTCCTCGCTTAAGTTTATTCGCCTTACGTTTTTTTAGATTTTACGTTTGAACTGACTGTAAAAAATTGTTGTAAAAAAAATTAAATTTTAAATTAAAAAAATGTATTTTTTTTTCCTTTCAAATTTTGAGTTTAGCGCACTCTCCGTAGTACGAAACGTTCAAATGCTACTTACGCATGACGCTGCGTCCATTTTTTACATGGTGCTGCGTTCATTGTTTCCAAACGACAGCCTGAACGTGCCTTGCTTCTTCCCAGTTCACCGCGTGTCACCCTTGTGTTAAGACGTCGTCTCTGTGATCTTTGTGTTTAAACTGTTTTGCGTACAGTATTGCTAACACTAAGCAAATTTAGTTGGAAAGCGTAAGCCTATTAGTGGTAGTGGTAATCAGAAAAAGCACAAAATGAAAGTGAAAGTGACATCGACGATCCACAAGCCCTTATGTGACTCCTCCTCCTCCTCCTTCTCCTCCACCATTTGATAAAAATTTATTTATTTGAAATTATTTGGCTTGAATTTAATTTATTTTAAATTAATGTTGATATTATTTTACAATTTAATGTTTATAATAAATCATTTAGGGTTATTTTATGAGATACGGTAATAGTATTTATGGATGTATAGTACAGTATGAACGGTCATACGTTACTGGAACGGACAGTAACAACTTACTTTTTTTCACCTTACGTTCGGCCGTTCGAAACATAACTAAAACGTGTAGTAATTTTTATGGTAATTTATATTAAAATAGGCTGTGATCACCTAAACGTATTATAATTATGATGTAAGGAAGGCCAATATCATGACTCTTTAAACTAGTCTGATAACAATATATAGTTTTAATTTTTGGTTAAGGTTAAAGAATCTTAAGTAAATTCTCAGGTTTCTTCCCAACCTTCTGTTGGGAGAGAAATCAAAATCGTGTGCATCCAAGTTTGGACAGATCGCCTGTTTCCATCCCCTTTTTCTCATTAATCCTGTCTTTGTTATTCGCTTCTCAATCACCCAAACATCCTGAATGTAAATTGAATTTCTCCTGTTTCTTCAAGGGCCAATCGAAATCAAATATCACCTCCAGGGCCCAGCCAGGGTTTATTTATTTATTTATTTATTTATTTATTTATTTATTTATTTATTTATTTTGTGAATAAAATAAAACTATTTCCTGACACGACCCATATGTCATGCTTCATTAATTTAAGGTATTATGTCAGAGCCATATATTCGAATTTTGCTGATTTTGCACATTTTTTGCTCATTGAATTCCAAGCTTTGACAAGTTTATCCAAGAAGGATGAAGGAGGCTTTTTATTATTATTATTACACTGAGGCATTTGTGCATTAAAAAATAAAAGTTTCAATATCCACAAAGCTACAAAGTGTTCAAGTTAGCATATGAGAAAAGAGGAAATTTCGAACAAAACCATGTGTTTGGATGGAAAATGATCTACTGAGTCATTACTATGCATATAATGTCCAAAAGAGGCATACTTTTTTTCGTACACAGGGATCCCTCACTTTTTGCAGTTAATGGAGGCTCGAGACCCTCGCAAAGACCGAATTTCCGCGATGTAGGATCGACCCTCCTGACTGGTGTATGCTTACATGTATATGTGTATATAATATCAATAAATACATATGCAACTCTATTAAATGCTTATAATAACAATGAAACATTCAAAAACAATGCATAAGATGTAAATAAAACATAAGTAAAATATAAATAATATAAAATACATATGTGTAATTGTACAAAGATGTAAATAAAGTGTAAGAAATGTCTTGACTTCAGCCTTTTCTGTCTCGAATGCTGTTATTTCAGAGCCGAGTCCTAAACCGGAGTCAGTAGTGAGTTTGCTCCCTGCCCCTTAACGTTTTCCCTATTTAATAGTGAAAGATTTAAGTGAAAGACTGCAAGGTCACTACCGACTCAGTTTGGAACACTGCCTCTGAAATCTCACAAGCTGATTGGCCAAGACGAATTTCCCAGCATTAGAAGAGGCTGGGATCCGAATCCGAGTCAGTAGCGACCCCTGATGGCATTTTGCTGAACTTTTTTTCTACATATTTATTTATTTATTTATTTTTTTGGATGACAATTTTTTTAAAAATCCGTGATGCACTGAAGCCGCGGAACTTGAAGCTCAATCTAGCGAGGGATCACTGTATACTATTCTGGAATACAGTGATGTGATTGGTCCACTATCTAGGGTTTGATAGCCATTATTCTCAGTAGATAGTGCTTAAATCATAGTTACAATCATTCATGCTATGTCATGGTTACCTGAAGCAGGTGACATCATCATTGTCATGAGGATGAAAAAAAGATAAAAAGTTTAATTTAAGTTTTTGTTATGTTTCCATGTAGTAAAACATTTTGAATGAGTTTTGAAAGACACTGTTTTACAGTATGCTCTGCTCATGGAGCAGGGGGGTCTCACCTGACCTGCCTATGTCATGGTTAAAAATTATACGAAAATAATCTATGAATGAATCTATTAATTTTTTAAATTTAGATTGCACTCTATGTTCCAGTGTACATAGTAACACAATTTTTCACCTGGGGGACATGGTGGCGTAGTAGTTAGCATGTCCGCCTCACAGCAATCAGGCCATGGCTTTGAGTCCTGGTGAGAGCATTTCTGAGTGGGGGTTGGCATGTTCTCCCTGTGCTTGCACAGGTTTCCTCCAGATACTCAGGTTTCCTTACACAGTCCAAAAATATGCATTAGGCTAGCTGGCTGTTCCAAGTTTCCCCTAGGTATGAATGTGATTGTCAATGGTTGCGCCTGTTTTGGCCCTCTGATGGTCTGGCGAACTGTTCAAGGTGCACCCTTTCTTCACCCAGTGTTGGTTAAGATAGGCTCCAGCCTCCCTGTGACCCTAATATGATGAAGCAGCTCGACAAATGAGTGAGACAGAAAGAATTATTCAATTATTCAATCTTGGTGGGTGTCGCTGAATTGAATACTATTACATCCTAAATTAGTGAAATTACAATGAATTATCCACCTCCCAAACACGGGAGACTGCTTGAATCACTGACAAATGTAAAAATAAATCATAAGCATTATTTATGAACCCATAGTTTAATAAAAGTGGAATGCTTCTTAACACTATTAACCAACAAAATTAACATAATAGCGAAATTGAATTGGTCCTAAACTGGACACTTTGCTCACACCATCCTCAACAAACTTGTGTTTATGGTTTGTACAGAATATTTGTGTTTTTAAGCCCTGTGAACGCAGAACCTTCTGGTTAGATTCCACATTGGTTCTGATCAAATTGAACATTTTAACACAGCCGTCACGTGGACACCTTGTCTGAAACATAACGTGCAGTGTTGATAGCTAACTACGTAGATTCGTTTATTTATGTCCTCAACCACTTCATAGTTCATCAACATTCAGCCGTGTTTTAGTTTAATCAGCCTCAGTTTCTGGCCTTGAGGGTACATGATTTATTCGTGAGAAAAGAGATTCACTGTTTGTTGTTTGATTTTTTTTTTTTCCACTTAAGGGGTCCTTCATTAGATGGAGATAAAACGAAGTGTATTCATGTCAAATCGCTGGTTCCTCTGAGTCTGATTAATGTTTGAAAAAAACTGACTTTTAAATGAGTTTCATGCTTTCTTTCTTCCTTTTTTTATTTAGCCTCTGTGGGTTGTCTTCTGCTGGCACTCATCAGTGTATCTGGTGAGCAGTAGTTCCTGAAGCATTGGTAGAGAAAAACTACAGTGCTAGAACCTTCTCAGTATCACACTCTACATACAGTAGCTCGCTCTGGAAGTAGATACTGTGTACGATTAAGCAGATGAAAAGCAATTCTCTAATTCCACAGATGCTTTGATATAATTTAAACATTTGATGACCTCACACTTTGAAGCACCGCGAGTTTTAGAAATATAAAACCTGGACTTCAACAGTTGCATCTAGAAAATATGGAAGCAGAAATATCTGCTTCTCATTCATCACTTATTTGCCAAACCGTTTACTCCGACTGAAGTTGTGGAGATGCGACATTTCAGCTGACACTTGGTAAAAACATGGGGCACCCTGAACAGATCGCCAGACCAATACAGGTCCAACACACCACAGAGCTGGCTAATGGTGACTTTTTAGATTTACTAATGGTGCCTTTTAAAAAACTACTGTAAAGATTTTCTAAATTCCCCTTCACACTCTAACGAAGACCGCGAAGACCGCAATGTGTGCGGGGATTTTAAACAAATGCAGCATGGACATCTTTCTACTGCACCATGTTCTCATTATGACAAACATGTTCCCACTAATTGTGAATGCATGACGTGTTCTTACTGTGTGTATCTGCTACTACTTTTCTTTTGGCTTCTCCCTTCAGAGGTCGCCACAGCGAATCATCTGTTTCCATCCATCCCTGTCCTCTGCATCCTTTTGTCTCACACCAACTAACTTCATGTTCGTAGTAATTTACCGTACTCAGTGGTAATTTTCGCCAAACTGCTTAATTCTTATAGGGTCTTATAGAATTTTTTTACACAATCATCTGTACTTCTACTTGAGTAAACAATGTTCTATAATAATCCTAGTTTATTCATTTACCGAACCGTTTAGTCCTATTAGAATTGCAAGGAGGTTTGCGCCCATCTCAGCTGATTATGGGCGAAGGCGGGGTACATCCTGAACAGCTTACTGGTCCATTCACACTCATATCCACAACCGCAGTCGGTAGCAAGGTTTGAATCCTGTTAACCACTAAAACAACCTGGTTTTACCCCAAAATAATTTTTTCCTCCTCCTTTTCTTCCACAAATAATTTATTATTGCATGTTTTTTTTTTTGGTAGAAAAGTATTTTCTAAACTTTTTCTTAGGATCAAAGTAAAACAAAGACAGCTACAGAAATGCTAAAAATAGAGTCCATATTTATTTTATGTAAATTATGTCACGCCTCTGCACGGCGTCGCCACTAGGGGTGCTGTTGCAGGTTGTGGCGGTATTCTTCATCATGTGTCTCCAGGCTGACAGGCGTGCCCCACCAATTACCGTCCCCCATCTGGTGGCAATCTAGCCGGCTATTTATGTTCCGCTTACCCGCTTCCTGTTGCTGGATCATGCGTTTCTGTCACTCTGGCGCTACCCGGTTCGGATCCGTGGCCAGTCAATGTCAAAGTGTTCATGTTCATGTTTTATTTTCTTGTTTTCATGCCCCAGATTATTGTTTGTAACTTTGTTTTGTCGGGTACTTTAGCCTGTGCACCAGGAAGTACTATATTCCATAAAGACTTTGTTTTGATTCCACGCTACGCCGTCTCCTGCTGTCCTGCGAGTAGATACTATTAAGTCTGCTTGGTAAAAGCATATCAAATTAATACATACTACAGCTATTGCTTTTAGCCAATCACTGTGTTACTGCTCCCAGTGCAGCTAACTGAGTTATCAAAGGCTGGTCATGTCTCTCACTGTCTGTGGTGAGAGGGATGTAAAAGAACCATTGCTGACTTTCATCAAGAATAGCTGCATAGCCGTCAGCGTGTTTCTGCCCTGCGATGGCCTGGCTAGCTGTCCAGGGTGTACTCTGTCCTCTCCCAGAGTCGGCTGAGATGGGCACCAGCCTCCCCGTGACCCGAAATAGGATGAAGTGGTTCAGAAAATGAATGAATGAGTGTGTTACTCTCTTAGTACTGCGATTAAATCGATGAGATAAAAATGTCTCCTTTTTCACTTTTGGAAGAATGTTGATTTCAAAATCCTAAAATCTTTGGTTGACACACTAATCATTTCATCATATGAAGTTTTTCCACACAGAATGTTTCCCGCTATTACACCATTCACATTTCACAAGCTTAAAACTAATGGATAAAGATTTAAAAGGTGTTATAAAAAAAACCTGTGTTTTTTTTACCCTAATTCACTCGTTCACTCACTCAGTCGTTTACTGAAACGTTTAGTCCTGTTAGGGTCGCGAGGAGGTTGGAGCCTACCCAGTCAACAATGGGCGAAGACACCCTGAACAGCTCGCCAAACCATTTGCACGACCAACACACACACACACACACACACACACACAACCATTCATACTCACATCTACAACCTCAGTCAGTAGCAGGGTTCGAACCTGGAACCTTCTTGCTGTGAGGCGACACTGTTAACCTCTACAACAACCTGGTTTTCACTCAAGAGAACTCAAGGTATTTATTATTTCATGATTAATGTTTTATGGTAGGAAAGTATTGTATAAACTTTTTAAAAACAAAGTAGAACAAAGACAGTTACATAAATTCTAAAAAAAAGTCTTTATGATCATATTTATTTTATGTAAATTAATACATACTGTAGCAAGTGCTTTCAGTGTGTTTGTGTCTTAGTACTGTGATTAAATCTTTGAGATAATATGGTCTTTTTGTTTCACTTTTGGAAGAACGTTGATTTCGAAATCCTAGAATTTTTGGCTGACACATGAAGTTTTTCCAAACAGAATGGAATCCCAGGCTCATCGAGGGCATTTTTAGTGTGAAGTTGGCACGTTCGTTGGCACTGTGCTTGTGTGGGTTTCCTCCAGGTACTCCGGTTTCGTCCCACAGTCTAAAGGCACACATTGGGTAAATTGGCTGTACCAAATTGCCCATAGGTGTGAAAGTGAGTATGAATGGCTGTGCGTGTTGCCCTGCGAGCTGTTCAGGGTGTATTCGCCCAGTGTTGGCTGAAAAAAGCTCCAGCTTCATCTTGGCCCTAGTAGGACTAAGTGGTTCAGCAAATGACTGAGTGACTGAGCGAGTAAATTAAAGTAAACTGTCAGGCGCCGGGCTGAACGCGCCAACGCCGCGGTGAAGGTGATTGGTGATATGCTCCATTCGCAAAAGGCAGGAGAGGAGGCAGAAGTTGCAGGAACAAACAAAGGTCTTTATTAATAAAACAAACTAAGTACCCTTCCTTAACGGGGGGAAGCTCACAGACCGACAGACTGGAAACAGAAAACAAACCGATGCAATAATGAACGGGAAGACACAGTAAAACACTCTGTGAAACTCAAAGAAACAAAGTATGAACCGGCAAACACAAGTTCACTCTCAAGCGCTATAAATAGCCCTCCTTAACTCAAAACAGCTGCAGGAAATAACTCTGTGAGGGGAGGGTGAGCACTTCCGGCTGCGCTGAGGGTCTCCACAGCGCCCCTAGCGGCGGAATCGTGCTGCGCCATGACAGTAAACATTATACACTACACCACCATACCAGCCTACCTACATTAAGTTGCCCAAAGATCATGTAAAATGCAATGAATGTTGAAAATACTATATAAAATCAAGCAAATCAAAAATAATTTAAAGTTTATGAAGCTGACATGGAACAGATGTTAGGTTAAGATGTTAGGTTAGCGTCTTCTTTAATAAACCCAATGAGGTAATTTAGGCTATTTTCTTTCAACATCCATGATACTGCCCTTTTAAAGTGTACCAGCATGGGTCATCCTTACAGCGTAGTTTGTGTGCATGTCATAATGTTTAAGTGATACAGATGCTTATTTAAACATAAATGAGCATAAAAAGCACAAAACTGTTAATTCTATCCCATGGATTACTATCCAATGGGTTATTTTATTCCATGGATTACTAGCGGTGTGCTAATCTGCAGGGTATAGCAGGTAAGCAGTTGTTTTTCCCCCGGAAGTGATGTCAACACATTGGATAGGGTTGATGTATCTTGTGGAGATGGTGAGACGTCACATTCTAGTGACTCTGAGGATGAGAACGCTGCCAGAAACGAGTGTGACAGTAAATCCAAAATGGCTTATACAGCTAACGTTTTGCTAACTCAGCTTTCCTGTCATCAGTTGGTTTAGGAAGAAAAAAGGAATGTCTTCTGCAATTTCTGCACTTGTTGTTTGTGTAGCTCAGCACTGGCTGATAATGTGTCATGCTGCATGGGTCAATGACGTAGTCCAACCAATCCAATGAGCCCTTTTCAGCCAGTCAGAGAGGCAGCATGTCTCCGAGCATGTCTACAGTTGTAACACTCGCGTGCACTTTGAAAATGAGCAAGGACTGAGGTTACCAAGGAACCATTGATGTTACACATGACCATTTTAAGTAGCCAGGAGCACTAATTCACCACAGGTACACTTTAAAATGATAAGGCCAAAAAATAAAAATACATTTGTTTCCGGTAACATTGCAGAATAATTTTGGGTCGGTAGGTCGGCAAAAGTTTTTTTTTTTTTTCCCCAAAGCCTCTCACAGATGCGGAGATGAAGAGTGTGCGCATCCCCACCCCCGCTCCGTGCTCCGCCCCGCCCACCCCCTTCTTCTCTCTCTCCGCACCGCTCAAGTGAACTTTCCCGCTTGAGATTCTTAAAGAGACAGTGTACCTATTGACACTGAATAACAGTCTGTTATTAAATAACCACTGGGTTACAAAAACACATGAAAAAAACTTTAAAGTCTGCGGGAAAATAAAGTGACTCGGTCGGGTGACTGGAAACAAAGGGGTTTTTTTTGGCCTAATAATGAAGGTGGATTCTGAACCTGAATGTTTGGTTATGAATGTGAACTTTGGCCAGTTTCACTTGCAGGTTCTGCTTCCACCTAAATCTCTTTACATACAATATGGAGATACTACCATAGTTGTGTGTGTGTGTGTGTGTGTGTGTGTGTGTGTGTGTGTGTGTGTGTGTGTGTGTGTGCTCTAACCTAGTCGTGGGTCGTACTGTCTCAGCTGAACCTCCTCTACGCAGTGTGCAGGAAACCAACCAGTTCGACCTTTAACTGAGCCTTCCCAGAATCCTCCTTCACCTATGCTCAGCACTACAAGAGAAATTTCATCATTAAATTATAGCTTTTGCAGTTTTATAAAAACACTCACTACAATCAGGCCTCAGGGAAAAAACTAAACAAACCAAATTTATGTTATTAAACCCTTTCACGTTCAAGTCGGCTTGTTACTGAACGTTAACTTTAAAAACTGTAAAAAAAAAAAAAAAAAAATTAAAGTAATAAAATATGAACTTGCATTCACTGGATGCTTAAGGGGATAAATATTTTTTTTTGCGATACCGTATTAATCCCACAAGGGAAATTACTGCCTCTGCATGTAACCAATCCAATGTGAGCGTGCACACTCACACACACACACACACACACACACACACACACACTCAAAGCATTGGGCTGCCACAGGAAGGGAGGAAGGGAAGGTGCAGCTAAGCCCCCACCGCAACACATTTTTCCTACTGGTTCGGGAATCGATCTAGTGACCTTCCACTCCCAAAACTGCTACTCTAACCATTAGGCTATGACTTCCCCCAAGAAGTGAAGCAGACATCTTTTATTATGATTATCTTATGCAGTATATCTGTGCTAATGTTTTCTTCACATATACCAGCTTGGAATGCAGTTGGGATCACAGCGTAGCTGTTCGACGGTGTCCCTGGGGCGGAATATTTCAAATGCACTGCTTGCAAACCCAACGTTAAGCCCTGCAGCTTATATAAGCTGTATATAAACAATACATATATACAGTCGAACCCCGCTCGTACGGACTAAAAGGGGTGATAGGGTATCCGGATTAGTGAATAGTCCGTTAGAGTGAAGTGGTTTTTTTTTTCGGGGGGCGGGGCTATACTCCATACTGAATACTGTACAAGTAAAATCACCTCAAAGTTCTGTAAAA
>JAQNCB010000027.1:32241386-32251589 GCA_030068295.1 Euristhmus nudiceps | reverse complement strand
ATGAATGTTACTGCTTGGAAGGGGAATCCCCTTCCATAACGGTGAATCAGCCAAAGGTGTTTTTTTCTCTTGCTACTTGCTTTGGCATGGATGACTCTTCTTCAGGATGTTCCTTTATTTTCTTAAAGAACATTTCTAACGTGGCTTGTTTCTGTCTTCTTTACAAAACCTCACCGAAGTCGCTCATGACCTCATCGTTAAAGGAACAGACTGTTTTCCTGCAAGCGCGCATTTCTCCTCCCTCTCAGTCTCGTTCTTTCTCAGATTTTCTCATGCTTTTCTGTGTTTGAATTCCGGGACAAAAAAAAAACTCCAAAATATTTGGTTGAATACCGATTTGTTCGATGTCCAAGTCAGTTGATGCCCAAGTCTGTTCGATGTCCAAGTCGGTTTTCAACCAAGATTTGCCTGTGTATATATATATATATATATATTAATTAAAGTGCCATTAAAATTATGCATCTAAACTAGGAAGCTAGGTGCTTTAATATACAAATGATATACAAGAACATTTGGGCATAAAAATATGAGATTGATGATGACTTTGTCAACAAGCCCTTTTATATGAGTCATATATTCCAGTCTCTGTCACAACTGTACTCAATCCCTGTACACCTTGTCACTGTCAGCTCTGTTGTCTCCCAGTACAGTGGTTAGAGTAATGCTTCCTCTTGATGACAGTTTTAGGTTCAAATCTGCTTTTATACCAATACCCTCAACCTTTTGCTTTCACTTAGTTTCCTATGAGTAACTTCAATCTGGAAGAATGTTTTGACACTTTTTGTTTTGATTGACGTCAAAATTTCAAAGTGTCCTTGTAAACCCTGTTCCTTGCTAGTAAAGTGGTGAGAGAAACTCAACCTGTTTCAAGGCTCATTCTTCTTGGGAAAAAAAAAGGTTGAAGTTTTTACTTTCGGATTCTGCTCCTGTAATATAGTGATTAAAGTAACAGTCTCTAATGCCGGGTGATATACTGTAGTTACAAATCCAATTCTTGTCCACTTAGTAAAAATTATTTATGAAAAACAAATTAACAATTGATGAAAAACAAAAGTCCAACATGTCTCCTGCACTTTTAGCCTCCCATAGCCTAGGGCAGGGGTGCTCAATCCTGCTCCTGGAGAGCTACCTTCCTGAACATGTTCGCTCCAACCCAAATCACGCCCACCTGACCATCCAGTCATCTAATCAAGGCTTCAGACTGTTAAAGTCTTCATGATTAGGGTTGGAGCGAACATATTCAGGAAGGTAGCTCTCCAGGAGCAGGATTGAGCAGCCCTGGCCTAGGGGTTAAAGAAATAGTCTTCTAACATGACTGTTGTGGGTTTTCGACAACTTTTCATTGCTATTCTTCATTATAACAACCAGAATCTAATTGAGAAATGTCTTAAAACCTGTTCTTGCGTTGTGAAAGCTGTAGGTCGAAGGACTCAGCTACTCCACTGGTGTGCGGAAAAGGTCTGATAAAAGCTCAGTGCAATCAATGAGCTACAATACCGGAGTGGGATACTCTGACATAGGAGGTGGTTAAGGGTTGGCCAGGTCAAGTAAGGGTAAGTGGGGGCCAGGTTAAGTGAGGGATGAGGGTGGACAGTGGGAGAGGGAGGGTAGAGTCTTAGAGCAGACAAAGAGGGTAAGGCAGTGTATAGGCGAGGGGGGGGGGCAAGGCTGAGGTCTGTTCTGCGTGATCGAGGGATGGGTGAGAGCAGGCCTGGCTGTGAGGGGGCTGAGGGCAGGCCAGGGAGGTGTGATGTGCCTGGCTGAGTGGGGTCAGGGTGGGCCAGGGCAGGGCCAGGTGAGTAGAGAGTGAATACTCTTCCAGATTGTGGCTATTAACAGGAAGCCGAGTTAATACTTAAAACCTTGGATACCAAACACCATCATCCTAATCACTGTGCTACTGAAGAACAGTGCCGGGTGCAAAATATTGGATATTTGTTTTCAACATCCACAAGAATAAAAAAAGACAGAAAAAAGAACCTTGCAGCAGGTTGAAATTATTGGTGAATGAAAGCAGATTTGAACTTAAAATATGCCTCAACAAGAACTGTGCTCCCAGGCACATATTGGAATTCTGTCCTGCAGCAAAACAGAAAAGCAACAAAAAAATATTTTCTAGGTTGAGGCTATTAATAGGGAACTGAGTGAAAGCAGATTTTAACTTAAAACATTGGGCACAATAAAACATCACTGGGCTACAGAGGAACATACCTGAGTGTGAAATATTAGATATTCGTTTTTGCATGTGCCACAAGAACAAAAAGAGGACACAGCTTTGAAACAGGTTGTGGTTATTGGTGAATGAAAGCAGATTTGAACCTAAAATGCACATCACCAGGGACTGTTATGCTATCCATTGTATTAGCAGAGTACACAGGTAACAGGGACATCTCAGACCATTGTCCTACATCAAAGCAAAAAAAGGGACCACATTATCCTCTAGATTGAGACAATTAACAGGAAATTGAGGAAATTTAGACTTGAACCTTGGACACTAGAAAACATCACTCTGACCAAAGTGCTATAAAAGAACACTGCTAAGAGTGAAATATTAGATATTAGCTTTGCATCAGCCACAAGAACAAAAAGAACAGAGCTTTAAAACAGGTTGAAGCTATTGTACAAAGGTGAATTCAAGCAGATTTAAACCTGAAATATTCAGAATCAGGAAGTGTTAGCTGAACCACTGTGCTACAAGAGAGCAATGAGCTAAGCAACTACCTTATTTTCCGGACTATACATCGCTCCGGAGTACAAGTCGAATCATCCAAAAAAAATGCATAATAATAAAAAAAAAAAAAAAAAAAACCATACAAGTCGCACTGGAGTATAGGTCGCATTTCGGGGGAAGTGTTGTTTAAATGATTTTGTTAATGCACCTATTTGTATGATGACAACGTGACTATAACGCACTAAAAATGGATCTTTGGCGACTAAAGCATTACGTGACGAGACGAGGCGTAACGAAAATGTTGATGTGTGAGACGCTCACAGTGCGTATACCATCTCTGCCTACTCTACACGTAACACAGAGCGGGGAGGAAAAACAAAAGGTGCAGGCTCACCTTTACACACAGAAAACATATAGTTCCACTGAAACATTAGACTGTCGGCTAAAACATGTTAAAACAGACTCTTCATTTCAATCTACGGTATATTATTTGCGCTATATCTTGTGTGAGGAGTCATTTAACTTTGCCCCTGTTATTTACCTGTCTCAGATGCCGATGGAGAGCAAAAGTCACTGTGATGTGCTCTCACCGCGCTTTTCAGCCACTGCCATCCTCTGTTTTTAATACTGTTAGTGTTTTTAATTCTCCGTGTTTAATACTCCTATTTAAAATGTTCACAATAAATGTGCTGTCTTTCCGGATCACACACACACTTTATATTTATTTATATATATATATGTTCAGCAAAATGCCACAAGGGGTCGCTACTGACTCGGCCTCTTCTAATGCTGGGAAATTCGTCTCGACCAATCAGCTTGTGAGATTTCAGAGGCAGTGTTCCAAATCGAGTTGGTTGTGACTTTGCGGACTTTCACTTAAATCTTTCACTATTAAATAGGAAAAACGTTAAGGGGAAGGGAGCAAGCTCACTACTGACTCCAGTTTGGGAATCCAGCTCTGAAATAACATTCGAGACAGAAGTCAAGGCATTTCTTACACTTTATTTACGTCTGTGTACAATTACACGCATGTATTTTATACTATTTATATTTTATTTATTTTTTTTGCATCTTATGCGTTGTTTTTGAATGTTTAATTGTTATTATAAGCATTTATATTATTGAATATGTATTTATTGATATTATAATCACATATACATGTACGTATGTACGTCAGTCAGGGGAGTTGATCCTACTTCGCGGAAATTCGGTCTTTGCAGGGGGTCTCGAACCCCTATTAACCGCGAAAAGAGAGGGATTCCTGTAGATAGATAGATGATTCCTTCAGTGTCAGTAGATGTTGCAAATAGAAACTAGTAAATAAACTATATTGTACTTTCCATGGACTATTTATTCATTGATGATTTCATACATTAAGACTAGTTTGTGGTCCATTCATTCATTTTCTGTACCGCTTAATCCTAATTAGGGTCACGGGGAGGCTGGCGCCTATTTCAGCCGACTCTGGGAGAAGGCGGGGTACATCGTAGACAGCTCACCAAGACACACACACACACACACACACACACACACACACACACACACACACACACACACACACCTAGGGGCGATTTGGAACAGCCAATTAGCCTACTGTGCATGCGTTTGGACAGTGGGAGGAGTACAAAGAGGAAACCCACACCAGCAAGAGGAGAAATAGACGAGAGTGTTTGCTAAATGCTGTAAATGTAAACATGCAAGCTCCACACAGAAGCACCCAAGCTGGGAATCAAACCCAGGCTTTCTCTCTGTGAGGCAGACATGCTAACCACTACACTGCATTTTAAAAAGAATATACACGTTTTTAGTACATACCTTATACCAGACTGCTTCTCTGTTACATTTACATTTTATGCACCCTTCTACATTTAAAAGCATTAATTCGTTATGAACCAACATTTCATTTCTATGTCTTACCCTAATTAGAACTGTAAGATTCCCCTTTTTCTGAATTTTCATATAAAACTTGTGTTAAAATCACATACATTTCATGTTGCAGGTAATGTGCATGCATTCAGCAAGCCCTGGCCTTGAGGACTGTGGACAAAATGACCCCATACCTGACCTGGTGGAGAGCTGGATCTGTCTTTCCTCACAAGCTCCAGGCTGGGTGTCAATCTGTCTCTTGGTCTGTCTTAGTGTGAATACATGGGACATCTTATAATTAGGGTTCAGTACATTTACTTTCCCCTCACATCTTTCCAAGGTTGAGGATCTCTTTACCTTGTGTGTTCAGTATACGCAACCAATGTATTTTCTCATGCATCCATGTAATATGAGCAGACATCTATCCAATGTATATCTATTAATAATAATAATAATAATAATAATAATGAGGCCCTGCGATGGCCTGGCGAGTTGTCCAGGGTGTATCCCACCCTCTCCCGGAGTTGGCTGAGATGGCCAGCCTCCTAGCGACCCCAATTAGGATTAAGCAGTTCAGAAAATTAATTAATGGATGAATAATAACACAGGGATCCCTCACTTTTTGAGATTAATGGGGGGTCGAGAGCTCCCGCGAAGACCGAATTTCCGCGAAGTAGGATCGACCCCCGACTGATGTACATGTACATGTATATGTGTATATAATATCAATAAATACATATTCAATGCTACAAATGCTTATAACAACAATTAAATATTCAAAAACAATGCACAAGATGTAAATAAAGTATAAATAAAATATAAATAATATAAAATACATACATGTAAATAAAGTGTAAGAAATGCCTTGACTTCAGCCTTTTCTGTCTCAAACAATGTTATTTGGGAGCCGAGTCCCAAACCGGAGTCAGTAGTGAGCTTGCTCCCTTCTCCTTAACGTTTTCCCTATTTAAGAGTGAAAGATTTAAGTGAAAGACCACAAGGTCACTACCGACTTGGTTTGGAACACTGCTTCTGAAATCTCGCAAGCTGATTGGTTGAGACGAATTTCCCAGCATTAGAAGAGGCTGCGATCTGAATCCGAGTCAGTAGCGACCCCTCATGGCATTTTGCTGAACTTTATATATGTGAATATTTAAAAAAAAAAATCTGCGATGCACTGAAGCGTGATATCGCGAGTTATCACTGTAATAATAATAATAATTATTATTATTACTATTATATGTGGTATTACATGCAGATGTACCATACACCTTTGCCATACGTTCCAGCCTAGTGAGCACATTTGACTCCCTGCCAGTTGGCATTAAAGATTGTTCGATGGCCCTCAAACTAACCCTAACAGGCAGTCAAAGCTCTTCCATCATAACCTTAGTATAACCAGCCTACCAGAATTTAGGCGAAGATTCTATGAAAACCTCACCAATCTCCGTACTGTTCATCACAAGGTCAAGATAATTATTCTTAGTGATTTCAGCACCTGCACTAGTTCTGATGCCAAACGCATGGGAGGGTGTTGTCAGATATCATGGAATTAGGGACATGAAAGCTATTGGTGAACTGGCAAGATTTCAATCTGGTCATCACTAACAAGTTTCCAACAAGCAAACAAGTACAAAACCACCTGGCAACACCCAAGATCCAAGGATTAGCAAATACCTGATTCTGTCATAGTACATCAGAGGAACCTTAAAGATGCATTCATTACGCGTGTACTTGGAGGATGCGGTGATTGGTCTGATCACATACTCCTTAAAAGCATAATGGCTAAACACATCAGGCAAAAAGCACATAACAGATCCAAGCAATGCAAGAAACTTGATGTCAGAAAGCTTCAAGCCCAAACAGTATGAAATGACTTACACAGAGCTTTTGGTAATATGCAGAGTGACACAGATGAAGTTGAATCCATCTGGAAGTCTCTTAGGGACAGCCTTTACAAGTGCTTCACTGACACACTGGGATACATGCCAAGAAAACACCAGGACTGGGTCAATGAAAATGACAGGTACATCACCCAACTTCTCAATGAACTTCTTAATTCTCACTGTCCATACTTAGTTGCCAAGAGCTCCTTATCCAAAAAGACCAAAAGCACTACAGTTTTGAAAAATCATTGGTGGGATAAGAAGGTGGCAGAGATTCAGGATGCTGCTAACAGCCATGATATGCACTCATTTGATGATGTTCATCCATCGCTGGTGAAAATGACCATGACTTCTATCACTGGTTGGTGTGGGTGTGAAGTGGCTATACAGTCCAATCCTTGCTGTGAAATGTTTATTGCAAATGTGGACACAGGATTACAAGAGGTGAGCCAAGCTGATACTTTCTCTGCTCCTCCATGCACCTTGCTTTGCATGCTTGCATGCTGCCTGCATGGGTCATGGAGAGCCAAGTGGAGTGGTCTCGTGCAGCTGCTTCCCAGGACTTCATGGAGCCTTTTAGTGTGTCTTTGAACTGCTTCATGGCCTCCTTGAGAGCATTTCCCTTCTTTCATCTCGCCGTACAGCAGCCGTTTTGGGAGGCACACGTGATTGCCCACCTGAGTTGGGAGCACTTGAGCATTGCATGCACACTCTCCAAGTCTGCTCTCTGGACTACCTCGGTGTCTGGCACCTTGTCCTGCCATTTGATCTTTAGCAGCTTTCGGAGAAATGTCATATGAAATGAGTTCAGCTGCCTGGCATGCTAACTGTACACCATCCAAATTTCACTAGCACAGAGCAGAGTGCAATTGCCTGTAGGTGATTCCTCTTCTTTCTCATATTCTGTCTTGGAGCCTAACAAAGGCTGAAATGGCCTTGGCTGTCCTGTAGGAGACTTCTTTGTTGCTTTTAACAGTGTGTGACAAAGTGCTTCCAAGATGGACAAACATGTCAACTGCAGCAGCAAGCTTTTGGCCATTGACTGTGGTTGGTTCAGAGTACGGCTTGGAAGGGGCTTGCTTTTGCATCACTTCGGTCTACTTTATACTTCTTGTAAGACCAAAGCCATCACAGTTGCATTTCAGATGTATATTAGCATTCAATGAGAAGTCATCGGCAAAGAGGAAGTCACAAGCTGTGTTTTAATGGACTTTGGTTTTTGCCTTCAGCCTCTGCAAGTTAAACAGCTTCCCATCCGTCCGGTATCTGAAACCAACTCCAAGGTCGCCCCAACGGGGGGCTTCATCTGATAGCATGGCTAAAAATATCAGGCTGAAGAGAGGTGGGGCAAGAATGCAGTATTGTTTGATGCCGTTTGACACAGGGAATGGTTGTGCTTATACTCCCTCCTCATGCACGTTGGCTTGCATGCCATCATGGAACTGCTTGACCAACAAGATGGATTTGGCAGGGCTGCCATATTTGGCCATGATTTTCCAAAGACCTTCCCAGTAGACAGTGCTGAAGACTTTCCTCAGTTCCAGAAAAGTGGTGTAGAGGCTGATGTTTTGCTCCTGGCACTTTTCCTGAAGTTGGCGAGTTGCGAAGATGATATCCACGGTACTACACCCCTTCCTGAATCCACACTGGCGCTCTTGTAGAAGGTCCTTTTTTAGATGTTGGCTCAGGTGGTCCACTGAGATTCTAGTTGCTCTTGAATCTCTAGCAATAACATGAACAACATGTTTATCATGCAAAAGGTAATAACTTACTTGGGCTGAGCATTCACTCATGGACTGTGTCAGTCTCAAGTACCTTCCAGATTGCTCACATGAAGGGTTATGAGTGACTGGCTGACCGACAGACAGACAGACAGACAGACAGACAAAGTGCCTTGCAAAAGAATTAATCACTTTGGCATTTTTCATTTTGTTCTGCCTCACAACTGGGAATTAAAATGGATTGTTTGAAGGTTTACATTATTTAATTTACAGAACATGCCTACTTTGAAGACGTGACTTTTTTTTAATTGTAAAGAAAAACAATAAATAGGACAAAATCCATCCCAGTCTCAAATCACAGGCAGACCAAAACTGGTTTTGCTCAAGAATATCCCAGTGTTTAGCACCATCTATCATTCCCTTGACTTGGATCGGTTTCCCCGTCCCTGCTGCTCAAAAACATCCATACAGTATGATGCTGCCATCACCATGTTTCACTGTGGCGATGGTGTTCTTAGGGTGATGGGATGTGTTGGGTTTGCGTCAGACATAACATCTTCCTTGGTGGCCAAAAAGTTCAATTTTAGTCTAATCCATTGCTTGTCAATTATTTTCTGTGATGCCCCCCCCCCCCAGGAAGAAAACATTTCACGCCCCCACCCCCCGCACATGCACAGGCCTATAAATAGTATTATTTGTCTATATAAATATTATAAGTGCACCTCTGCATAACAGTGTATTTTTAATAACATTAAAAACTAAAAAGAAAGAAATAATTCAACTTAAAGAAAACTTTATTAACATACTTTTTTTAATCTGTAACAGAAAATATTTAAAGTGCATCGATTTGCCTGAAATTATAAAAAATACATCCTCATTTAAACTGTAAATATTTTTGCCAACTTATTGCACCATTTGATAGTGAAAAATAAAAATCCTCTCTCTGCCTTTCTCTTCATTCCTGTTAGAAATTTTTCCACGTTGTTTCTTGAGGGGCTTCACTTCATATCGTCTGCTCGCTGCGAAAATTCCCGACACCATAGCACGACAGTGAGAGTGCCACTGCCAACTAGTGTAGTGAAGGTGCAATTACACTTAAAAAAAAGCATTGACAAAAAAAAAGCAAAAAAATTGACAAAAAAAAAAAAAAAGCATGTTCCCCGGGCTCACATGTGACCCCCCTGGCATCACACCACACCCCACTATTTGAGAAGGAGTGGTCTAATCTGGCAAGAGCACCTTCCTCCGTACATTTGGAGAGCTGTCCACATGCCCTTTGGCAAACTCAAGACCCATCTTCTTATTTTTTAACACTTAGTAATGGCTTTTTTTTTTTCTGGCCACTATCTGGAGCATATGGTAATTGTGGTACCATGGACAGACTCACCAGTCTCTGCAGTAGAACGCTGCTGATCTTTCAGGGTTACCTTTGGTCTCTGTGCTCCTTCACTGATTAAGGTCCTTCTTGCCTGGTCTGTATGTTTTGATGGGCAGCCCTCCCTTGGCAGGTTTGTTGTGGTACCATATTCTTTCAATATGAAGATGATGGATTTGATCATCAAATGTTTGAATATTTTTTATAACCCAACCCTGACTTGTACTTTTTAACAACTTTGTCCCTGACTTGTTTCGAGAGCTCCTTGGTCTTCATGGTGTGATGTCTCTTGTTTCGTGGCGTTTCAGACTCTGGGTCCTTTCGAAAAAGGTGTGCTTATACTGACAGTTCATGTGATAATTATATTACACAAAAGTGGACTTAATTTCTCTATATACAAGTATCACATGAACTGGCAGCATAAGAACTTTTGAGGGGCTTCATAGCAAAGGGTGTGAATGCATATGCACATGCCAATTTTAAAATGATTTAAAAAAAAAAATAAATAAATAAAAAAATTATATTATATATATATATATAATGAGGGGTAGTCAAAACGTTCTCAGACAAATGGCATTTGTCTGAGAACGTTTTGACTATCTCTCTCATATATATATATATATATACATACATACATACATACATACATACATACATACATACATACATACATACATACATACA
>JAQNCB010000027.1:31928493-31938733 GCA_030068295.1 Euristhmus nudiceps | reverse complement strand
TTCTCTGGTTTCACGCTTCCTCTCGACATTTTTATACGGAAATATTAGGAAAAACAGGACGCCGTTGTGCAGTGAAGTACGTTGTTTGCTTCTGGGAGTGTCTCCAAATGGCCGCCGGGGGCGTTGCTAGGAGTAACCAGGACGCGGTGAAACCGCCCTATACTTGAAGCATCAGGAAACTGATGAGTCCTGATCTTCTGCTGATGACACCCAGTATGCTAAAATATAGTCATGCTTGTGTGATTAATCATACTTACTCGCTGTTTTTGTGTGTTCTTCACAGCTGCTTGCTGCCTCTGATTGTGGATTTAACATTTTATCGAAAAAATATTGTGAAGAATCATTCCAGAATTCCATTGCTTTTTTTGGTGTCTACTGATTGCCGACTTCTCACTGCCCCATCCCTGTGACACTGTTCCTTTGATCGGACCAGAATCATGTGAAACCTTTCTTATGCAGCTCTTGATTGTACTGTAAGACTATTGCAGTAATAGCTGTAATCTCTAGGGGGCATCCCTGTTCCCTATCCTACACAATAAGCCACAGCCCTTTTCCTTTTACGATTCGACATGATGTTCCGGGACCAGGTGGGGATACTGACAGACTGGTTTAAGGGCTGGAATGAATGCGAACAGACGGTAGCGCTGTTGTCACTGCTCAAGAGAGTTTCGAGGACCCAAGCGCGGTTCCTCCATATCTGCCTGGAGCATTGGCTCGCTGACTGCACTGAGATTCACTTACTGGAGGCTGAAGCAAACAATGCAGGTATGTAATCTGAGATTTGGGTCAATTTCAAAACCCCGAATTCAATGTTCTGCGTTTAGTTAAGGGTGTGGAGTTGTCCTGTGACAGGGGATTGTTGGCTAATGGGTGGGAATTAGGGTATGAATGGAGACACCCCGTGAAAGTCTCCTTGAAAATTGGAGTTTGAGGTGTCCTCAAAGTTGTCCTTGAAGTGTGTAATACCATCTCACAAACCATTTATAGCAGGGGTGTCAAACTCGTTATGAAAAGGGCCGTGTGGCTGCAGGTTTTTGTTTCAACCAAGCAGCAGCATACCTGACAGCTTGATTCTTCACAGTTGATTGGACAATTTCTGTACAGAGAACACAGCTTGACCAATCAACTGCCTGAAGACTCAGATCAGTTGATTAAATGCTGTTTTGCTGCTTGCTTGAAACAAAAACCTGCAGCCACACGGCCCTTTTGGGAATGAGTTTGACACCTGTGGTTTATAGCAACATGTTCATATAAAACACCGACTAAAACCCCATTCTAACAATTTCTCTCCAGCCATAGTGAGCCAGTGGCAGCAGGAGCCCAAAGAGAAGGCCGTATCCTTACTGCTCTCGCATCTCCCCCTGCTACAGCCCCGTAACGGCGAGGCCAAATGCGAGTACATGAAGCTTCTCCAGCAAATACTGAGCCACACCATTGAAAGCAGCCTGTTTGTAGAGGAGAGCCGCCAATTACTCTCCTACGCCCTCATCCATCCTGCTACCACTCTCGATGATCGCAACAACCTTGCACTGTGGCTCAACCATCTTGAGGATCACCTGTCTGCACGACCGCCGCCTGGACCATACCACCACCACCATGTCCGACAGGGCTCGGATGAATGGACGGGTCCAGCAGAGTCCCTGGAAGTGGCACATGCCTGGCATGATAAACCATCATCCTCATGTAGCTCACCTGCTGGCCAGAACGGGCACATGGCCTTTACTAGTGTAGGTGGGGTGCCCTCCACCATCAACTGCACAGGTCAGTAGGGCGGGCAGAATTGTTCAGGAAACATTACTGACTTGGGGGAGATCATACAATCATAGGTGAATCTGTTCTTTGTTGTTTGGGGGGTGGATATAACCGCAATGCGTGTCTGACGGGTGTGTATGATTTGTTTTGGGGTTTAGGAAGTGTGTATATGATTGTAGTGAAGGTCTGGGGTTTGGGGAAAGGTGCATATGACTGCAGTGTGGTTCCAAGTTTTGGGAAGAGTGTGTACGGGTGCAGTGCACGTTTGGGAAGGGTGCATGCGGGCACGTTGCAGATTTGGGAAGGGTGTGTGCGGGCGCTGTGCATGTTTGGGAAGGGTGCGTGCGGGCACGGCGCGGGTTTGGGAAGGGTGCGCGCGGTCGGGGTTTGGGAAGGGTGCGTGTGGGCTGGGTGCAGGTTTGGGAAGGGTGCGCGCAGGTTTGGGAAGGGTGCGCGCGGTCGGGGTTTGGGAAGGGTGCGTGTGGGCACGGCGCGGGTTTGGGAAGGTTGGGTGCAGGTTTGGGAAGGGTGCGCGCAGGTGCGTGTGGGCACGTTCTGGGGTTTGGGAAGGGTGCGTACTTGACGCAGGTTTCAGAATAAATGCTGTGCTTTTGTCCAATAGGTCATTCTGGTCAGGTACAGTCGAGTTCAGTGACACGCACAATGTCTCTTGTGCCTGCGAACCAGCCAGGCTGCAGCTCTGATTGGCTGGGTCAGGATGATGTCGTTGGACGCCAGGGTGCAGCGGGGGTGGAGCATGCACCACTGTCTCCACAGGGCAGTGTTGCTTCATCAGGAAGTGAGCAAACAGAGGAACAAACCAACACACGGAACACGTTCCAGGAGGACGGCAGTGGCATGAAAGGTGATGCCCTCCATCCTATAAAATAAATCTGTGTTCTCCTTGTTTTTTTTTTTTTTTTTTGTTTTGTTTTTACTTGGATGAAATCTAACTTTCCCGATTTGCTTTGTTGTGTGTCTGTGTTCATGTCCTAGACGTACCAACATGGTTAAAGAGTCTCCGTCTGCACAAGTATGCTTCTCTTTTCTCACAGATGAGTTATGAGGAGATGATGGTCCTCACCGAACAGCACCTGGAGTCACAGGTCAGTGTTGTGACGGACTGGTGCCTGCTCCGGGATATCTATTCTAGAATCCAAGTTAAGCAGAGTTGGTCGGCATAACAGTTTATTGGAACAGAGAGGGAGTCAGGAAGTGGATGAAAGTTGGCAGTTGCTGAGAGTGTGATGAGTTTCATTAGTGTTGGGTACCCAGAGATCAGTGCGGTCCATCACGTAAAGGATGAGACACCCCAGAACACCCTTATTCTTTTTTTTATATATATATATATCTTTGTTTACATCACAGTTGATGTATACCTCATAGCTCATAGGTATACATGTCACAGTGAGTTGCCATCACAACCACTGCTGCACACATCTGCAGCATCATTCCTGCCTCTGGATAAGAAAAGTTGGAAGTCATGCCAATTACACTCTTGCTTCTCTTCAGATCGTATCTTTCGTATAACTTTTAGGAAAACCTTATAATATGAAACAAAATGACAATTGTAAAAAGGTGTGAGAATGAAATGGCAACTGTCACACACTTGTGATATTTTTATGAACTTTACAAATATTCAGATATATTTTATTTGATATTCATTTAAACGGGAGAGTGCATCTGCAAATATATTATCAATCCCTCTCATATACTTTAGATTCAATAGTTTTATTGTCACTAGCAAGAAATTACATTAAGCAATTACTGGCAGTGAAATGCTTAATTCTCAAGTTCCCATCAAGAAACACACAATTGTAGTCAAGTTAAAAGAAATAGAATAAAATAATATACTATAATAAAATAAAATAGAATAAAAATATTGAATGTGAATAAAAATATGGGTGAGAAAAATATGAATGTGAATATAAACAGGATGTAAACAAGTGGATCAGATCATCCTTGTAACATTAGACTAGCAACGCAGCAACCTTCTGTTTTTGTCCATCTTGTGCAGGATTGTAAGCGAGTTGTGGGCGGTATACACTAGTATGGGTTGGCTGGATGAAGATGGGTCTATTTCGAAATGCTGTATAGCTAGGGTTAGGGCCAACGCCTCCTTTTCGATGGTGGAGTAGTTATTCGGGTGTGTATTGAATTTCTTGGAAAAGTAACAGACCGGATGTTCAGCATCATCCTACTCTAGCTGCAACAGCACGGTGCCTGCACTAACGTCGCTGGCGTCTATAGCCAAGCGGAAAGGTTTGGTCAAATCTGGGGCCTGAAGGATGGGCATTTGGCATTGTTGAAGGCTTTTTGGCAAGACTAGGACTAAACACAGTGTCTGTCTGTCTGTCTTCAACAAATCTGTTAGTGGGGCTGGGATGTCGGCAAAGTTTTTGCAAAACTTTCTACAGTACCCCGCTGTACCTAGGAATGCCATTAGGCTGTGTTTATTGTCAGGGGATGGGCCATGATACCTTGGACCTTTGCTGTGATGGGAGCTATCTGCCTAAGGCCCAAGTAGGTCATGCTAGGTTGGTCAAACTCGCTCTTGGCCAGGTTAATGGTTAGATTAGCTTCTAAGAAAACCTCCCCTTAGATGAGCGAAATGGGCGTGGCAGGTGTCGCTGAAGATCACGATGCCGTCTATGTAGACTCCAACACCGTTGAGGCCTACCAGACATTGGCTCGTCATCCTCTGGAAAGTGGCTGGTGAGGTAATGTCAAAGAGCATGACTTTATATTGGTATAAGCAGCCTGTTTGTAGCGACAGAAGCTGATATCTCTTTGGTTGTATCTGTGAGTGGGACGCTCCAGTATCCTTTTAGCAGTTCACACTGTGTGATGTGCTTTGCCTTGCTGATTTTGTCTATGCTTGGTACCGTGTACGAGTCAGATTTTTCTAGCACGTTTACTTTTCAGTAGTCGGTGCAGAGTCTGAGTGAGCCGTCTGGTTTGAGAGGCCAGGTCACTCCAGCTTGGTTTGATGATGACATTCTCCAACATGTAGGATACCTCCTTCTGCACTAACTCAGCCCGTTGGGGGTTAACCCAGTATGGGTGCTGCTTGATTGGGTGTGCGTTTCCAACGTCATGTTGAGCGATGTGGGTTTTGTTGGAAACACCAGGGGTTAGCGCTTTGAATTCCATCAGATCGGTTAGTTGGTGTCTGTGTTTAGGTAGTAAACGGTTCAGTTTCCATGGTAGGGTGGACAGGATGTTGGAATTGCTGTCTCGTCGGATGGTCGTCGTCTATGGTGAGTGCTTCCTCAGATTCGGCATGAGGTTTGCTGTTCACCACTAAGACTTCACCGGTTACAGTGATGCATAATCTGACAGGCTCACATCTTCAGGCGGCTCTTGTAGCCCTGCCTTTTTCACGTGCTTTAGCAGGTCTCGCACCGTGTGTCCGTACACCAGCTCGAAGGGTCTGAATCCCAATGACTCTTGCACGGATGTTCTGGTGGCGAACAGTTGTAGTGGAATCCATTGATCCTAGCATGTCTCATTTCTGAAACAAGTTCTGATCATGTTTTACAGGGTTTGGTGGAACTTTTCTTGGGCTCCCTGAGACTCTGGGTGGTGTGCACTAGATGCTATTTGTTTAATTCTGAGTACACATGTCAAACTTTGAAAGATGTCTGGTGTAAAGTTTGATCAGATTGGATTTCTTTAGGTTGGCCAAATAGTGTCAGCAAGCTAATCGGGGCTTTTACGATGCTACGGGTTTGGATGTTCCCCAGAGGGATCGCCTCTTTCACCCTTTGGCGCTGTTATCGTCTTGAGTCTTTAAGTAACTATGCATTCTTTGTTTAAAATGAGTGCACATTTTAGCCATTTTATATCTGCAAATTGCAAAAAGTCCCTGCCGGGTTTGTGTGTGTTAATAACCCCCGTCCCCTGCTGGATCGTGCAAGATTGCTATTTTTCATTCTCAAAATTTGCAGGTATGCAGTTGAAGTGTCTTGTGACGTTTTCGTAGGTTATATTTATACCCAAGTGGCCTCCAATGGGGTGCTCGCGTGCCAGTCTCAGCACCTCGGGGCGATACATGATTGGGATCACGATTTTGTGTATCGTTGTCCAGTCTTCGGAAGCTGGGACACCTAGGGTCTCCATGTCCTTATAAGGACTCCATTTCTCATAGAATAGCCACCTGAAACTTTAGCTAACTCCTCTTCCGAGATGGCAGTGTCCAAGAGAGGTTTTAAGTCAGGATCACCTTGTTTCTGAATCAGTTTTCCTCTCGACGAAGACATGTCTTACGGACCTATCTGATGCCTTATCAGTTTTTTCTGAAGTGTGGTCCTCACTGGGATCAGCGAACGTCTGTGATAAATCTGGAATGTCATCTTCAGAATCAAGGGCACGCAGTTACAGTGGGAGTGATCTGGGTGAATTGGGTGTAGTTTCAAATTTTAATAAATGACTTCATTTGTTTTGCAGAACGTCACCAAAGGAGCTCGGCACAAGATAGCGTTGAGCATTCAGAAGCTGAGAGAGCGCCAGAGCGTCCTAAAGTCTCTTGAAAAGGTAGCCCTCGCAAAATCTCCACGTCAATCAGGGATTTATTTTGTACATAATTCAGCAGTCTTTCATTGTCTTAACTTTACACAGGATATACTTGAAGGTGGGAATGTTCGGAACGCCCTGCAGGAACTGCAGCAAATCATCATCACACCCATAAAAGCCTACACCCCAACCACTGCTGCACAGAGAGAGGTGGAGCCTGGAGCTATACCCACAGATAAGGCAGCCAATCCCGTGGAGGACAAAGATGCAACTGTAGAGAGCTTTCAGAGCCACAATCCTCCACCATGTGACGGAGAGACATCGTCCACACCCATCTCAGAAGGAGACATTCCTGGGCAGTTTACGCGGGTGATGGGAAAAGGTAACGTTGCATGTGCTACATGGTGAACACGTACAGATATACACAAACACAGCAGTGCTAAATGTGGTGTGTGTTTTAGTGTGTACCCAGCTGCTGGTGTCACGGCCGGATGAAGAGAACATTAGCTGCTACCTGCAGCTCATTGAGAAGTGTTCAACACATGAGGTGAGTGTCTGAAGAAAACATTAAAGGCCAGGTATTATTCCCATTCTCAGACTTGTATTTTTCATTTTGGATACCAGTGGAGCACCAGAGTATGACACCCAAACCGAAAAAACTCCACAGTTCTTCTGGAAATTTCTTCTACACGCACCTCCACTGAATCACTGGCGGCCTGTTTAGCTTCCGCTTCCCGCTCTCTGTGACTGCTTTGTTCTGATTGGTTGCTTGAACGTTCCATGCTCAGTGTGCTGGGAGGTAGACAAGAATGATCTGAGATCCTGTTGTGCATGGAGAGTAAAGCCAGCTAATCAGAAGGTCCCGCACACCGTGGTGCACTAATGTGCCGCACACACACACACACACACACACACAAACAATTGATTGTAAACTTGAGTTTACTGCCAGCCCAGAGAAAAAACTTGCCGTATCTTCCACATTCTCAAAAATCGACGGTGTGCCTTGTGTGTGCACTGAGTTCCAAAATCTATGAAAATGTATTTGACGTTTTAGTAAGCGCTCCGCTTGATTGACTGTCAGACCATTTCCCGCCAACATGGGGACGTAATAGGTGCACTACGTACACAAGCAGCGATAAATCAATTAGAGAACGTTACATAAAGCCACGCCTCCGTTAGTTAGGTACTACCGTTATGCTGCAAAACAACATTTGTTTGGATAAGGACCACCGAAAAATGGCACCAGCGAAGATACATGCTTACGAGGCACAAAACTGCAGGCTATCAGTTACGCGGTTGTAAATGGGAGTAGAGGAGCTACCTGTAGTCATTTTTAAGAGGAAGACACTGCCGAAAGAAAGGTTTCCAGCGGGAGTCGTTGTTAAGGCCAATCAAAAGGGCTGGATGGTCGAGGAGAAGATGAGTGACTGAGAGCTGTATGGTATGTAAAGAGACCGGATGGTTTTTTTTCCACTGCATGTGCACCCATATCACAAATGAACCCGGGAGGATTAACACGCTTTCTGTGAAAAACCAACTAAAACAAATGAACCCGGGAGGATTAGCCCGTTTTCTGTGAAAAACCAACTAAAACAAATGAACCCCGGAGGATTAGCCCTACTGCATGCTTGTTGCCGAAATTGCCCAGCTGTTCAATTCCGATACAGCGGATGAGGACTTTGATGGATTTGGGACACAAGATTTATAAAGATGTGTGAAGAAATAATGTGAGTGTATTTTTTAATATACAGTTCAATAAAGCTTAACTAAAATCACTGTTTAGTTTCTGTGAGTGTTTTTTTTTTTTTTTTTTTTTTTTTTTTATAAATGTTTAGTATACCCCATACCGAATACTGTACAAGTAAAATCACCTCAAAGTTCTGTAAAAGCACAGTAATACTGAACATAACACCCAAATAATAAATTTATATTGTACCTGTACAGTTAATACATAATACAGTAATTCATTTAATGTAGTGCTAGCGCTGCTGCTAATGCTACTAGTGCTGCCGCTAACGCTACTAGCTCTGCTCGCACGGAGTGCTCGCTATCCTACTATCCTAAAATAAATAAATTTGAAAAAATTATAAAATTGAGTACAAACCATGTATGACACGAGCGTGATCTACAAACCATGTACGACCCGAAATCCGGACGATCGGGGTCCGGTCGAGCGAGGTTCAACTGTAAACAAATTACTTATTAGATTTTATACACATTACATAATACTCCATTTTTAAATTCACCCAGGTGCTTTAAAAAGTTTAATGTATTTAAAAAAATATTTTTTTTAGGTTCGTACCTTAAGGCATTTCTGTTTATTTAATAAAGTTTGCTTGGAATGGTTTGCTGTACTCATTTTGTTGGTGCTGCTTTAAAATGTCTCTGTATTACATTCAGTAGGAGGAAGGCCAAGTTGTTGTGCCTTAGTCCTGCTCTCATGGGTGTCCTTATAGCTTATAGCTCGTGTCTTCATGTATTCTTCAGGCGTTCACTGAGACCCAGAAGAAACGCTTGGCGTCTTGGAAGCAGCAAGTGCTGAAGTTGCTCCGTCTTTGCCCACGAAAAGCCATGCTGGACATGCCTGTATACCGACAGAAAGGGTCCGTCTCTTTCACTGGCTCACGTTCTTCTCATTGTATTGCACACTTTCTGTCCTAACATTCAAATGCTCAGGAGAATTGGTTTGAAACTAGTGGTTCTCTTCAGTTTAGAGTTACTTTTTTTTTTTTTTTTTTTTTTTTTAAAAAAAGCATGTTAACAGAATAACGAAAAGATGCCAGAGAATATGATTTGATGGTGTGTGTGTGTAGGTGGGCATATGGTTCGAACTCTTTGCCCACAGCAGGCTCTGTGGGTGTTGGTGGGTCCCGTCGAGGACAGAGGCAGTTCCCACTTCCCCCTCGTGGTGCGCCACTTCCCAACCGCATGGGCATCGTCACACACTCCCCACGACATACACTCGCCAACCAACCAGCAGTCAGTGCGCAAGGAAGACAGGTTTGTGTGTGTGCACTTTGTCTGCATGTGATGAGGTGGATGGGATTTGTGTGGGGAGGTTTGCACATGTGAAGGGGAAGTTTGTCTGTGTGTGTGTGTGTGAGGGACAGGGGGTGGTTCAGGTATTGGAGCGGACTGTGTTGATGTAACGATGTGATGTGTTTTAGAACCTGTGGTTTGGGAATCCCGGAGGGAGTAACAGTATGCCGAGTCAGAGCCGGAGCTCCGTACAGAGAACACACTCCCTCCCTGTCCACACATCTCCCCAAACCATGCTCCTGTTTCAGCAGCCAGGTATGTATACACCCCACACTCCCTCCACACATGTGCACTCTCCTCTCACACTTGCTTATTTTTTTTGTTTCCAGATTGCCCAGTTCCAGGGACTGATCTGGAGATCAACCCCACTCTGGAGTCACTGTGCCTCAGTATGACTGAACACGCCTTAGGAGGTAACAGCCAATCACTGCACAGCTTTCCACACGACTGTCGATCAAATTCGGTTCAGAATTCACCAATCAGATGCTAGATATCTTGAAGTACAATGAGAGAAAAGCCTTCCAAACTCTCCTGTTACACATGAGAATATGCATATTTTCATTATCATTATTCATTTGCTTACATTGTTGAAGTTGAAAAAATGCGATAGTTTGCATTTCCCATTTTGAAAAGGCTGCTGTTTCACTCTCGCAAGAATTCAAAATCAGTTTACTAGGATGGAAATACCCCAAGTTTATATAAGATGAGATAATGGCAGTCACAACTGTGTGTACAATTAATAAAGTAACAAATCATACACAGGGATCCCTCACTTTTCGTGGTTAAAGACCGAATTTCTGCAAAGTAGGATCAACCCCCACCTGACTGACGTATACGCACATGTGTATATAATATCCATAAATACATATTCAACGCTATAAATGCTTATAATAACAATTAAACATTCAAAAACAACATAAGATGTAAATAAAAT
>JAQNCB010000027.1:31562570-31573268 GCA_030068295.1 Euristhmus nudiceps | reverse complement strand
CCCCCCCCCCAGCACCAGGAGAAATCAGAGAGTCATTTCCTATAACGTGACTTCATTCAACCTTGAACTTGAAACTTGAACCACTTCTGTGTTTAATTAAAGGCCTCGCACTGATCTATAATTTGTGGATTCTGGTTCAATAACATCTCATTTGTACATTATTCCATAAAAATCATTAGGCTCAAGGAATCAAACGCACAGGCGAGCAGGGGATGAGGAAATGAATTTCTAATCGAGGAGTCCAATGAGGCTAAGATGAGTTGTACTTCTGGAAAGCACCTTACAGCGTAACAGACGTCATTAAACGCGAGAAAGTGTGTTTGAATTAATAATCCACAGAACGACAATTATTGAGAATATAAGAAATCCTGGGTGTAAGACCATTACTGTTACATCTTTACTATCACTCATATTAAATGTAAATACACGGGCATGACCACAAATATGTTGCGTAATTCTACTAGGGTTGGCAACTCTGTGTAAATCTAAGCCAACTCTGTGTGAAGGCAGGGTACACCCTGAAAAACTCACCAGACCATCGTAGGGCCAAAACTCACACACAACCATTTACACTAAGAACTAGGGGCAAATTGGAACATCCAGTTAGCCTAATGTGCATGTTTTTGAGCTGCTGGAGGAAACCAGAGTGTCCAGATGAAACCCATGCAAGTACAGGGAGAACACAGAAACGCCCCCACCGAGCCCGGGACTCCAACCCAAAACTTGCTGTGAAGAAGACACGCTAACCACTCATTCACCATGCCATCCCATAAATATATCTTGCTAATATGCATCCTGGTACAGTAATGTTCTGATCAGGGTGTTGAGTCGTGGGTTACCAACAAATGTTGTTCTTTGTCCCAAGTTCAGAAAAGTCCTGGTACACTCTAAACCTGGAGTCTTATTAGGTGGTTCAATAAGTAAATTCTTCTTCAACCTATCCCTGACTTTAGGTAGATCGTCTCCTGTAGCCAGAATCATGATTGAGCTTCATCTTTATTTTCGTTTTGTGAATGTAAAGTAATAATACACTTTATTATCCACGGTAATAGATTTAAAAAGCTTATAAAAAATACAGTGAGCGCAAACCTCTGCCGAGCCATAAAACATAAGAATTTCTATGTGGAGTATGCATGTTCTTCCTGTGCTTGTATGGATTTCCTCTGGGTACTCGGGTTTCCTCCCACAGTCAAAAGATATGCACATGAGGCAAATTAGCTGTTCCAAATTGATTGTGAATGTGAATGGTTGTTTGTGTTGGCTTGCAATGGTCCGATCTCAACGACCTCTAAAACTGAGCCGGCTGACAGTTATATTCCGAGGAGGGTAAGTGCAATAATCAGAATCGGATTTATTGGCCAAGTATGAAACATAGGCCAGAAATATAGCATTTTTTATTATTTTAAATCAAATTCATGGCAATTAATAAATATATTGCATATTCGTCCTATCAAATACTCTACAGAACAACCAGCTATAAGCTAGTACTCTGCTAACACTCCCCTCTCACAAAGCCAGCTGAAAAAGTGTCATTTGGTAAGAAAAAAAATAATAATTTTTTTAAAAATCAAAATTATTTCTTCTTACCATCAAATATTCTATGGAAGAACTGGTGTTAGCAGTGAGCTAGCACGAAGCACATGGAAAAATTGTATTTGGAGAGAAGAAACAACTTTTTTTTAATTCTTGAAAATAGAAAAATATGTTTTTACCATGAAAGACTTTTATTTCAAATGTTGTTGCTTTAAGTCAAAAATAAACAGAACTGGCGTTAGCGGTTAACATTCTAACTAGCTAGCGGCACGTTCAGTTTCTAGTATTCTCGCTTGTTGCTGTTTGATGTTGAGCCTTCGGATCGTACAGCTTTATTGATTCAGGAACATGGGCACATCTGTGTCTTTTTCTCACAGTTCTGATTATTAAGCTCCTCCCTCTCTTTTTTCACTTCATGTCATCCTTGGAACAATCTGAAATTACTTTGCCGTCTCTCTTGTGTAAAGAATCTTCCTCATATTGTGTGTTTGCTGGTATTCTGCCAGGCATTGATATAGATATGATGTCATGCATTAGCCTGCCCCCGTTTCACTTGGGAGACTTTGTTTGAGAGGCCAGATATACACACAAGACGCGTTCTTACATGAAATATAATCCACACGCCTCTAAGGAGATACCGAAGCTTGGTCCAATTCAATTTTGATGTTATTTACGTCCATGCACAGTGGGCAGAAATAACACATTAATGGCTTTAATACTGATCAGTTCGGTTCAGGATAATGTTTTATACTCATAACTCATTCTGACTGATGTTGCTTCATGATGCTGTGTGGCTCCAAATTCCTCAAGAAAGAGGGGCATTTAATCACTTTAGGAATTACTCATTCAATGCTCAAATGCTTAATCCTTCGACAATGGTCACACACGCAACCATTCACACACACACACATCTGGGGCAATTTGCAGCCAATCTGTGGCAGTTATCCTAATGTGCATGTCTTTGGACTGAAGGATGATAACCATGTACCTGGAAACCCATTCAAGCCTAGGGAGAGCATGAAAACCCCACACAAAAACACTTCCATCGAGTCCGGGACACATCAGGGAAATTTGGTTAGAGAAGCGTTTTTGGGACCGAAAGGTCGCTGGTTTGATTTCCAATCCAGCAGGAAAAATGTGTGGCAGTGGGGAAGTGAGCTTTGCCTTCCTTTTCTCCACATTCATTGCTGAAGTGCCTTTGAGCAAAGCACCTAACCCCCAACTGCTCTCCAGGCGCCCCATCATGTTTGGCAGCCCATTGCTCCAAGTGTGTGTGCTTACTGTTTACGTGTGTGAACGCTCCCCCTAGGGACTAACTCGTCGTCCTGAGAGACTTCATTGCCCATATGGGCAATGATAGTGTGCGCTGGAGCGGTGTGATTGATAAGTATGGCAACTCCGATCTGAACCCGAATGGGGTTTTGTTGCTGGACTTCTGTGCTCGTCATGGTTTGTCCATCACCAACAGCATGTTCGAACATAAGGGTGTCCATAAGTGCACTTGGCACCAGTACATGTTAGGCTGCACTTCGATGATTTTTTATAGTCATGTCATTGGACTTGCGGCCGTATATTCTGGACACTCGGGTGAAGAGAGAAGCTGAGCCGTCAACCGATCACCACCTGGTGAGATGACTGATGGTGGGAGAGGCCATGCTCCAGACCTGGCAGGCCAAAACATGTAGTGAGTATCTCCTGGGAACGTATGACAGAATCTCCTGTCAGAGGGGCCTTTAACTCCCACCTCCAGCAGAACTACAACCACATCCCAAAGGAGGCATGGGACATGGAATCCGAATGGGTCATGTTTTGTGCCTCCATTGTTGAGGCGGCAGCCCACAGCTGTGGCCGGAAGGTCATCGGTGCCTGTCGTGGCGGTAACCCCGGAACCCGGTGGTGGACACCTGAGGTTAAAGGGGCCATCCAGCTGAAAAAGGAGTCCTATAGAGCTTGAGGGACTCCCGCGGCAGCAAATAGGTACCCGCAGGCCAAACGTGCTGCAGCTCGAGCTGTCGCCGATGAAAAATCTCGGGCGTGGAAGGAGGTTGGTGAGGGCCTGGAGAGCAAATATCGACTGGCCTCGAAATGGTTCTGGACCACCCTCCAGCACCTCAGAAGGGGGAAGCAGTTTTCCACAAATACTGTTTACAGTGGAATTGGGGAGCTGCTCACCTTGACTGGGGATGTTGTTAGGAGGTGGAAGGAACACTTTGAGGACCTCCTCAATCCCAACAACATGCCCTCAGTGGAGGAGGAAGACCCTGTGCCACCAGTGACAGAGCTTGGTCCATATTGGTAAGGGCAGGTTGAATTCGTTTCCGGTGAGGGTTGGAATCTGCCAAGGATGTCCTTTGTCAATGATTCTGTTCATAATTTTTATGGACAGAATTTCTAGGCACAGCCAGGCCTTGAGGGGTTCTGGTTTGGTGGCCATAGGATCTCATCTCTGCTTTTTGCAGATGATGTTGTCCTTTTGGTTTCATCAAACCGGGACCTCAGGCTCTCATTGGAGAGATTTGCAGTGGAGTGCGAAGCGGCCGGGATGAGAATCAGCATCTCCAAGTTCGAAGCCATGGTTCTCAGCCGGAAAAGGGTGGAATGCACCCTCCGGGTCAGGAATGAGGTCTTGCCCCAAGTGGAGGAGTTTAAGTATCTCATGGTTTTGTTCAGGCGGATCGCTGCAGCCTCTGCTGTAAAATTGGGCTTGTACAGGTCCATCATGTAGAAGAGGGAGCTGAGCCGCAAGGTAAAGCTCTCATTTTATCAGTTGATCTACGATCCACCCCTCATCTATGGTCACGAGCTTTGGGTAGTGACCAAAAGAACAGGATCCTGGATACAAGTGGCTGAAATGAGTTTCCTTTGCAGGGTGGCGGGGCTCTTCCTTAGAGATAAGGTGAGAAGCTCAGCCAGCCGGGAGGAGCTCGGAGTAGAACCGCTGCTCCTCCGCATTGAGAGGAGCCAGTTGAGGTGGCTCGGGCATTTGGTTAGAATGCCCCCGGAGCGCCTTCCTGGTGTGGTGTTTCGTTCATGGCCAAGCGGAAAGAGACCCTGGGGTCGACCTAGAACATGCTGGAGGGACAACGTCTCTCGGCTGGTCTGGGAACCCCTTGGTGTCCCCCGGGAAGAGCTGGAGGAAATGACTGGGGAGAGGGACGTCTGGACCTCACTGCTTAGGCTGCTGCCCCCGCAACCCGATCCAGGATCAAGCTCTTGTTGGAGAAGACTGGGTAGCGCCGGTCTGTGTGGGTTAGCATGTAGCCTGGCATGCAGCCCGAACACAAGTTTTATGGTGATTGAGCAATTACTGGACGCACTACAGTGTCCATGGGCCATGATGGACACGAGGGCAGCACCATGCTCTGACCCCTGGGCAAGGTCTTAACCACAAGTGTGCCTCTGTCTACCCAGCAGTATAAAAGGGTACCAGTAAAAAAATACTGGGAAGGTAATCTGCGGTGGACTAGTGTCCCATCCAGGAGGAGTTGAACTCCTATTCGCTTCACACTACAGAAACCAGGGATAAGCACCGGCCTGATCAGCCACTGGGCTTGGGTGTAAAAAGCCCAACAATCTTTACAAAATGTGCATACTAAAAGTACTTCTAAATCTAGTTACTTATTTAACTAATTTCAATAGTAATAATTAACTCTTGAAGCTGATTTTCAATAGGCTTCTTGGGGTGACCAGAGTGCATCCCAAACATAAGTTTTATGGTGATTGAGCAATTATTGGAGGCTCTACAGTTTCCACGGGCCACAAAGGACAGACAGTCTGACAGACGTACAGACAGGGAAATCTTTGAGGTTTCGCCGATGGGTGTAAATTTGGAAGAGCCACTTAGTCATATCTTTAGACGAGGAAAGAAACCAGTGTACCTGGAGGAAACCCAAAGGGAAAAACATGCAAACTCTATACAGAAACGCCCACATGGCAGGCCCAAGATTTGAACCAGGACAGTCTTTCTGTGAGGCTGTCATGCTTATCACTACGTAAACTGATGATAATTAATAATTTAATTGATTTCCTGTCGACTACAAAATGTAAAACAGTCCAAGAGGCATAAATTCACATGCATCTGTAAATACAAATGCATTAGCTTGATGTATTGTTGTTCATCATGGCTGGATTTTGAGACATAAGCATGTCTTTATGCGAAAACTGGGAAAAGACAAGCAATACCGACACTCTCAACACCATAACAACAAGCTGTTGCTCTTATTAACACAATGTTGATGAGCTATTAGCCATATAAGCCCTTCCACGTGATCTTCTCTAGATCTGATCTTTCAGGTAGTGTGTTAATGTTAATGTGGATGTCGAACTCCATGACTCCATTTTCACTAATTCTACCCTGAAATCTACTTTGATATTCCCCACAGCTTGCACTGTTTCATCCCTGACAGCCCGGATTTCAGCAACAGCTAATGAACTGATGCAGCAAAAGGTCAAACTTATTAAACCACGAAGTCTGAGGTCTTGCACTGCTTCCCCAATGAGCTCTAGGATCATGGAGAAGCTTTGACGCTAGCTCCTAACGGTGTAGCCAGAATTTCAGTGAATTTTCACTTGCCTTTTTTCAATCATCCTAATTTTCATGCTAACAGCCTTGTTTGTCACTTTGTTGATTAAAGCGAGCAGGATTAAATCATTCCACAGACGCTTTCAGAAGAAGGGGACATCTTTCGTTTTTTTTCTGTGACAGAAGTATTAGTGTTGAGACTAAATAAATGCTACAAGACCAATACAAACTATCGTGATAATAATTAAATTCAATGTTCTTTCCATCTGAAGCCCTGAGATGGAAAATAAACTTCGGTCCTCATCTCGTTTCATTCCTTGACAAATCCCAGGACGTTAACAAGGTTTGTAGTGAGTTATCGCTGCTGAAAGCGGTAATTCCTTACACCAAATGCACAAAATGTAGAGTTAGCATCGCATTAGTCTCCTCAGATACATTATAAGCTGCTTGATGTGAGAGATGGAGTGTAAGATTGAGTGATACGGGAAGTTTTCATGTGAGGGGATGAGTGAACAGTTGAAAAGAAGGAGGGAAGGAGCGACAGTATGGAGCTGTTGCGGAAAGAATGCAGGCGCAGTCAATGTAAGCTAGTCAATCAGTGTCAAAAGAAAGAGGACTTCTAAAGAGTCGTTTGTGTGTGTGTGTGTGTGTGTGTGTATGTGTGTGTGAGAGAGAGCTGAGTTGATTGTTCACTCATCCGTTTTCTATTTCTTCACTCCCGCTTTGCCACACGCACTCATACTCACCAAGACGCTGCGGGAACCGTATATCTTACCATATAATCTTACCCAGGCTGCGTCCCAAGCCACACTCATATTTCGGGAAGTCTGCGATTGCAGAAGTACATCGTGGATTCATGAAATCCCACAAAGTACTGCTGTAGGGTTCACACCACACACTCTGTGACTTGAAGATGCTAAATATGTCACGTGGCCCATAAAGTAAACTCAGTGATTGGTTGGAGCCATGTCCACAGTTGACTTTTGGCCTACATGGTGTGTGATTTGGAACACTTCCATAGCAAGTGTGGTGAAAATTTGTAATTGAGTTTGTGGCTTATTTAGAAAACATGGCATGCGATTTGAGACACATCCACAATGGACTGAGATTTTTCTGACCTACAGTACATAGTAAAATGCCCAGAATGCACTTTTGTGGTCCATATAGTGCATAGTTTGTTTTATTTGGGAGACTTCCACAGTAGACTGAGATGCTTTGAATGCTCTTAATGTGGCCAACAGTATGAAGTTTAGGGCACTTTCGCAGTAAACAGTGTTTGAAATGCCCGCAGCGCCGCGCGAAAGTGAAAGTGAAACTGAAAGCTTAGTGCTTCATCTCTTCATTTCCGCGTCTGTGAGGGGCTTTGAAACCGTCCATCGCTTCATCTCCGCTTTTTATTTACACATTCGCGGAAATTTACGTTGATCAACTATAAAGTAGACCAAATTGTCAGTATCGCAACTCAGCCACTAAAATAAGTTGGTGCACTGTTCCTGAATCCCAGTGTGCCGTTGCAGCTGAACCAAAGCCTGAACTCCTGCCTGAAACTAAGCATGCCACCGTGTCTGAACCCAAGTCTGAATCCAGGCGTGACGTTGTAGCTGAACCAAAGCCTGAACTTTCTGAAACCAAGCGCACTGCCATATCTGAACCCAAGGCTAAACCCCTGCCAGCATCCCAGCATGCCGCTGCTCCTGAGCCCTAGTCTGGGCCCAAGTCTGAGCCCCTGCCAGCATCCCAGTACACCGCTACTCCTGAACCCCAGTGCGCGGCTGCTCCTGAACCCAAGCCTGAATCCCAGTGCGTGGCTGCTCCTGAACCCAAGCCTGAATTCCTGCCTGAACCCAAGCTGGCCGCTGCACCTGAACTGAAGCCTGAACCCTAGCACGACACTGCACCTGAACCGGTGTTCCCAGTAGTCTCGAAGCCTGCACTCCTGCCTAAACCTGAGTGTGATGTATGGCACCTGAAACAAAGCCTGAACCCGAGCACATCACTGCATCTGAATCCGAGCCTGGTCTCCTGTCTGAACCTGACCATGGCACCCGAACCCAAGTCTAAACCTCCGCCCAAACCCAAGCCTTAATTTCAGCCTGAACCTAAGTGCACCGCTGCTACTGAACCCAAGCCTGAGCCTCTGCTTGAACCTCTGCCTGAATTCCCACCTGAGCCGAAGCGCACTGCTGCTACAGAACCCAAGTCTGAACCTCTGCCTGAAGCTAGGTCTGAACCTCTGCCTGAAGCCAAGTATGCCACTGCATCTGAATCCAAGCACGCCACGGCACCTGAACCCGAGTGCACTCTTTCTCGGGTCATGAGATTAGAAACTGGTCACTCCTTTATCACCAGGAAAGAGGGGGCTGATCTCAAGAAAGATAAAGGAGCACCACCAGCTAAAAGAGCCAAATCTGATGATAACAATATCAGTCTGTTTATAGGCAACCTGAACTCTTGTAAGGGTTTTGGAGAAATCAAAGAAGACAGAAACAGGTTCTTCCAGAAAGAGGGACCTGTGATTCAGGGTGTTCATATTGGATGGTCCAAGATGTTATGTTATGTGGACTTTTGCATGGAAGAGAAGCTTAATAAATGGGTTCTGGAAGTCGGGACACTTCTTAGTGGACTGGAACTTTTTTTGGGATGTGTGACGTGTTCACATGGAGAACTGATGATTGCATCCATTTTATCTAAGAGAGCAGGACATGTGAATTGGGACATGTCCACGGTGGATTAATAATGGTGTTCATGATGCCAACATAGTAAATAAGACACATGATTTGGGACATGGCCATATAGCAGCGGTCTCCAACCACGGACTGGTTTCATGTAAAACAATACTTTCACGGACCAATATAAAAACAACTCAAAAAACAACTAGAAAAGTACAAATCACCATCCCACTGAATTAGTGGGAAGCTCTCCAAAGATGTGTTTTATTACTCATTTTTGAGAGCTTGTTGGCTTATTTTTTGATGTACCGCATCAGGTACAGAGACAGGTGTTTTTTATTTTTTTATTTTTTTCCCCCCATTTTTTTCTCTAATTAAGTCATGTCCAATTCCCACCCATCAGGTATTGCCTTTACTGTCACATGACCACCACTGACCAGGGAGGGGTGAAAGCATGCATATGCCCCCTCCGTGACATGCAATGCTATCCACCCGCCTCTTTTTGAACTGCAGCGCCATGCGTATTTGGGGGTGGGCTAACACACTCGGAGGGTAAGCACTATCCAACCCCTCGTACAAATGAGCTTATAGACATCCATGATTGACTGGTGATCGCTGTTAGTGACAGGGAAGTGAGCATATTCTGTACCTCCCTCCCATGAGACCTCGGCCAATTAGCTTCCATGGACTCCCGGCCACGAAATCGTTTTTTCAAAATAAAAGATCTTTCAGAGTCCGACAATTTTAATAAAATACTTTCTTTTTATTCAGCCGTTGTGCAGCCCAGTACCAAATGACCCACAGAATGGTACCGGCCCACAGCCTGTTGGCTAGGGACCTCTGCCATATAGGACTTATGATAGTTTCCCTGTTGCCTATGTAGTAAATAGAACTCATAATTTGGGACATGTCCAGAGTGGAAGACTGATCATGGTGTCTATGATGCCTACATAATGAATAGGACACTTGACTTGTTGACTTGCTGTATAGTTTCTGATGCTTCTATAGTGAAAAGAAAGTGCAATTTGGGACACATCCGTAGCAAACTCGTAGGTTTGTGATAGTGTCATGTTAATGTTATAAAGCAGAGGTCCCCAATCACCGGGCCGCGGACCAGTACCGGTTCGTGGGTCATTTGGTACCGGGCCACACAATGGCTGAATTAAAAAAAATATATTAATTATCGGAGTCCGAAAGATCTTTTATTTTGAAAAATCACTTTTGTGGCCAGGAGTCCATTGGACCTAATTGGCCGAGCTCTCACGGGAGGGAGGAACGGCATACTTCCCTGCCATTCATAGCAATTGCCAGCCAATCATGGGCGTCTGTGAGCTCATTCATACGATGTGGCGCCTTTTCCCTCCGAGTGTTAGACTGTCCCCAAGTACGCATGGTGCCACAGTTCGCAAAGAGGCAAGTGGCTAGCATTGCAAGTCACAGAGAGGGCATGGGCATGTTTTCGACCCCTCCCTGGTTAGTGGTGATCATGTGACAGGATACCTGATGGGTGGGAGTTGGAGATGGCTAAATGGACCGGTTGAACATTTCGTGGCGCGCACAGCATTGTGGGATCGCAGCTACCAAAGGCTCCACTGATTCCGGTCAAAGGGCTGAAGTCAACATGGAGGTTAGTGACAGGACGACTTTAGAGGACTTTCAAAGGTGGAACGTTGACGACCTAAAGGCATTCTGTAAACGTCGTGGGCTTCTCACTAACGCCAAATGTAAGGTAGAATTAGTGGCATGTGCATATGCAGCTAATATACAGAAATTACCGTGCGTTCTGACCAGAGGAGAAGCCGACGCCATCAAATATTACTGTGGGTAAAAAAATAAATAAAATCCCGAACCCATTTCTCTTACTCACAGCTGGCACAGAAGAAGTCGAGGCATTGGACACATGCATGTGTGTGGACATAAATGATTATTTACTGGAAAAAGATCAGGGATCACTGATGAACCGTATAGTAGAAA
>JAQNCB010000027.1:31228843-31240344 GCA_030068295.1 Euristhmus nudiceps | reverse complement strand
TAGGCTGCAAAGCCGTCAGCGTGTTTCTGCCCTGCGATGGCCTGGCGAGCCGTCCAGGGTGTACTCTGCCCTCGCCCGGAGTCGGCTGAGATGGGCGCCAGCCTTCCCCGTGACCCTAACTAGGAATAAGCGGTTTGGAAAATGAATGAATGAGTTCCAGTTTGGCAGCATTTGGCAGGGTTGGCTTATTAGCGGCGCCGCGCTTCATTACGCTCAGCTGTATTAATTTAACTGTCTATTTATACTCCGTTTCGTTCTTGTCAACACGTCTGCGTCGTTGACTCAGTTCCTCGTTATTCTGTCAGTCAGTGTGTGCTGTTTTGCGATCGCCCCTCACTATGGTAAGCATGCTGGTTTATTTTCTTTTGGTTTGTGTTCGTGTTTGTTTATGGCTAACGAGCAGTTTTGTTCTCCATTGGAATGAATAAACGTCCTTATTTTTTTGGAGTTGTGTGTTTGGGTCCTGGTCTGTCCGACACACCCCGACAGCAGTTCATCCATAAACCCTCCCAAGGCATTTCCATGAGGATGATGATGTTATCCTGGACGAATGCCGTCACCTTCCACATGGGGAGACCTGCTACACCAGAGGCTCCGATAAGACCAACGATGCCCTGGCAAAACCCAAAGAGCTCACCTACACCCTCCACCATTGTTTGTACACATTTCCGGGTGATAACTCTTAAAAGTTCTAGAAAGAGGTCGCGTATCCAGTGTCTGACTAGCAGGCGGTAAACTCACACAGTTGCTGACCACCACTGCCCATACCCAATCTAGTGAGCTTCAGGCTGAGCGTTACGATCTAAGCTTTGCAAATTATTACCTGATTCATTACCCGAGGGCTTAAACATCCAGTAAGTTCCACGTGTTGCTTTTAAAAGTCCTTCATGAGTACGGGAACACATGTTCCTCCTGAGGAGAAAAAAACGTCAATGCCAGAGGTGACTTTCTGTTGGTTTCGTACAAGAACGAAATTGGTGTGCGTTTGTCATCCCGATATTAAACAGTCGTTCCAAGCATTAGAGTGAATACAGGTGAACCAACCCAGGTGATTTCTCTCTCTCTCTTCGTCTCTTACACTCTGTATGTTATGAGAATAATTTTATCCACCTGTGATTGGTTCAGGATGGTCAGAGGATGGTCACTCCTGCTGAGTGAATGTTTATAGTGTTCTTACTCATATGGGTTCTGAAAATAATTACATAAATTTCACAAATACACACATGCAATTTTGGACACACATCAGCTCATGGACTCCTGAGAATTATCTTAATAATCCGAAAGTTCGTTACTAGTGCTCTTTCCTGTACTTATTTTCACAGTGTACCAGAGGGAAGATGTGTGTGTATATGTGTTTGAAAGGCATGCGAATACCATTTTTTTTACCTCTATAAGTCCCCGGGAGAAGAACGAATTCCAGAACAAGGTTATTTAATGAACTGTGTCCTAGCCATAGCAGTGTCATCCAACTGTAACCATGGCGATAGCATTTAAGTGTACATGTAAACCACATGTAACTAGAACAATATCATTTTAATGTAACCAAAGCAAAAATAACCTTGGGATCCCATTGTAATGTAAATAAAACAACCATGCAATAAAGTCAAATGTAACTATGATGATATTACTGTATTTTAGTGCAAGTCAAACATAACCATGGTGATAACATTTAATGAAAGTTACACATAACCTTTCCAAAATCATTTTACTTCTTCAAGTAACTAAGACAAAAAAAAACATTTGTTTCTGGTAACATTGCAGAATAATTTTGGGTAGGTAGATTGGTAAAAGGTTTTTTTTCCCAACACCCCCCCCCTCCCCCACTCCGTACTCACCCCCTTCTTCTCTCTCAGCAACCCACAAACTGCTCAAGTGCAACCCACGAACTTTCCCACTTGAGACTGTTAAAGAGACAGTGTATCTATTGACACTGAATAGCAGTCTGTTATTAAATAACCAGTGGGTTACAAAAACACAAGAAAAAAACTTAGGCTGCTGCCTCCACAGTCCGACCCTGGATCAAGCGGAAGAAGATGATGATGATGATAAATGCAACCATGATGGTATTATCGCATTTTAGAGGAAGTCAAACATAACCAACATAACCATGTCAATAATCACAAATTGCATTTTACTGTAAGTCCGATGATGCCATGAAAATATTATCTATTCCAGTTTAAGTCATGCAACCATGACAATAACTTTTTAATGTGAGTCAAATGTAATCATGGTAATATTACTGTACTTCAGTCTGAGACAAATATAATGCTGATTATGGATTTTTACTGTGAGTCAAAACTTGTCGATATAACTATATTTTAGGTTTTACTGTGAGTGAAATGTAACCATGACTATATTACTGTATTTTGGTGGAAGTCAAACATAACCATGATGAAAACCTTTTACCGCAAGTGACGTGTAATCATTCATTTTATAAGCCCCTTAATCCTATTTATGGTCATGGGAAGGATGGCGCCCCTCTCAGTCACCTCTGGACAAGGGCGGGGAACACCCTGGACAGTTAGCCAGGCCATCGCAGGGCACAATATCCTTTTAGTGTTAATAAAAGATAACCATGGCGATTTCACCATGTTCTAAGTACAAACTAATTTGAACTAAATTTGAATATTTCTACTGATTATATCACTATTTATATATTGGGGACTTTATTAGGACGTGGATATTACTGATAGTGTACTTACTTTGGTGTCTGTTGGAATGCAAATATCTTGATATAAGACGTCCAGTAAGATTCAACACACTGTAAGGAAAACATTTTATTATTGTTATTATTATTATTATTATTATTATTATTATTATTATTATCATCATTATTATATTAAATTTCTAAAACATATATATTTTAAATGTAATAATTTTTTTTTAAAACTGGTTTAATTTTTTTTTATATGTTTCTCCACACAAATCCAATCTTCATGAATGTAACTATGAAAAACAAGCTTGCTGCAGTACTTTACAGCAGAGGCAGAGCTGACCAGGAAGCCCGAGTGTACAATTCCATAGGCATTGTTGAGCTCTGTACAATTCCACCTGTTCCTCATTAGCCATGCTTCAGAAATATGCAAAGTCATTCTAACCTCTAATTTCCCTTTCTGGATTTTTCCAGTCTTGGTTACATGCTCGTCCTGCTTTACGTCCATACTGGGATTAATAAATATAATACATGAACCATTTCTCTCATTTTTTTCCTTGTGATTTAATCAATAACTTTGTAGTTAGCTAACATAACAACGTTAGCGCTGACATCCACTTGAGCCACAAAATCATCTCAGCGCAATGAGTTACTATAATCCAGGGACTACAAAATATATTGGCATAAATTATGATGTATTTATCATAATAAGTCATACAGATGTTTATGTATTTATATACATTTTCTTAACTAAAAAATAGAATCATTAAAAAACAAAAACCCGCAATCTCCAGGGATCCAAAAGCAACACGATCCCAAAACTGTCCCAAAAAAAGCTTAAAATACAAGTACAGTAATACATATTATATACAATAATAAAGAAAGTACAGAAAAAAATAGATTTGGTGATGAGATCATAAACAGATGGGCCCGTACATATCGTTTTTTTTCCATCTTGTAGTGCAGTATGCTTGCCTTACATATGATTTGTATGTATTACTTCTTCTTTTATAATTATATCCTGACATCAAAAAAAAAACAAAAAAAAAACCCAATAACAACAACAACAAAACAAAGTGTGTTGATGTACAATACCAATAAAGATGTTTGTTCTCCTTTGTAAGGTTTCTGTGGATGTAAAGGGCATGTCCGGTTAAAGAATTTGAAACGGTGTATGATCATTGGCTTATATTTCAAACAAAAAGCCTCGGGGGAACGCCTAGTGCCAAGACACCAAGCAACAAAGGGTTTAGTAAACATACTGCCTGCAGGAAACATGGAAACATGTCTCACCCACCTTCTATACACATCCCTCATATGTATTTAAAAATAGAACTTATTCATGTTTTATACGGTAATCTCTCTCACACACACACACACACACACACACACCCAAACCCTAACCTGTCCCCTAACCCGAGCCATAAAACATGCCTTTACCATAAGCTTTAATTATTTACATCCTGGGAACGCCATAAGGATAACATGTCCCCATAATGTACCAATGTATACAGATTTAGGAATACCTAGACCACACACACACACACACACACACACACACACACACACACACACGTAAAGCAACAGTAAAAACATTTGAACTCAAACAGACTTTTCGGAGAATATGTAGACACTGAGACACGTTGACGTTTCCAAATATTTCAGCCGTAGTCTCAGATGGCAGATTTCCCATGAAACACCAGGACAGTACGAGTCCCAGGAAGCTTCAGTTAACAAGGATACACACATGCATTTACAAACAGGATGGATCTGGCAACCACATCCCCAGTTCTGTCTTCATTTAGCAATGCTTCATGTTTATCTTTTCATTTTCACAAATAGGCAATACCGCTACGAAGTGATGCATGTCGGACCGGCTGGACGAAGCTTTGCTGTCTGACTGGCTGGACGAAGCTGTGCTGCCCGTACGGCTGGATGAAGCTCTGCTGCCTGGACGTCTGAGCAGTTGATGGTTGAGTGGATGCCTGGACAAACGATGGCTCTCTGGAAATGTAACTGTAGGCAGCTGCAGATCTTGGCTGATATGCCAATGGTTGTGGTTGAGGTTGGTACGCGACGTACGGGACATCCCTTTTGTACGCATAGTGAGACTGTTCCTCATCAGACTTAGTGCAACACACAAACATGCATCCGCCGGCGAAAAGAAGTGCGGAGGAAACCCAGCCTATGTACAGTGCCTCGCCAAGCTCCCTTCGCTGGGCATCGAGCAAGAGGGGGTTGTAGAAATCTCGAATAATGACATGACCAGTCCAGGAGACAGGAATAAGAGCGGAGATGCAGCCAAGGATAATGAAGGAGCCAGCTACAATGAGAACAATCCGTTTTGCGCGGTCGTTTCCTTGGATGCATGCCGTACATTTCAAGCCTGTAATGGCAATAAGTATGCCGATGGCAGCCAGCGCCACTGAGCAGCACATCAGGCCTCGGGCAGCCTGGAGATCAGGCGTGAGAGCCAGCAGTGAATCATAAACCTTGCACTGCATCCGAATGTTGGCCTGACGATAACAGTTCATCCACAGGCCCTCGTAACGCGTCTCCATTACAATAATGTTCTCGCCAATAAATGCCGTCACGCGCCACATGGGCATCCCTGTGCTGGCTGAGACACCTATTAGGCCCAAAAGAGACAGGATTAATGCTACCAGTTCCATCGGCTGCCCTGCCATCTCGGCTCGCTCTGCACTTGATCCGGCGGTCACGGATGCTTGTCACGATGTTCAATCAAAACAAAGCTAAACAGTAGATCATTCTTGGAATTGGAAAAGGAACCAAACAGCCGTCTCTACTTGGTCTCTCTCTCTCTCTCTCTCTCTCTGATGTCCGTACTCTCTGATGTCAGCACTCCCAATGGATATGTTGTTTGTACTAGTTCCCTGCCCCCTCACCTCCGTAATGAAGTAAAGGATGGGCGGGATCTCCAGGTGGTTGCTGTGAAATCGTATCCCTTGTTGCTAAGCTCATTTGCACCCACTGGAGAAGGAAGGTCAGGAAGCAGTTTACCAGAATCACCACTGATGCCCGGGGCTCCTAAAACCCAACACATAAACACTGTTTCTGTGACAGGTTTCTTAGACTTTGAAACTGAAGTCACATATTAACACAGGGATTACACCCTGAACAAATATATTGTTTTTAATCAACCCAAAGGGAGATTGTTTTTATCCGCTGTTTCTTGAGTCTAGAAACGAATACATTAGGATTCATTAATTTTCTGAACTGTTTAATCCTAGTAGGGTTTCAGGGAGGCTGGAGCCTATCTCAGCCGACTCTAGCTGGAACAGCTCACCAGTCCATGACAGCATAAGTACACACTCACATTCACACCGAGGGGTAATTTAGAGTGGCCAACTTGCCTAATATGCATGTCTTGGAATTGTGAGAGGAAACCAGAGTACCCGGAAGAAACCCAGGCAAGCACTTAGAATTCAGAACTTGAATCCGGAACCTTCTTTCTGTGAGTCAGACTGAGAAATCCGAAGGAATCCTTTTATGACCTTCAAATCTACTTGAACATCTCATCCTTACCCCACTGGCCCTTTTTTTTTAATTTCATATTTCTCTATGCCCTGAACGTAACTCACACTGGTGTCCATCTATTATCCGTGGATTGGTGCCAAGTGCTACCGGATACTCATTAATGTCGACTTCACCTTCAGACCTGCTGATCCTTCCCTTAAACTCCCCATGGAGTGACTTCAGATACGTCATGTGACGCTGTTTATTCATTCATTCATGTTCAGAAACCGCTTAATCCCAATTAGTGTCGCAGGGAGGCTGGCGCCCATCCCAGCCCACTCTGGGCGAGGGCAGAGTACACCCTGCCCAGCTTGCCAGACCATTGCAAGGCAGAAACACGTTGATGGATATGCAGCCAACTCTTTAGTAAAGTCAGCAATGGTTCTTTTACGTCCCTCTCACCAGACAGTTATTGGGGCCGGTGGCATAGCGGTTAGAGTGCTGGGCTCATGATCAGGAGGTCGTGGGTTCGAATCTCGGTGAGACCCCCACCGTGCTAGGACCCCTGGGCAAGGTCTTAACCACAAGTGTGCCTCTGTCAACTCAGCAGTATAAATGGGTACCAGTAAAAATACCAGGAAGGGAACCTGTGATGGACCAGCGTCCCATCCCGGAGGAGCTGAACTCACTTCACGCTACAGAGAGCACTGGCCTGATGAGCCACTGGGCTCGGGTGTAAAAGCCCACAGACTTACCTCACCTCACCAGACTTTGATAACCCAGTTATCTGCACTGTGGGGACAACCCGTTGACAGTGGGGCTTGAACCCCCGACCTTGGGATCAGTAATCCAGCACCCTACCACCAGGCCACCAACTTCCCCAAATTCTGTTAATTTGTTGATGTATTTTCTTTAATAGGAAGTCAGAATCACAGCATGTTGACTTGTTGAATACACTCCTCTTTCCTGTCAGAAAAAACTCTACCAACCAATTCCACCCTCTTCCATGTAAATCAACTTCAACCATTTTTGTGTGCCAGAAGACACGCAGTCTAAAATGCAGCAGTTAACGATGTTTAGTGCCAAGGAGTTGATGTTGAGGCCATGACCTGTCTGTGGGGGCGGAGCTAAGTCTCTGGGACTTGAATCCAGTTCACTTACTGGGATTGAGTCATGACCTCAAAACTCCTTTAACCAAATCTGAAATAGCCCTGTGCTGTGTCTCAATTTGCATGTCTATATTTAGAGCATTTGGCAGATGCCCTCATTTATAACGACTCACATTTTGATCTCATTTGTACAATTTGCTTGCTCGAGGACCCGACAGTGGCAGCTTGGTGGGACCAGAGTCAGAACCCCGAACCTTCTGGTAAAGCAACAAACTTCTACTGCAAAACTTGCTGATCATCATTTAAAACAAATTTTATTTAGATCTGTTTTGCTTCTTTTTCTTCCAACACTATTTTCACAAAACTTGATAGTTAGGGCTTTTTAAGAGAAGAGAATCAGGCTGCTAATCGCTAATCAAAAATCACACAAAACCCTGCAATTTATGATTGCGTTTTGGCTTAGCTATTGTTAGTAATTTAAAAAATTCATTGAACAAAACATGCAGTTTATATATATAATATATATAGATTTTTTTTTTTTTTGAATCTGAAAACCCATGTCAGATAACACTAATATTTGTGGCAAGTTAGCATTAATTGATGCTAACAGATGCTAAGGATTTATTTGTTACCTCTGTTATTTGTTGGGGGAGGTTATGTATTTACCAGCATCTGATTGTTTACAGGAGGTTTATCCAAAAACTACTGAAAAGATTTTCATTAGACTTGGTGAAGGGATGGGGCATGAGCCAAGAAAGAACCTGTAACATTTTTGGAGCGGATCCAGATCTAAGAATTTAATAATATATTTTTAACAAACATCTAATAAAGGATTTTTTTCTGTTAGCAAACTTAATAAAAAAAAAAAAAAAAGGCACTGATCCAATTTTCATCAAAAATTGTTTGTGGGGTGGGGCCTGGGCCTGGAATGGAACCCAATAAATATTGGAGGTGATCCATGCATAGAATCGTGATGAAAAAAAATTATTGAAAAATATCCCAAAATCCTGAAACGTCCCTGTCATTTATACAGGGGTAAAATGTTCATTCAACGCCCACTAGGGGGAGACATTTCATTATAAGTATCATAAGTTACAGTAATCCATTTGTGCCTCGCGGAGATACTTTAGTATTAAATGTGTTTTCTATATTTTAATTTATCTTTAATTATATAATGTCAGTAACAGGGTTAGCCCTGCAACGATCCGGCGAGCTGTCGAGGTTGTACTCTGCCCTCTGACCTCTCCGCGACCCTAATTAAGATTAAACGGTTGAGAAAATGAATGATGAGTAACAGGATTGTGTTTACAGTACATCTTGTCAGTGAATATATTGCGGGAATTGAGGTATAATAAAAATTTCATTTTCTTTTTTGTGATCCTTTAAAATTTAGACAAGTGAAAAATTCAGAGGCTGTTTTTCCAAATTTTTCCTAATCGCAGAATCGGCACTTCTAAAGACTTTATTTTGTGGGTATGTTTATATTTTATTGCTTGTAAAAAAAAAAAAAAAATCTAAAACTGTCAGAATGGTGTGTAATTCCATCTTGCAGCAGTCCTGAGACAGTTTAATAAATAAGCCTCATATCTGATGGCTACACGTGTCTTTTCACTTGTGTGGTGTTTTGTTGTTGGATCCCGTGAGATACTTGTCCTGATGCCATGCAATCTGACATCTTGTGAAGATTCCTTTGAAGGAAAACAGAAAAAAAGCCTTCTATTCACGTGTATTCATTCTCGTACACATCACAGTGTCTATTTATTCTGAGACAGGTATTCATATCCGGTTACATCCCTGAAGAGACTTGGCTAGCTCGTGAAATGTATTTTATTTTTTCCGTGTAGTTCTACTGTTGTATTTTTAGCTCCTCTAGTACACTCCTAACCTCCCATCTTAACGTAACATACCTTAAATCAAACACTGATATGCTAATGAGAAGCGACCGATATGCTGTTATGGCATCATACTGCATCCTGTTTATAGATTTCAGAGTCTGTCTGATTTGGTAGATTTCCATCTGTAAATTTGGGTTGCAGGTGTGGCTGCAGGTCTGAGATGACCTCAAACGATCACACGTAACAAAACCAAACCAACAGGTTCATCCAGAAGTGATGAGCTTTACCTGGAATTATTCTTCCAGCGTGGTATCAGTCTAAAGACACCTGAAGCCACGTCATAGGCATCCAGGTCGTCTCAATCCAGTACAGCACGTGTTCTTTATGTAACAGTGTGCAATTTTATTTTTTAGAAAACATACATCATTACTCAAACATTAAAAAAAAAAAAAAAAAAAAAGAATTACAGCACTTTTGACAAGAGCGTACAAGAGCATGACGTCTTCATATTAGTGTGTGTTCACAGTGTAGGTATTCATCACACTGTGGGGACCTGCATGTGTTTCTACCGGCACATTATGATACTCGTCTTCCTTATAGAGGCGAAAACGCAAGTCCACAAAAAAGTTCATCATAAAGTTTTATGCTTAGGGTTCGGGTACATCTCCAGAAAATGTAAGTCGATGTATCGTCCCCTAAAGTTATGGAAACAAGATTCTGTGTGTGTGTGTGAGAGAGAAAGAGCCCAAATTCAATGTCCATAGATATTAGGTCTCATGACTCCTCGTCCTAGGTGCCATCTTGCATACCGTATACAGATCATATGAAATATTCTTTATGAAAATAATCACAGAGTGCTTACTGCTAGTCAGGTCCATAACACAAAGTCCAATCCACTTCTGAAAATCTTTATACTTTAAAACCATTAGATATAACATTGATCATGGTGAAAACATTTGATTTTTGATTTCTGGCTCCTCATAAAAGACTCAGACTTGAATAAAGGATTATATACACTGATGAAAAAAGTCCAGGATAAGGAGTAGGATAAAAATATCCGTACAGATACAGCCTATGTTTTGACTAAGAGTTCTTTAATATGCACTTTGTACATAGGTGCCAGACGGGGTCTGGTAGCTGTAGGCCGGTTGGTAGGTGTAGGCAGGCTGATAGGTATATCCTGGATTATAGGTGTTAGTGTATGGTGCGTACTGGGTTCGGCCCAAAACATCGGTCAAGTCTTCTTTCTCCTCTATTCTTGGTGCATGACGGCACAGGAGTATAAGTCCGGCCGTGAAGCAGAGAGCGGAGGTGACCCAGCCGATGTAGAGCGCCTCCCCAAGCTCCCTGCGTTGTGCGTCAATCAGTAAGGGGTTGTAGAAATCCCGGATGATGACGTGAGCTGTCCAGGAGACGGGGATAATGGTGGTTAAACATCCTCCTAAGAACAGACATCCACCACACACCAGAACGATGTGTTTGACACGTGGCCGGGAGTCGATGAGCCGTGTGCACCTCATCCCGATGGCGGAGATGATGCAGGCGAGCATCGTCAGAGCCACGGCGGAGCACATGAGACCTCGGGCAGCCTGGAGCTCGGCAGGGAGGAACAGCAGCGAGTCGTACACTTTGCACTGCATGCGGATGTTGGCCTGGCGGTAACAGTTCATCCATAAACCCTCCCAGCGTGTCTCCATGACGATGATGTTCTCCTGGATGAACGCCGTCACCTTCCACATGGGGAGGCCGGTGACGGCGGCGACGCCGATCAGCCCGATGAATCCGATCACGAGAGCGACGACCTCACAGTGCATCGCCTCTTTACGTTTCTTCTTTTCCTTCTTAAGCTGCTCTTCATAAGCCACTTTGGCTGCGTCTTCGTAGGTTGTGTAAGCGGTCTCCCCGTACGACTTGTCGGCGTATGAGCGGTCAGCATAAGAGCGGTCGGCATAGGATTTGTCCGCGTACGACTTGGCCGCGTAGGACCCAGTCACGTAGGACATGATGGCGGCTGATACCTGAAACGGAAGAGTCGCCGAATGTGAGGTCTCCTTCTTCGGCGGATTATGTCTCAAATGAAAACCTGACAAGACAAACAAGAGCATTTATATCATGGCCAAAGGATGCTATGCGCTCCAACAGGTTTATCTGCATAAGAGAGAAGGGAAGTGGCCATTCCTGATGTTTCAGAATGCTCAACGAGACGCACAAGACGTTTTAAGACACAAAGCAATCGATAATTTGGGCACCGAAAAAAAATATTTATATTATTGTGATGTACAGTGTAATGTAATTTATTATTATTATTATTATTATTATTATCATTATTATTATTATTATTATTATTATTTTAGAGCAAAGAGGTTTACCCCAGAAGTGGGTATACATTTCTCAGTGGTACTGAAACATGCCTTCACTTTAAAAAAA
>JAQNCB010000027.1:31214703-31226185 GCA_030068295.1 Euristhmus nudiceps | reverse complement strand
TGGTTCCAAGTAATATCTGATGAGTTAGAAGCATTTTTGTCAAAACCAGCCCTATCTCTCAATAGTCAAGAATCCTTTAAAAAAATTCCTGGATCCAGACGGTGATCCGGATCACCTCCAAAATCTAATCTAATAATAATCTAATCCCTAGTGCCCACTGGTAGGGTCTCTCTAGGACCCTGGGCAGCCAGAAGTCAGGGCTCCCCAGGACCCTCTAATGTTATGCTCCCTCCTCCCAAGGGCTCCTGATAGTCAGAAGTCAGAGGACCGCCATCCCTAATTCATTTTCATAAAGGGCCCTTTAGGAGGGCCCTATTAGGCAGAGGACCTCCTGAAAGCACCCCACCCAGGTTGGCTCCCTTAATAGCCAAATGCCAGAGCCCCCCCCCCTTGTTTTCATCAGAGGCCCTGTAACAGAATCAGGGGCCCTGGTAGTCAGAGGATCCTAAAGAATGGTCCTCTGTAATCAAAATGTATTGTTGATAGGTATTGCTGTTTTGGGCTACGGGCCCCCCAGGGCCCCCGGACGTCAAGGGCCCCTGGGCTCCAGCACCTCTGGCCAGGTCCGTAATCCGTCCCTGATTGTAACATGATCGTGCTGGTGAGGAGACACACTGCACTTCCACACTTTCCCCACTAGGTGGTAGCATTAATATTATTTTATCCATTCATTCGCCAAAGCGTTTAATCCTTTTTTTTTATTTTTATTTTACAATATTGAATTAATCCTGCATGGGAAATTATTTATTCTGCATTTAACCCATTCAAAATGAGCACACACACTCAGAGCAGTGGGTTCTTCTCTAATCATTAGGCCATGGCTGTGCCCTTTAGAGTTACAGAGAGGCTGGTGCTGGGCAAAGACAGTGGACACCCTGAATAGCTCGTCATCCATTGCGGGGGCAACACACAAAAACAATCATGCAAACTCACACCTAAGGGCCACTTGGGAACATCCATTTAGCCTAATGTGCATATGTTTCAACTGGGAGGAAACCGGAGTACCTGGAGGAAATCCACGAAAGCACCAGGACTCAAACCCAGGACCTTCTTGCTCTGGGGCGCATGTGCTTCTCACAACACCATTTAGATTTATGCCATTTATGGCTTATTCGAAGTAACTTACGTTTTTATCTTATTTCTACAACAAGCAGTTAAGGGTTAAGGGCCTTGCGCAAGGGCCCAACAGTAGCAGAGTGGTGGTACTGGGACTTCAACCCCCAACCTTTTGATCAGTAATCCAGAACCTTAATTACTGAGCCACACTGTCACTACACCACTATGCTGCTCTTCATTATTATTATTATTATTATTATTATTATTATTATTATTATATATTTAAATTATCATTATTATTATTATTTTTTATTACCTTAGTCAATAGTTAAGGACTTAAGTGAGGTTTCTGTAGCAACACATACATCATTATTATTTAGTTGTTCAGGAACAAATTACGTACATTATGTACACCGAGTATCGGAACAACAGACTTATTATTTTTTGTGAATTAATAGTATGAAGTATGATTATTCAGATAGAGCCTCAATGTTTGGCACAGTTCAGGGAAGGGTTTATAAGTTTTTATTTTAAGTTTAACTGGAAAAAGAATAATTAATTAACTGACTTATATAAAAAAAAGGGAATTAGATATGAAACTATGACAGTTTTTGTTTTGAAATGTAAAAATATTCTTTTCCAGTTTAATTACCAATTATTCTATTGTAAAATTCTCTAACAGCTGTTAGAAAACAAAATACAATTAATATGGATTATGGTGACAAGTGCATTGATTAAGCTGAAAAACCTGCCTACAGTCTACAGGTTTCAGTATCACTGGGAATCGGTTATAATGAACTGCCTCCTCCTTGTGGGTGTTTGCTGAACATTTATTCACAGATTACTTTCAATGACAAGGACTGTTAAAGTGTTCCCGAAACAGAAACCATGGTTTAACAGTGAGGGACGCACCCTGCTTAGATCACAAGTTGATGCCTTCAAGTCAGGATACCAGTCAGTAGGCTTACAAAGAGGCATGCCAAGCCCTGTGAAAAGGTATCAAAAAAGGAAAGCACAACTATAAACAACTTATTAAAGGAACAATTTGATGAAAACAACACCAGGAACATGTGGAAGAGGATCAAGACACTTACTGGCTACAAGGACATGCACACATTAGCAGATTCACAGGAGATCAAATCAAACTGGGCATTCTGCCCTCTACATTGAGGAAGAGGAGGTAGAGAGGGTGGAGTGCTTCAAGTTTCTTGGAGTCCTCATGTCTGCTGACTTCACCTGGACCACAAACATCTCCCACCAGGTGGGAAAAGCACAACAAAGGATGCACTTCCTCAGAATGCTCCGACAAGCCCTCCTACCCCCATCCCTACTGAAAAACCTTTACCTCTTCGTCATCGACAGCCTCCTGATCTACTGCTGTAGAGTGTGGTTCATCAGCTGTACGAGAGGTAGTCAAAAAGTTCTCAGACAAATGCCATAATTTCTTTATGGCATTTGTCTGAGAACTTTTTGACTAACCCTCGTACTGCAGAGGACAGGAAGGCCTTGCAATGGGTGATGAGGACGGCAGAGCAGGTGATTGGAACTACACTACCCACCCTCAGTGACATTTACACTGACAGACTTCAGAGGAGAGCCAATGGAATCATCATGGACCCCACACACCCCCTTTTCTCCCCTCTCTCCTCCGGAAAAAGGTACAGGAGATTAAAAACAAAAACAGTTTTTACCCACAAGCTGTTAAACGTGTAACCCCACCACCACCATCACACTGAATAACCATCATTCATGTTCAAGTGCAATACCTAAGAGCAGATCTCGAATATCATGACACTTTATCATCTGGCACCTTATAATTAAAGCTCAACCTTTTGCATGGTGTGCATCATGCACCTTTGACTATCATGCTTCGTTCTGTATATGTATGGTCTGTAAATGAGTGAATTTTAATAGATATAGGTGTATATAGGATATATGTATGCATATGTGTCTGTATGTGTACATATAGGTATGTGTATATGTGTGTATGTAGGTATATGCACATGTATAGCTTTGTGTAGCTCCTTAGTTGTCTTTTATACACTTTTTTTTTTATAATTGCTGCTAAACAAAGATCTTCTAAACTGATTATCATTGATCATGCAGCAGTGACAATAAAGATCTCTTTATCTCAGCATGAGCTGATCCTCTGATGTACTCATTCCTGATCCTGTCCCACCGCATCATTCCCAAAGAGAACCTCAGTACCTTCATTTCTGTGACCTCCAGCTCTGCCTCCTGTCTTTTCCTCAGTGCCACTGTCAAAGGCATACATCATCACTGGTATCACCAGTCTTTTACACCTTTCCTTTCATTCTTGCTGACACTCTTTTGTCACACATCACACCTGACACTTTTGTCCACCCGTTCCATCCTGCCTGCGCATGCATCTTCACCCCATTTCCACACTCTCCATTTCTCTGGACTGTTGACCGTAAATGCTTAAAATCATCAACCTTCATTAGTGCTACTCCCACTAACCCCACTGTTCTACTTGGGTCCCTCTTGTTCTCAAATATGTATTCTGTCTTGATTCGGCTAATCTTCATTCCTCTCCTTTCAACGGCATACCGACACCTCTCAAGGTTTCCCTCTACTGGCTCCTTACTCTCATTACAGATCACAATGTCATCTGCAAACATCATGGTCCAAGTAGATTCCTGTCTAATCTCATCTTTCGGCACATCTATCACAATAGCAAAGAAGAAAGGGCTCAGAGCCGATCATTGGTCAAACCTCCACCTTGAACTCCTCTGTCATGCCTACAATTCACCTCACCACTGCTTTATAGCTTCCATACATGTCCTGTACCACCTTAACATATTTCTCTGCCACTCCAGATTTCCTCATATAATGCCACAGTTCCTCTCTCGATACCCTGTCATATGCTTTCTTCAGATTGACACAGACACAATCTAGCTCCCTCTGACATTCTCAGTGTTTCTCTGTAGCTGAAACAACTCTGCACATCTGCCTTGTTTTTAAAGATTGGTACCAACACACTTCTCCTCCATTCCTCAGGCATTCTCTCGCTCTCTAGGATCTTGTTGAACAACCCGGTCACAAACTGTACAGACACCTCTTGTATGCCCTTCTATACCTCCATAGGTATATCAGCAGGACCAACTACCTTTCCATTCTTCATCCTCTTTAGTGCCCTCCTATCTTCATCCTTATTAATTTTTGCTACCTCCTGGACCATAATGGTCACCTCCTTTACTCTTCCCTCTCTCTCTCGTTTATCTCATTCATTAACTCATCAAAGTACCCTTTCCCTCTTCCCATCACTAAATTTCCATCTCTGTCTTTGATCACCCTAACCTGCTGCACATCCTTCCCATCTCTATCTCTCTGCCTCGCTAACCTGTATAAATGTCTCCTTCCTTGTTGTCCAACCGAGCATACAAGTCATCGTATTCCCTTTGCCTCCTCCACTTTCACCTTAAGCTGTATTTCACTGTACTCCTGTTTACTCTCTTCAGTCCTCTGTGTAAAACTTCTTTGCCAACCTCTTTCTCTGTGTACACTCCTGCACTTCCTCATTCCACCACCAAGTCTCCTTGTCTACTTTCCTTCCAGAAGACACACCAAGTACTTTCCTACCTGTGCCCCTGATCACATTAGCTGTAGTTGTCCTGTCATCTTGAAGTACCTCTTGACCACCCAGAGCTTGTCTCAACCCCCCTGAAAACCACACAACACTCTTCCTTTTTCATCTTCCACCAGTTTGTCCTCTGTTGTGCCTTTGTCCTCTTCGTCTTCCTCACTACCAGAGCCATGCTTCACACCACCATTCTATGCTGTCTGGCTACACTCTCACCTACGACTACTTTGCCGTCACTGATCTCCTTTGGATTACATCGTCTACACAAGATATAGTCCACCGGAGTGCGTTGACCTCCCCTTTTATAAGTCACCCTATGTTCTTGCCTCTTCTGGAAGAAAGTATTCCCGACAGCCATTTCCATTCTTTTTGAAAGGTCCACCATCATCTGTCCTTCTGTGTTCCTATTCTGGATAGCAAACCTGCCTATCGCATCTTCATCAACTCTGTTGCCTGCGTCAACATGTCCATTAATTTCAGCACCAATCACCAACCTCTCACTTCTGGGGATCCTCTGTATCCTTTCATCCAGCTCACTCCAGAATTTCTCATTCTCTTCTAATTCACATCCTACCTGTGGGGCATAATCACTAACAACACTGAAGATCATTCAAGTACCAATTCAAACCTATAACTCTATCTGACATTTTTTCACCCTCAGAACATTCCTGAGACACTCCACCTTCAAGATAACTCCTACTCTCTTTCTCTTCCCAGCTACACCATGATAAAACAGCTTGAACCCTGCTCCTAGCCTTGCTACCTTTCCACCTGGTCTCCTGAACACACAGTATGTCCACCTTCCTCCTTTGCATCATGTCAACCAACTCTCTAGCTTTTCCTGTCATTGACCCAACATTCAAAGTCCCTACTTTCAGTCCCAGATTCTTGCCTTTTCTCTTCTCTTGTTGCCTGCGGGTGGGTCTGCCTCCTCTCCTTCCATCCACAATACCCCAATTTTCACCAGCACCCTGTAGGTTATCAGCACTGATGGCAGCCGTTGTTAACTCGGGCCTCGACCGATCTGGTATGGAAGTCATAAAATTGATTCACAAAACAACGCAGCGTGATGAAAACCTTCAGATAGTACTGACACCTTACCTTAAATTAGAGGTACTGTACATGTTAAATTCACATCACCACTTTCAAAATTACATAAATAAATATTATTTAATACATGAAGATATTTGAACAATGCTGGAGGATATTTATTAAATAAATTTATTTCACATTATATTAAGACATGGCTCTAATTACAAAATAAAAATGACCTCTGTGGCACAACGGGTATATTTAATAACAATCATCATCATCATCATCATCATCATCATCATCATCATCAACACCACATCCATCTAAAATATTTTCACTTTGCACTTCTCTCAGATTTGATTGTATTCCTAAAATTTGCACAAGGGGGAAAAAAAAACAAAAAAAAAAAAAAAAAAAAAAAAAAAAAAAAAAAAACCACAGTATGACTCCATCTGCTGTTTAGTTTTATTTCTAATAAACTGTGTAACCAAGAATTTCATAATAATTATTAATCCAACTTACCCAGAAGCCATTGCATTCTTAAAATGCTTCATTTAAAAATAATTTAAGTTAAAAAAGAAGGCCATAGATAAATAATTTGATTGTCTTTCTAAAGGGTTTTATCATTCTAACTCCATCCACAAATGAGTGCTGATTTAGCTCTGCTAGCATATTAGCAAGTTAGATATTCTAGGCCAGAGGTCCCCAAACATTGGGCTGCGGACCGGTATCGGGCCATCACAAAGATTGAATAAAAAAATATTTATATTTATTAATTATCGGAGTCTGAAGGATCTTTTATTTTGAAAAACTGCTCGTCTCTGTCATCTGATGGAGTACATCAAAAAATAAGCCAACAAGCAAGCACCAATGGGTAAAAACAAAGGTCTTTGGAGACTTTCCCGCTAATTCATTGGGATGGCGAGGTGTGCCCGTACCGCAGTGGCATGCATTCTGGGTAGGCGAAGCACTCTGCCTCCCCTGTCAATCTTGAAAGGAAAATACAGTTAATCGTAAAATATAATAAATGCTAATACTTGTCAGCTGGTATACATTACAAACTTCTTTACCATTTGAATCCAATACTAAAATTGTTTTTCTCAATAAAGAATCTCAGAATTTCCATATGTCCAGTTAAGAAACAGGGAGGAGCCGCGCCCTGACGCAGTGCTTTTTTGTGCCGCTCCGTGGATTGTGTAAATCCCTCACAAACTGTGCCGGTATGTGATGCAAATAGTGTGTCGCTGTCCCTCTATATATATATATACACACACACATCACAAATTAAATGCTTTCATACACTCAGATTACATGCTTTGCCTTTTCATAATCTGGATAATGTATAAAATGTATTTATGAAAGGTGTTTAGCCTCGCGGATTAATCATAAAACTCAGTACAAAAGTTACTCAGTGATGGGAACAGTACTCAGACTCATGGCAGAGGGCGCTAGTGAGCTCACAGATTCTTGCGTGACCTACAGTCTTATTTATTTTTAGTTTATATCTCCTTTATAATCCGCCGTATCAAAATGGAAGCTTACATTTCCAAGCTGAGAAAATCTGCAAACCTGGACTTTCAATCAAAACCTTAGTTAATAACTAAAGGAAAACCAATGCAGTAGGAGTAACTTTTAACCTCAAATGAAATATGCGTCACATGTTTGTGTAAAGAATGTCGATATGAGATATAAAACATCACACATTGTCTGTTGTCAATTAAATGATGAACAAGATACTCTTCTGAGAGTCAGCTTCCTTACCAGCTGTCAACCTCATCGCACGTCAATACTATATCGGTCTGTAAAAGTATTGTTTCCCATGAAACCGGTTCATGGCACAAGTGTTTTTTTTTTTGTTTTTGTTTTTGTTGTATTCGGGCATTCAGACCCCATTCTACCGGTTTAATAATTTTGAAGGAAATTTGTCACAAATTGTGCATTTGAAAGTAAATTTAAGAAAGAAACAAAACTATTAAAACATATTCCTCAAAATCAACTATTGCTTTTAACGAAAATGAAAATTCAAGTAAAACAGGATTAAATAACATCTCACACCTGACTCTCCAGATAAATAATAATTAAATAATAAAAATGTAAACGAATGTTAATATTGAAAATTCTTTCTCCAATTTATAAAGGTGTACAGGGATGTCTCTATGGTACCTTACTACATATATAACCATTATTCACTGAAGGTGAGGTGGATAACACGTTTTACAGGCAAAATATCCACTCAGCCTGAGGTGAATAACTGCACGAATATTCAGCAATATCCACTCAGCCTGAGGTGAATAACTGCACGAATATTCAGTAATATCCACTCAGCCTGAGGTGAATAACTGTTTTAATATATATTACACACAAATATAAGAAACTAAAACCAGACTTTAAGGGGTTTTTTTTATCAGTTTAAGCATCTCCTACTCAAGCATTATACACCATTATGTTGGGTGGAAGGTGGCACAGTGGTGTGTTGGTCAGCACATCTACCTCACAACCCAAAGGCCTGGGTTCAATTCCCAGCCTGGGTGTTTCTGTGTGAAGTAAGCATATTCTCCCCATGCTTGCGTGGGTTTCCTCCCACAGTCCAAAACCATGCACAGCAGGCTAATTGGCTGTTCTAAATCATCCCTAGGTGTGAGTGGGATTGTGAGTCTTGGGCCTGCGATGGCCTGGCGAGCTGTCCAGGGTGTACCCCTCCCTCGCCCGGAGTCGACTGAGATAGGTGCAAGCCTCCCTGCCACCCTAAATAGGATTAAGCGGTCCACAAAACGAATGAATATTTATCTAGTTTTGAAGTAACAACCAAAACCCTCCAGGAATTTTCAGCCCTTGAGCAAACAACGGTACTTAATTCATTCATTCATTTTCTGTACTGGTTAATCCTAATTATGGTAGTAGGGGGGTTGGCGCCCTTCTCAGCCGACTCAAGGTGGAGGCAGGCCTTCTTGCCTTGAGGAGGATATGCTAACCACTGCGCCACCGTTTTATAAAATGTTATTTTATTTCATGAATTTCTGACTTAATATCCACTTTGTTGTGATGGGTCACACATATCAGTACTTGTTTATTTAAACAATATATAAAATATATTATAATATATATTATAATAACAATAATATTATTAATAATAATAATAATAATAATAATAATCATATGTATAATAATAATTTATAATATAATATAGTATAATATAATATAATATATAATATTAATTTATAATAATAATAATTAATATTAATAATAATAATAATAATAATAATAATAATAATATATTATAATACTATAATACACCTACAGGCTAAAAAAAAAAAATCAGATGTGATGTCTAGATTATGTTTATAACATAACATATAACATGTTTAAGTGAAAACAAGAAAAAAAAATTTAATCCATGCTTCAATCATGTAAAATAACTTTTAGCAATTGTAACGCACTGTGACACCTTTTTTTGCTGAAACTTTATCCAGTCTTAATTTTGTTTGCAGATTACAAAAAAAAAAATAAAAATAAAAAATATTATGCTACATAATCCTATTAAGAGCCTGTACACCTTTGTGTATATATGTGCACTTACTGTATGTATGTATACACTGTATATGTACATATGTGTACAAAATATTTCCTAATAAAGTCCTTACATGTGTTCATTTGAGCAGGCGGCAATTACTGAATGTACAATTTAACACAAAACAAAACAACAACACAGTTCTCGCTAAAGTGTGTCTGTACACATTATTAGATTTAGCTTAAGGATATTCATGACTAGACTTTAGATCAACACAATAAATAAAATCACAATCGGTTTAATAGTTTGAGACAAAAGGAAAATTAGAGTAAACAAGAAAGTGTATAAACGGGGATGTGGCGGTGATTTGGCAGTGGGGCGTGTGTAGCGAACTGCACGATTGTGCAAAATTAATAATAAGATAAACGTAGTGATGGATCAACACACAGAACACAACCAGGGGAAACGTTATCAGTCTTTTAGAGGCTGAAGTGGAAAAAGCACTGTGCATGATTTTGTGTTTGTGTGTGTGCAAGCAATATCACATCATCCTGTGATTATACAATTGTGTCCATGTAGCATTTTTGTTCATTATTAAACACTGAACTGATTCAGATCGATTCACTAAAATCACAGACGTCCCAAAACTCCCTCTAAATTTCCCCAAGTAAGAAAGAGATCATGAACTTCTGGATTTTTTTCCTCATCTCAATTCAGAAATTCCAGCACTACAATAGCGATGCTTCTGAAAACGATTTCTCAAAAAAAAATTTCTCCCCGATTCTGGTAGCATGCATCCTGTTTGCTAATATCAACCTCTTCATCCAGGCAACGTCATCCATCCATTCAGCCAATGGTCAAGTTGGTGAATTCTGCAAATGTTGCGGTGAGATGAAAGCCCATTTTAGCCGACCCTGGGCGAAGGGTGGGGTACACCATTAACAGCTCACCAGTCTATCACCGGTCCAAGGAACACAACCATTCACACTTACACCCATTAGTATTTTGGAGAGGCCAATTAGCCTAATGGGCATATCGTAGGACTATGGGAGGAAACTAGGGAACCCAGAGGAAACCCATTCAAGCACAAGAGAATGCCCACAAAAATGCCCTCGCAAAGCCATAAACCCGAACCCAGGATCTTCGTTCAGTGAGGTGGATATGCGGCACCACTGCGCCGCCAGTCATCCAGGTAATGGTACCACCAAATACAGCAAATTAATTTGTAGCTTTATGGGTGTACATTCTAGCCATCCTTTGTAAATTACACTATCCATTTCTTCTCCCTTCATTCTGGACTGATTCATAGCCTTCTTCTGAGTGAGAGGAGTACTTTCATTGGCTCATTTCTTTAACAAGCTCTGATGCAAAACCATCTTGTCAAAAGGTAAACTTAGTCAAACAAGATGCTGAATAAAGTGCTTATAATTCGTTCCTAACATACCCCGACCTGCTAGTCTGTAATAAAAGGAAGCAGAACGCATGGCTATATGTGCATCCAAAGGTTTAAAACTGCAACAACTAGCAGAGAAGCTTCCTGGTGTACCTTTGGGACCACTCCATTAACATCCACCCACACAGGAAGTGAGGAGTGACAAGCTACCATGCAAAGTCAATGAACGACTTTATGGTAATGCTGTGATCTCATTTAAACAGGCTTTAAAAAGACCCCACTACATCAAGCTCATCCTCTGTCCCTCTTCATCTTGGGAAAGTTGAGGAAGGGTTGAAGATTCAAGATAGGATTGAAGTATTGAAGGGTTCAATCCTTTGATCGCATTGTGAACCAAGGTTATGGACCACAAAACCACCAGGGTCACCTGAACTGACAGGGATGACCATTAGTATGCATTTGATGCACATGATGTAGCAGGGATAGTTTATATCTTGGGCAGATGAGGACGGTCTCAAGAGGATACCTTTGCTATTACAAACCGGATTCCAAAAAAGTTGGGACACTATCAAATTGTGAATAAAAACTGAATGCAATGATGTGGAAGTGCCAAATTTCAATAATTTATTCTGAATAGAACATAGCTGACGGGTCAAAAGTTTAAACTGAGAAAATGTATCATTTTAAGGGAAAAATATGTTGATTTTAAATTCTATGGTGTCAACAAAACAAATTCTATGGTGTCAACAAAAAAGTTGGGACAAGGCCATTTTCACCACTGTGAGGCATCCCCTCTTCTTACAACAGTCTGGAAACGTCTGGGGACTGAGGAGACAAGTTTCTCAAGTTTAGAAATAGGAATGCTGTCCCATTCTTGTCTAATACAGGC
>JAQNCB010000027.1:31131707-31141707 GCA_030068295.1 Euristhmus nudiceps | reverse complement strand
TGTTTAATTGTTATTATAAGCATTTATAGCGTTGAATATGTATTTATTCATATTATATACACATATACATGTACGTATAAGTCAGTCGGGGGGTTCGATCCTACTTCGCGGAAATTCGGTCTTCGTGGGATTCTCAAACCCCAATTAACCGTGAAAAGTGAAGGATCCCTGTATTATTTTCCTATTATGTGTGTACTTTATTGCTTGGGTCACATGCCATGCAACTGTTGACAAATGTATTGATCATCATTGACCTTTCAGCCACATTGATTGCGTTCTCTCTCTCTCTGTGTGTGTGTGTCTGTGTGTTAAATATAAATAAATGGCTCAAAATTATGTTGTTTCCTTCATTAATAAAAATCACTAGACTGGTTCTATGAGGAATAAAATACTATCTCTGGACATCGTTTTCCTTCGTTTCAACACATCATCCATCACTGATGATTTTTCTGTTACAGCGAGAGCCAAGTGTTCTAAACCTCAGTAGTGCATCACACATCAGATAACTTTACATTCAAAACTTAATAAAATCACACACAAACACAAATAATAATAATAAAATACAACACAATAGTGATTAACATTACGGGTGATGTCATTAGGAAGAGAATTAAGTTATTGATATACATTATTCTGTGTTTTCCTAATTACATTTTCCCATCATTATAAATCAAAACAAATTATTTTCTGTTTACTATGAAATGATGAATGAATTTGTGTGGTAGGAAAAAAAAACACAGAGACACACAGTCAGAGGGAAAGGAGGGGGGGGATAGAAAATGAGACAGAAGGAAAGGGAAGGGTAGAGAGGAAGAGACAGAAAAGAGAAAGAGAGAGAGCTGTTCAGATTCCTCTTTAAGGTTGCTGATGTGTTTCAAGTCTGTTGCTATAGATAGACATGTTTATTTTTAAAACACACAGAGCACTTATATAGTGTGTGTGTGTGTGTGTGTGTGTGTGTGTGTGTGTCTGTGTGCGAGAGAGAGAGAGAGAGATGGGATTTGTATTTGAAAGGATGAATGGTGCTGGTGAAGTGCCGAAGTGAGGACAGAGTACTTGAGGGCCTCAGACAAGCCGAGCAGGATAGGCTGCGTCCCGAATCCAGTTTAGGGGATACGATGTTCATATCCTCCCTCTGAAGCAGTTCTGTCTCAAATAAAAGGATTAAAAGAAATATTTTTTTAATCGAAGTAAAGAACAGCCTAAATGAAAAAGATAAAGTAAAATAATAAAAATACAAAAAAACATAAAATTGTTAAAAAGTAAAAAATAAAATTGCTTTAAAAAATAGGGAAAAGGCAAGAAATTTACAATAAAATCTCCAACAGTTGACGCAGTGGGTCCCACCCCACACACACACACACACTGGAGCGCCCAGAAAGCCAGGGGTTAGGTGCCTTGCTTAAGGGCACTTCAGCAATGTAGGTGGAGGAAGGGAAGGTGGCGCTCACTTACCCAACACCACACAATTTTTCCTGCTTTTCCGTCCAACTGCTTGAAGCCCAGGATATGCACCAAGCTAGGAAAAAGGGTCACCATGACAGGAGCAAAAAAAGCGGCTAGTAAGAGACAGCTGCGAGCCGTCAGAAAACCATGGCCAAGTTGTTTACCAAGTTACTGGCAGTGGCACGCTAATGGAATGCAAAAAGCACATAGCAGTATAACCATAGAAAGGTTAGGTATGGTCTGGGCTGTAGTGGTGGGTACACGCCGTGTACGCACTTGTTTAAGTGCTCGAGTTGCGTGTACTGACTTAATTTGGTCTATTTTATAGTTGATCAACGTAAATTTCCGCGAATGTGTAAATAAAAAGCCGAGATGACATGCTAAATGGTTTCAAAGCCCCTCCCAGATATGGAGACAAAGCGCACACACCCCCACCCCAATACTTTACTCAGAACAATGAGAACATGTGAAAAACATGTAGCTTACTATCAAGCCATATATTTAGTATAATGGGCTTTTGCTCTCTGTTGTTGAGGGATGGAAAAGCTGACTTCTAGCTCTAGCATACCTAATTATTGGTGTGAAAGAAAAATGAACGATATCTGCCTCTCATCTGGCTGCATTAAGTTTATTTATTTATTTTTTTTTAATAAAAGTTTAAAATTATTTGAGCCAACTGAACAAGAATAAAGAGCATCTCATGAATCTGGACCTTCTTTCCACCAGCATACATCCAACTTGGGCAGGAGGGCCTGAGAAATTTCCATCAGTGGCATTAACCTGGATTCGAATTTTATAATCACACTAAAATACAGTTATTTTCTAATTCAATAACAATAAAGTGAATAAACATTTCTCCAGGGGTTAATTGTCACAAATGTAATTATTTAATACAAATGGCATCAGATTTACTTTTAATTTTATGCCTTTAGGGTACATTTTAGTTAAGTGAAACACCCCCCCCCCCGAAGAAAAAAATAAATAAATAAATAAAAAAAATAAATAAATAAAAATAAAATAATCCACCACACAGACACATTGAGCTTCAGAATTTTAAATATTTACTAGTTATATTTAAATTTGTTAATTCTCTAAGGAGCTTAATCCTAATTAGCGAAACAGGAGGCTGGCGCCTATCAGCTGACTCTAGGCGAGAGCAGGGTCAGGCCACTGAAGGGCCAACACATACAATCAGTCATACTCACACCTAGGAGTGATTTAGAACAGCCTATTATCCTACTGTGTATGTTTTTGGACTGTATGAGGAAGAACATGCAAATACCACACAAATGTCCAGGACCTTCTTACTGTGAGGTGGGTGTACCACCCACTACACCAGCCGTAGAATAAAACGTCTATATTAATTGTAAAGTCATTAATGTAAACTGGATCTAAAACCATTGTTTTTTTTGTTTTTTTTAAACCAACCCCAAGTGCAGCCAACTGTGTTATGAAAGGCCAGCGACATCTCACTGTGGTGAGAGGCCTGTAGGAGAACCACTACTGATTTGTCAAGAATAGGCTGCAAAGCTGTCAGCCTGTTTCGGCCCTGCTATGGCCTGGCAAACTGTTCAGGATGTACTCTGCCCTCACCCAGTCAACCAAAGATAGGTGCCAGCTTCCCCATGACCCTAATTAGGATTAATCTGTTCAGAAACTAAATGAACTTTAAACTGAAGGGTAGAGATACCTTCAGAGAATCCAGATCGTGTGTTTGACAGTAAACAGTGTAGAGTCCGATTTTTTTTCTTTGTGCAGTCATATCCAAGTCCCACCGTTCAGGTATTGCCCGTCCCATCACACGACCAGGGAGGGGTGAAGGCATGCACACGCCCCCTCCGTGACACGCCATGCTAGCCACCCAACTCTGTTTGAATGGCAGCATCATGTGCATTTGGGGACCATTTAACACACTGAGGGAAGTCTGCGCATGTCGTCCCACCCTCCCCTGAATGGTTGACCAATTAGCTCCAGTAGACTCCTGGCACAGGCGGCTATCGCTGGGTTAATAGTCATGCACCTTATCAATACACCACTCAGGAATCTCAGGTCATCATGAATATAAACACACCAAGTCAGGCAAAATGATCTTGAAAGTAAAGCAGCCTTTATTGTTAATCAATAAAAATTACATCAACTTCATTAAAAACCAAATCTTAATATCTGAAGATTTAAATGCCAAGCAGTGATAATTGTATGAACGCCTGAGAAAAATGGCCAAGTACAAACACTGCTTCCCTTCCAACCGCCATTTTCAATCTGCTCGAGGTGCAAGGGTCAGTTCAGACTGAAGTGAGGAAATGGGATTGGGACAGAGCCAGGAATAAAGAACACATGCTTTCAGATTTAACTTGTGCACAGAATACTTTTCCCCAGAAAAGCAGATCCATCCTGAGTGTCCAAGGCACAAGTGTGAACAGAACCAACAAGATTCCAAACAAAAACACATTTATGAACCATTAGAGAATTTCAGCATCCAACTGATTACTAATCAGTGAAGTTTAAAATAACTGCTGAGGCTCTGAAATGAGGAACAGGTTGAAGGATTTGGGACACAGCCATGTCAGATCACTGCATTCAGAGCCACAGCAGCTTTTCTGAAATGCCCCTTTTATAAAAGAGAAAAAAAGCCTTAAACATTCACAATCGGCAGAGCAGGCACACACAGATCAAACAGGAAGTGACCTCACAGCTGACTGACTGGTTTGGCTGCTATGGCGATGCTTTCTATAGCGCACTCGTCGGTTCCACGGCGGATGCGGAAGTAGCCGTCTTCACCCCACTCCGTACCCCAGCTGTTCTTCACAATCCAGTACTTCTCACCCGACTCCTGGCTCCGCCCATAGCCCACCAGTAGCACTGCATGATTGGTCAGCTCAAAAGGGTTGATTGAGTCACGCAGCCCTGTGTGATGGTAGATGCCTCCTTTGTAGTGCACAAAGTCATGGTAAACCTCAAAGGCCACACCCAGTGGGCCGTCATTCACCAGCTCAGCCATCATGGTCGCCTCGTTGCACCCGCCGTAAAAGCCGCCTACATAGTGGTAATCGGAGACGTAGTTGTGAGGACAATCGGTTGGGAGGGAGCATGGAGAGTTTTTGCCGGTGTATGGGAAGCATTTCTCCTGGACGATTCCGAAGTCCTGCACGTATTTACCAATCAGGTACGGGAACCCACCGTCACAACCTAATGAGATTCCAAAATTATTCAAGAGAAAACAGCAAAATTTCCATAACTTTAGCCCCCCCCCAAAAAAAACAAACAAAAAAGCTACTATAGCATCCTTCCCACTTTCAGGTGCAGCAGCCATGAAAACCAAGTACCGTATTTTCTGGACTACAAGTCACACTTTTTCATAGTTTGGTTGGGGGGGGGGCGACTTATACTCCAGAGAGACTTGTATGTGAAATTAACACTTATTTATACACTGGCAACCACATTTCACTTTATTTTTCACACTGGCAACACAGGAAGCATTTAGTGCTTGTTGAGATGGCTGACCCAGCTTTCCAATGATCGTGAAAGACAGCACACTTATTGTGAACGTTTTAAATAGGAGTATTAAACACGAGAGGCACTGACTCTGCAGATTGAGAACATCGCAGTGACTTGCTCTCTATTGGCATCTGAGACAGATAAATCAGAGGTTGTGGATCAAAGCTAAATGACTCCACCCAAGATATAGCACAAATATACCATAGATTGAAATGAAGAGTCTGTTTTAACATGTTTGAGCCGGCAGTCTAAGGTTTTAGTGGAACTATACGTTCCTGTGTGTAAAGGAGAGACTGCACCTTTTGTTTTCCCTCCCCACTCTGTTATATGCAGAGATGGTATACACACTGAGAGCCTCACACCAATACTTTCGATACACCTCGTCACGTCATGTTTTAGTCGTCAAAGATCCATTTTTAGTGCGTTATCATACAAAAACGGTGCATTCACAAAATCATTCAAATACTGCCCCCAAAATACGACCTATACTCCAGTGCGACTTTTCTTTATTATACATTTTTTTTTGGATGATTAGACTTGTACTCTGGAAAATATGGTATTTAAAGCCTCCTGACCCCAGAATTGTGGGCTTTGGTTCATTCATACTTCTAGGAAATATGAACCAAATCCAAAACATGGATGTAAAGAGATCATACTGGGCAGGAGACCAAAAAAAGGTTAGGGCTCAAACAACAACTTTCACCAAAACACAGAAGGGAGCAAGAGTGTGCATGTGTGTACCTTGGGAGTACTGTGAACACGAGACGACTTGCTGGGGGCTGAAGATCGGCTGCTGCGTGTTGTTGGTCTTGATTCGGATTCGCGCCTCCAGCATCCCCATCGTTGCAAACGAGTAGCAGCTGCCACACAATTCTACCGAAGAGTAGCAGTGAAAGTTTCAATAAGCTTCACACGCCAAGATTCAAACTCATGTGCAGCCCCCCCCACACACACACACTTTAATTTCATTTTTAAAGTCACTTAGCTCCATTTTACATTGAATTAAAATGTATTATTTAATTGAAGCTGTCATACAAAGAATTCAATAATGGATTCCTCAGAACACAGAAATGTTACTATCCACCACATTTACTCCAAGTCCATTTCTTACATGAACATTTTGGAATGCAATTCCTTCATGATTATACATCCCTACTACTCATGCATTAGCCAGACATTTACAACCATTACTGTCTACAGAGGCCATCAGGGCATTTATAAGCCACACCCCCATCCAAAGAGACAAACCTTGATTGCGTACTGGACTGACATAATTGACTCCATTCACATTCCTCCAGTCCCACTCCTCGGGTAGAGCAGCAGCCATCTTGTAAGCCTTTGGGGAGACAGGGGCGGGGCTAATGCGCCTTGGGGGAGGAGAAAATAAAAGGACGGGTGACTTAACACTGATTTATATGTACAACAACATGAACTGGTGAGTTGCTCTGGGTGAACCCTGTCTCCATCCAGAGGATTAAGCAGTTCAGCGAATTAGTGAACACATCATGAACAAAGAAAAACAAACAAAATTAATGAGAATCGGTTCTAAAAAGAAAAAGCACTACAACAGAAAAATTACCATACCAGGTAGGGGAAACACCCCCCCTGGCTGCCACAGCTCTGACCAGAGTTGGCTGAGATGGGCACCAGTTTCCCCACCACCCTAATTAGGATTAAGTGGTTCAGAAGATGAGAATGCTACAAAAAGCCACACTGATCAGCAGGAGGATAAATACATTGACTGTGTGGGCGTGTACACACCGTGAGCGCGACTTGCGGCCTCCGGCTCTCCTTGTTAATTCCAGGATGGTGAACGTCTCGTGTTCTCGGTACACCACAGCTCTCCAGGAACTCTGTATGGAGTTAATGCGCTCCACAAAGTTCATATCATGCTTATAAAGCTGCAGGAACCTGAAACACACACACACACACACACCACCACTACACCCCATTTGTCCATTGGCATTAAACCTGGCATATGCACACGCACTCACGGGTTCAGTGCAGGGTTGAAGTAGGATTTTGGGGGCACATGTTGCACTTTCTTTCCAGTGAAACAGGCCCAGTTGTTCCCCAGAATGTCGTGAACCCATCCAGGGAGTGTCTGATCACAGTAACTCTTCACCACTGAGCCCTCCTGGGAATACTGATGGAGAGAAGTGGAAATAGCAGGTGAGAGGTCCTTAAATACAAGTCGACTAATCAGGAAGTGTGCACCTCACACACTTGAATTAAAATAAATGGGGGAGGGATTCATAAAAAAAAAAATCCCACATGAACACTGACTGGATTCACTCCAGAGCAGCAGTGTTTATCCTGACACTTGATTTCTAGTTGGTTATTAAATGATGGCTAAACCATGAGGCTCCAAGTCACACACTACCGGGAAAGGTGGGGGAAAAAAAAAAAAAAAAAAAGCCAAGTCATGATGTTTCACATCTGAAATGTCTCACCACATCAGGTCATGTGACAAGATTACAGCTTTTTGAAGGACGTTTATTCAGCAGAACAATCCCCAACACTGTTGAATAGGAGCCCAATCTCACACTGCAGCACAGCAAAGCCCTCTCCAAGTGTGGATTTCCTTCCTTATAACAATATACCATATTTTCCAGACTACAAGTCGCAGGTTTTTTTTTTTCCCATAGATGATTGGCCAGGGGTGCGACTTGTTAAATTTTAACCTTTTTTTTTTAAACCAGCCAGCTGGACGAGTTACCTAACAAAGTTACTATCCAATCAGAAAATCAACTAGCCAAAGCATGTCTGATCTCAGAGAGTTCAACCCTTGGTAAAAATAACAAGATTATATATTCAATACAATCGCTCATATCTAATATGAATTTTATTTTATTTCAAGAGTATTTTGATACTGTTGTTTAGCAAGATAATGAGAACTCCGAGCACCACAATCAGATAAATAATTATGATAATGCAAAACTTAGCAACTTAGACTCCGGTGCAACTTATAGTCCAGAAAATACGGTAATTGCACGAGAAAGGTTTATTCCTCCATGTCACAGGAGCCAATCTCCATCAGGGAACAGTACAGATTTCTGTTTGAAGTGGAGACCTGTATGCAGCATGGTGTGGAATCAGATACACCGTATGGACACATGAGGACTTTGAACAAGACAGCGATGCGGTACGGTGTGAAACAGGAAGGTTAGAATTTCCCAACAAGTCTTGTCACGGGGGCAGCAGTCACATGAAACCAAAACCTGTGTGTGAGCACATGGGGGGCTTGTGCAATAACACCAACCTTAAAGAAAGCGAACCATTTGTAGTTGTTGAGCACCACCTCAAAGCCCTGGTTGTAGATGATAGTAAAGAACCCATTGTTTCCAAGATCATCAACAGCATCAGCTAATTTCTGTAAATGCACAGTCACTGACTTCACTGTAGGACCTGCAACACACACACACACACACACACACACATCTCCCACCAGCTCCAACACAATATCACTGAGTAAGTACAAAAGGACCAAACCTCTCACCAGGACTGGAGCAGTTGATATTTTTATCCTGTCCCATATCAGAGACCTGAAACACCCAGCTCCCCAGCAGCTCCTCATAGCTACAGTTAGCCGGTGTGTCCCCTAAACATCGGCCAAAGAAACACAGCACCACCAGACACAGCGCCACCCCCTTCATACCGCCACTTTCTGCCCCCAGCAGTTCTCCTGCAGTGTGCTGGGTCAAACCGGTCGCAAGAAAACCCCACTTTCCACCAGCCGAAGAGTCGGTTACCGTGTTTCCTCTCAGCCTGCGCTCAAACACAACCTTCAACACGGAACTTCCCGCTCTTATCACATGACCACAGTCACGTGACAGTGACGTAGGGGGGAAACAGGAAGTGTTTAAGAGCTCGTGCATGAGATTGAGAGACTTTCATTCATTCATTTTCTAAACCACTTGATCCGAGTTAGGGTCGCAGGGAGGCTGGTGCCCATCTCAGCCGACTCTGGGCGAGGGCGGGGTACACCCAGGGCAGCTCGCCAGGCCACCAAGGAACTTAAATAAATAAATAATAATAAACACTATTGACTAAAACACATTCCCAAACTTCAATAAAGGACTACAATCTATCTATCTGTCTGTCTATCTATCTTTTTTATCTATTAATATGCACGGTGCTGTCGTGGTTAGCACGTTCGCCTCACAGCAAGAAGGCCTGGGTTCGATTCCCAGCCTGGGCGTTTCTGTGTGCAGTTTGCTTGTTCTCCCCGTGCTTGTGTGGGTTTCCTCCGGGTACTCCGGTTTCCTCCTGCAGTCCAAAAAACATGCACAGTAGGCTAATTGGTGGTTCCAAATCGCCCTTAGGTGTATGTGAATGGTTGTGTGCATGTCAGCCCTGCAATGGCCTGGCGAGCTGTCCAGGGAGTACCCCGCCCTCACCCAGAGTCGGCTGAGATGGGCACCAGCTTCCCTGTGACCCTAATTAGGATTAAGCCGTTTAGAAAATGAATGATAATGTGTCTGTCTGGCTATTGATCTTTTTATCTCTAATAAGTCTACCTCTCTCGAATAAGTGTGTGCTGTTTTATTGCAATGCTGCTGGAAAATGTGAACTGTGAAAAAGTGAATTTCCATCTGGGATTAATAAAATGTCTATCTACCTATGTGTCTATCATTTGTCTGTCTGTCTATCTTTTTTATCTATTAATATGTCTGTCTGTGTCTGTCTATCTGTCTGTCTCAGTCTATCTTTTTCTCTATCAATATGTCTGCCTGTCTGTCCCACTGTCTTTATATATATATATTAATATAGCTGTCTGTGTCTGTCTATCTTTCTATCTTTTTATCTATCAATATGTCTGCCTGCCTGCCTCTCTATCTTTTTATCTATTAATATGTCTGTCTGTTTGTCTGTCTGTCTATCTATCTTTCTGTCTGTTTATCTATCAATATGTCTTCCTGTCTGTCTATCTGTCTGCCTATCTATCTACTAATCACCAGTTTTATGTAGCAGTTGCTGCAATATTCATCCATTCATTCATTTTCCAAACCGCTTATTCCTAGTTAGGGTCGCGGGGAAGGCTGGCGCCCATCTCAGC
>JAQNCB010000027.1:30977842-30989993 GCA_030068295.1 Euristhmus nudiceps | reverse complement strand
TCACCATTGTCTTACAGCTTCCATACATGTCCTGTACCACTTTAACATATTTCTCTGCCACTCCGGACTTCCTCATACAATGCCACAGTTCCTCTCTCGGCCGCCCCTCATATGCTTTCTCCAGATGGACAAAGACACCATGCAGCTCCCTCTGACATTCTCTGTATTTCGCACCGGCGCATCTATATGACGTGTTACCTATTTTATATGGGGGGAAAAAAAAAAAAAAAAAAAAACACGTGCCAGCACGAGAGTGGCCAGAGAGAGGGACATCTGGACCTAATTGCTTAGGCTGCTGCCCCCACGACCCGACTCCGGAACAAGCGGAAGATGATCTGTGTCATTTTTAGCAAGGGTTGAACTCATTAAGAGCAGACACACTTTGGCTAGGTGATTTTCTGATTGGCTAGTAACTTTGTTAGGCAACTAGTCCAGCTGGCTAGTAAAATAAATAAATTAATTATTTTTTTTCCCGAGCCCTGCTGTTTACATGTTCTCTTCATCTTTTGAGCAGTATATATATATTTTTTTTTGTTCTCATCTTTCGAATTTATACTGGGTAAAATCATTAAAACTTCAAAAATGTCTCCGTGCTGATAGATAGTGCAGAGTGGTGAAGGGGAGGAAAAGAAAAAAAAAAAAAAAAAAAAAAAAAAAAAAAAAAAAAAAACAAAAAACAAACCACACACACACCACAAGACACGTGTACCACTTTATTTTCTTAGCATCAAAAATGAAATGAAGCAACAAAAAGCAAAACAAGGACAAAACATGTTTAAAAAAAAAAAAAAGTGGATGAAGATACATACACACAAAATATATACACATACAGATTAAATCTGTGTTCCATTTTGACCCTTGCATCATGGGGGGGAGAAAGAGAGAGAAAAGAAAAAAACCACACCCACAAACACCACCAAAGTCAATAATGACAGAAAGCATTCAAAAATGCATAAATAAAAACCCAGACACACACATCAAGTACTGTAATGTTTACAGCGCTGAAAATATTGGAGTTTGGACATTTGTTTGAAGAAATGTTGGTGGAAACAAAATCATGTGTTTAGACAAGGCCTCGATGTAAACAGAGAACCAAATTGAAGAAGAAGAAAAAAAAAAAAAAAAAAGTTTGCCATGTATTCACTGATGTAAATGATCCAATATTTCATTTCTGAGTGGCAAAAGTATGTGCGTTTACTTTGAGTCTTTGCAGTAATAACTGCACGTGTTGGTCACTTTTGAGCAGTCCTGCACATCAGCTTGGTGTAATTTTATTCCTCTTCACAAAACAGCTGCAACTGTGGGATGTTAGTGGGTTTCCTGAAATAAACAGCTTGTACATTTCCATTGCTAGGCATTCTACCAAAAAAGTTTAAAAGAAGTATAAAAGTAATTCTTTATAGTGCCCAAGTCAAAGTCCTGACCTTTAATAGAATTAGGGTGTGAGCATTTCATGGGAGGAAACAAGACCTGAATCTGTTCTGTACAGAGGAATGGAACTGAAAACCTCCATGTCAACATGCAGGACTGATCAACAGTCAGCACCAATGTTCAGTTTCAGTTATTACTGCACAACATGGTCTGAAAGGAAACGATGCCACAATTACAGAATTCTGGGTCTCATTCCGTTAATAAATGTGACCAAGTGTAATCTGTCTCATGTTTTAACTGGGGTTTTTTAATCTACCTTTAAGATGTGTGTGTGTGATATTTATGTAGAAATTCTAAACAGTTCATAAAATTTCAATCACTGCTGCAAATGTTTTAAGGAACAAACAGCAAGTCCATCAACCCATTCAAATACACACCATTTTAAACACTACTGAAAGAATATCTTGCATGAGAAAAGTGCTGATCTGCAAGGATTAAGGATGTGCCAATCATCAGTTATTACCATATACCGCAGTGCACACAAAAGTAGAAGAGATGGTAGCAGTCAAAGGCTGACAGTCAACATTTCGATAAAATCCCTCTGTTCGAGACAGCAGTCTTATTGTGGCAAGAGTAGAATTATTAACTTAAAAAACGGGGACAAAAAAAAAAAAAAAAAAAAAAAAAGATGGAACAGGTTGATTAACTGCCACAAGTTTGAAATTCTGTTGGTTGTATATTTATATTTACAGAAAACAGAAACTTAGTGTTTGCATAATAAAAATCCAAACTTTAACTGCACGTTGTTTTGAGGGACAAGCAGCACCACCGTCTCGCTCACATCTTCATCCTCAACTGTCAGAGAGGGGAACGACAAAAAGGATGTTATTAGCGGATGAACAAACCCAGCACTGAGTGCTGTATCTGGTACACACCCCCTTCCCCCCCCCATTCCTTCACACTCGCTGCACAAGACAAACTATGGTGTCTCGCGAGTGAGAACAAAACGTCACCTAGTAGTGCTCACGTTTCCCCATCACCACAAACAGAAAACCCACAACATGAACACTGAATTACCTTTTAACTCCGAACAAACTTGAAAACTAGGCTCTGTTCAAACACACACATGGCAAAGTCACGCCAACAGTGCACACTCGCTTCTCAATTACCATCATACAAACAACCAACCTTCAGCACATACTCCATCCTTCAACACCCAAACCATCTACAACTCCCAGATAATGGTCATGAACTTTGAGCCATCATACATACCTTTTTCACACTGCTGGTGATCTTTGGGGACCTGGTGCTGGTGGGGCAGAGTCTGTTGCTACCACGTAGGCGCCTGCCATCATTACGTGGTTTTTTAGGTGTGTTATCGATCACAAACGCCATGGACTGCCTCCGATTGGCCTGAGCCCCACACATACCCACAACGTGTCAGCAATCGATAAAAGTTAGAGGACTTGATAAAAGCATACAAGACACAGACTGTCTTACCGGAGATGGTGTGACACTCTGTGAGCTGGTCGAGCGTAGGCTCCTCCCTTTATGAGTTCGCGGGAAGCAGCGGACAACCTTCTTTGCCTAAAAGGAGAAAAAATAAAAATAAGATAAAATGTGTTACTTTATGTATTGATTGAAACTTCAGGTTGAATTGCGCGAGTGTGAAAGTCATCATGTCACATGAGCTTTCTTACATCGGGCGTGTCCAAATCCTGTATTTGCCCTGCAGGGCGTTTACAGGCCAGTGGGCTGCGTGTTGAACGCACTGTGGAAACTGAGGGCACGTAGTGCGAGGGGGCATGGCTATGAGCTGCTGCAGTGGGCACAGCCAGAGAGCGTCTGTGAGCAGAGCTGGAGTCCTTCAGCTGAGACGGGACCATGGAGGCGCGGCGAATGGTCTCGGTAGGGTCACCGGTACGAACTTCCTCGTCAGTCACAGGCAGGCCTGAGAAACCCAGGCTGGGCTGCAGGACAAACGGAACCACAGTGCAGTGTTCAGATTTGGTCATAAGCATCACGGTTATGTTTCGCATGCCAACACAAACACTAGGCAGAATCAACAAACAGAGCTACGATAAAGATCATGTGATAGGCGTGTTCGTACCCTGGACTCCAGTGGGTAACTGCTCTTCAGGTGAGGTAAACAGGCTTTATTACGTGACTGCAGCTCTGCGAGTCTCATCCAGTCATCGCCGAGGACGTCCGGCTCGTTTTCAGAATTTAAACAGAAAGCACTTGGGGCTGATGACAAAGAACAATTTTTTGCAGATTCCTTTAATTACTGTTTGCAGACACAGATAGACTGATAAACACACAAGGTGATGGAGAAAAAGAGTAAAAGCTAAAAAAGAAAAAAGGAAGGTGGATAGAAAGACAGACAAGCGCATGAAGATGATGCTTGTTAGGTCACCTCGTGGGGGAACAGTGGCGTGTGCGTTGCTGCGACGATATCCAGGAAGACTGAGAAGCTTGTTTGGATCCTCAAAGACCTCTGCAGACACAGGGTGGAATTTTTGCGATGCCAGACTTTGCTGCGACTGAGCCGAGTGCAAGCTGAAGAAAGACTCGTCCGATCCACCATCTCCCCCAACTGAAGTTTTCTACAAAAGAGAATAACATTTTAAAATAAATCTTAATTCGTTATAGCTCGGAAGTCTTTTTTTAATGACAGCAGTTAAAAAAAATTAATTAAAAAAATAATAATAATAATCTGATATTTTTATGAAATTGCTCCAAAATGTTTCCTTGCTCCACACCTTCGTCATGGTGATGTTAATGACTTGCATGGTGCGTCGCCTCTGGACCGAAGAGCTCTGCTTCTTCGTTGAATCAAGAGTTAGCTCCCCGAGTGATGTCCAGCTGCTATCGAACTGTTGATCCAGGAAAGCATGGTCACGTGCCTTGGCCCGAGGCATCATGGGAGTGAAGTACAATGTCTCTAGGGAGCCGCCATCTTGAGCGTGCCGTTTGGCTGCCAGTCGTTCAGAACTTCGGACCACAGGAGTACTGGACTTCCCCAGCACCGAATGTTTACTGCTTAGACAGGCAGAGAGAGCGTGGCAGTTAGCTTCCAGCACTCAGTTACTTAAAACAAACATCAACCAAGCAAAACAAGAGCAGTGAATCAAGGACGGCGTCATTTGGAGAATCTTTGGGGCCATCAGGAAGTGGTTGTCAGGTGCAATAGAGTGGAAAAAAAAAAAACTCGTTTTTTTCAAGCAACTCTTTTTCGAACTGAATCATGGGGGAGGGAAAAAAAAAAAATTCTCATTACACAGCACTGACTCATGAAATGCCCACTCTCAGCTTTTCTCAGACTCTGGTGATATTTGTGTATTTTTATTCCTTTATGGATAAGCCACTTTGGGATGTGGGAAATCTATCAAAAGTGTTCGGGCAAAACGGAAAATAGTGAGAGCAAACAATAGAGCTGAAGAAAGAAAATCATAGGAAAGTATGAGGATGGCACTGGTGTCTGATGAAGAAAACTTCTTAAAACTGTATTCTTTATTGTTGGCATGTCAGAATATAACACTATTGAGGCATAATGAGGAGTCAGGAATGGATTAATCCACAGTGTTTATGGGAAAGCGTGTTTCGGTTTACAGATTAATCCGTCTTAGTACTGTGGAACCTCTGTTTTCAAACTTAATTGATCCTTAAGTGTTCTAATAGCCAATCTCAATTCAGGAGCCCCATCCTTCATGGGCTGCAGTCAACAACTGGCTTCTTATTCCAAGGGCTCCTTCGCACGCATAGTTAACTAGTCCCAACACTCACAAAATGTGGATGATCAGTGATGTTTGAACTAGTGTATGGAATAATGGCAGACGTGGCAGCCTATTGGGGGAAATAAAATAAACAAACAAACAAAAAAAATGCTAGTGTTACTCCAGTCCCAACAACCACACCAAAAATGGCCATGAATGGTGATGGCATTTTTGAGTAAGTGCATGAAATGCAAACGTGGACAGACACCGCACCCACTGGACTGGCGTTTAAGTACGCTGAATGCGTTTAGGCCCTCTGACACTTACGTGATTTTGTGGCAAGTCTTGCCACGAACCGGGAGGCTCCCGTAGTCTCGGTCACGACTAGTTCGCGCACTTGCATGAACGCAATTCCTGGTGGGCGGTGTCGAACTGTGCACGCTGTATAAAACTGAACTTATAATTTCATAGCTAGGGTCCTGTAATTAGCCTTTAAGGTTGTTGGAGCTATAACATCATGTAGTTGTCAAAACTAGAGCCAAACGATGGGTCAGTGTTTTAGTGTGTAAAGCCTCATGGAGTGTAAAAACCAAACAGAGTTGATCTCATGCCCACCGGCACAGAACAGCATACAAACTTCCAGTGCGGTGATGTCAGGGGAGCTGAAGATAAAAACCGAACTGTGTGTTTGGTGAAGTACCAATAAATGTTTTGTTTCGTTTTCGTGCCTCTTTAATTGTATTGTACGGCTAAAAAGAAAAACAAGTGTTTTGAAAAGATATAATTTATTGAAATGCAAACAAAAAGCAAACCCAAATAATGCAAAAGTGGTCTCACAGGTGTGTGTGGCTTTCGAGTGGATCCTGTTGTGTCTCCGGGGTAAAATCACAATAGGAATTATTAGGTGACTGGAGGGGGAATAATTCCTCTCAACGTTCAATGCAATCGGTTCTCTTCTGGAAAGGAGACTGCAGCTACAGCTACGTGTGTAGCTGTGGTGTGCGTCAAGGGATATAAATCGCGTTTGCGTCACTGCATTGAGTTCAAGACGAGTTCTCGACTCCCACGGACCGTCAGGACGAGTTCAAGGCTAGTTCAAGCAGGCTTCGAGACCCAAGCACGACATTTTATCGTGACCAGAATTTTGAACATTTCAAAATTCATGTCACAACATGGCATGACGTCACGACGAGATCAGGACTAGTTCAAGCCGGTTGAAAACTAGTTCGCGACTTGCCAAGACTCGAATCGTGGCAAGTCTTGACACAAAGTCGTGCAAGTGTCAGAGGGCCTTTTCCCTGTCTAACCATAACTCACTTACCGCTCCCCTCCCCTGTGTCTCAGACTGACAAAGGAAGGAGGAAGCACAGGTTTCCACCCAACTCCCCGACTGTGGCAAACACACAAAACAGACAGATGCAAACAGAAAACGCTGAAGAGAAAACGTCAATGGCGACATGCTACGACAGTAGCATATATCCTGAAGGGTTCTGGGGCAGTCTATCAGGCATAATGACAAGTAATCTTTAAGAAAGAAATACAGAAGTTACCCAGCGACATTCAGAGAATCATTCAAGTCGACGTCCAGGCTGTCAGCGCTAGTGTTCTGCGGATTTTCAGGAATTTTCATATAAACACTTTCTCGGTGTTTCATCTGGACACTCTGCTTTCTCTGCTCTCTTAACTGACGTTCCGCATAATCCAACTACATCACGCACACACACAACAAAAAAAAAAAAATAAAATAAATTGTTGACAACTTCCTAAAGCCTAAACTGACAAACGAGGTTTAAATCCAGAAAAGCTGCTTGACTATCTGTTTAGAAACATCTTTGCGAACCCAAAAGGGGTTACACCTTGGACGCAATTGCGTTGAAAGACAACCCACTAACCTGCGTCTCCAGACTCTTGACCTTCAACATTAAATTCTTCTCTGAAGTCTTGATCTTCTCTAGCTCCACAGAGACTACTGTTAGCTCAGCCCGCAAGGCTTTTGCTTCAGTGTCACTGGATTTCAAAGTCGCCTGAAGGGCTTTACGGGCTTCCTGCTCCACTAGGAGTTGCTGTTTTTTACCATCATAATGAGTTCTAGCCTTTTCGACCTTAAAAAAAAATATATAAAATAAAAATAAAAAGAGCACCAAGTAAATTATCTGAACCTCCCTCAAAAATATACTAAAAAAAGAAATAAACAAAAAGTAATACAAAAAAGATCCCAACCTGTACTTTGTAGTGTTCCACTGCATCAATCTTCACCTCGAGCTGTTTCTGCAGCTCTTGGTTCTGAGTCTCTTTTTTTTGGACAGCCTCTTTCATACCTTGGATTGTTTCAGTCTGGTCCATTAACTTCTTCTCCAGCTCTGTTCCAAGTCTCTGTGAGGTATCGCACTCCTGCTGAAGTGACTGGTTTACTGAAGACAGAAGCTCCTTTTCTTTCCTCAGGGTCTTAACTTCCTGCTGCAAGCTACTCTGGAGGTCGTTCAGAGCCTTCAGTTGTGCCTCCCTCTCAGCCTTCTCATTCTTCAAGGTTTCTACATCTACATATTTATTTTTGTTCTCTTGTAGCTCTACCTTGAGGGCATTTATCTCTTCCAGTTTCCCCATCTGCACTGCCTGTAGGTTCTGGTTCACTAAAGCAAGCTGTTCCTTCTCATTTATCAAGGTTTCCAAATCTTCCTCATATTTATTTTTGTTTTCGTGCAGGGCAGTCTTGAGGACATTCAACTCCTCCTGTTGACCCATTTTCTCCTCCTGCAGTTTATGACACTCATTTTGGAGGGACAGGTTCACAGAACAGAGATGTTGCTGTTCCTTCTTCAAAGCTTCTAATTCTTGTTGGTACCCATCTTGGGCCTTCTGCAGGTCTGCTTTAATTGTGTCAAGCATCTCCTGTTGACCCTTGTTCTCTGACAGCAAGGCCTGGCACTCCGTCTGAAGGGATTTGTTCAGAGATAAAAGGTGCTCTTTTTTACAATCCAGTGTCTTGAGGTCTTCTTCATATTTGTTTTGGCTTTTATGCAGGTCAGTCTTGAGGGCATTCAACTCCGCTTGTTGTCCAGTGTTCTCAGTCTGGAAATTCTGGTTCACCAAGATGAGTTGTTCCTTTTCAGTCTTTAGGCTTTCCAGATTTTTTTCATATTTATTTTGTTTTTTTTGCAGATCAGCCTTAAGAGTACGCAACTCCTCCTGTTGTCCCGTTTTCAACACCCGCAAAGCTTGGCATTCACTCTGGAGGGACTGGATCACTGCAGAGAGATGTTTCTGCTCATTCTTTAAGGATTCAGTCTCTTGCTGGTACCGATTCTGTGTATCCTGGAGGTCAGCCTTCAGGATCTTTATCTCCTCCAGCTGTGGCTCACTGGCTGCCTTTAGTTTCTGATACTCATTCTCTAGGGATTCCATTGCCTCACACTGACTTTTGTTCTCTGCCTGCAAGTTCTGACACTCAACCTGGAGAGACTGGATTCCTGAGGAAAGATGATCATTCTCCTTCTTTATAATATATAAATCTTTATGATACCCATCTTGGGTCTTTTGAAGATCAGCCTTTACTATGTCCAGAGCCTCCCGCTGTAGCTTGTTCTCAGTCTGCAAACTCTGATACTCGTGCTGAACATGCTCTTTCTCCTTCTTCAAGACTTCCAGATCTTTTTCATATTCATTTTTGGTTCTCTGTTGGTCAGCCTTCAATGCATCCTGTTGCTCTTTGCTGTATGCCCTCAAGGTCTGCCATTCACTTTGGAGAGACTCATTCACCAAAGACAAGTGCTCCTTTTCCTTTTTCAAGGTCTCTAAATCTTGCTGATAGCCATCAAAATCTTGTTTCTGTTTACTGCAAAGCTCATTCACCATCTTCTCTAAAGCTTCTTTAGCCTGACAGGCTTCAGTAACAAGAGTCTCTTTCTGTTGATACATGAGCTCCATTTGTTTCAACTTTTCTTCCATGGACTCCAAAAGTTCATTTTTAGCTGCAGTTTGATTCATGGCAGATTCAATTTGCTCTTTTAGTTCTACCACGTTCTCAAGTTCTTTCTGAAGAGCTTCTTCAGATTTTTGTAGACATTTCTGGCTGTGGTCTCTCTCTTCCTTTACCTTTTCATATAGAGAAGCAAACTTGATTTCTCTCTCAGAAGCAAGACTAGTAAGCTCCTGAACTTTGGCTTGAAGTTCCGTAACATCCCTTTCAAGCTCTCTACATCGAGTCTCCTCAATTTCCTGAGCTTTTGCTCTTAGAGTTTCTTTAAGTTTAACTTCCTCTTGGAGCTTGAGCAACTCCGATTGTCTTTCTGTAGCTATCGTTTTGGACTCTGCCAGTTTATTCTGAAGCTGAGCAAAATTTTCCTCCAGAGATTTATTTTGTGCCCTTAAACGAGAAGCCTCTTGTTCTTTCTGGAGCACAACATCCTGTTGGTGAGACATTTCTTCTTTAAGGGAATAGATCTCATTCAATGACTCCTCCAACTTTTTTAAATGTCCATCAATGTCCTGTTTCAGTTGTGCCACCTCCAGTCTCAAAGTCTGCTCCAGCAATAAATGGGCCTCTTCTGAAACCTTGAAACTATTTTCCAAGGTAACAACTTTCTGCCTTTCGATACAAAGCTCTTCCTTTAAATCTTTCAACTGCTGAACAAGATCTTCCAAAATTTTTACTTTCTCAGAGACAAGTTTCTCAGCTTCAGCAAGTTTTAACTGCAGTTCTACAATAACAAGGCTCTGCTCTTCAACCTCTTTCCGGTGAAGTTCATGCATTTTATTGGACTGTTCCTCAATAGACTGAAGGCTGACCTTAAGGGAGTGGATCTCTCTTTCGTTCTGTTCAAGCTCCATCTTCAAATGTTTAACCTCCCTGTCTTTGGACACCACATCTTGACCAAGTTTTTGTGAAAGCTGTTCGACCGTCAAGAGCTGCCTTTGCAGACCGTCTGCCTTCGTTTGAAGGTGGCCCAGTTCCTCTTGTTGTATGACAAGTTCTCCATCTTTGGAAACAATTTTTTGTGTTAACACAGACAGTTCAGCTTCACTTTGCATCAGTGACTCAATGGTACCTTCAATCTTTGTTTGTAATGCTGATATTTTGCTCTGTTTATCTGTAATAATTTGTTCTAGTTCCATCTCCCGCTCCTCTTTGGCCTCGTTTAATTGAGCCAGTTGTGAAAGGCCTCGATCTTTCTCCTTTAACAGGCTTGCTTTAAGGTCAATTCCTTCTTTTGTCAACTTCTCTATACATGAATCAGCATCAAGTTTCTGATGTTTAATCTTGTGAAGTTCTTGGCCCAAAGTCTGTAGCTCAGCAAACATCTCATGAGCTGCTTCTTCTTGTTTTTGAAACTTATCCTCCATCAGAGCTTCATGCTGCTCTTTTGCTGCAAGAACCTCATCACCTCGTTTTCTCTCTGCCTCAATGTCAGTTTGCAGATTTGTGATGGTATTTTCCAATGCAGAGATTCTGACTCTGAGAGCAACATTCTCATCTACCACTTTTTGATGGTCTGCCAACCTCTTTTCATAATCTAGAAGGGAAATTTGGGTATCTTGCAGGTCAGCTCTGACAGCACAAATAATTTCCTGTTGTGTTGTATTTTCAGCCTCCATGTTTTGGCACTTTGATTGTAGCACCATAACCATATCCTCCAGAGACGCGACCTTCGCTTCGAGCATTCCTCTTTGCTGACGGAGTTCAGCGGATACAGCAATCTCTGCTTTGAGCTGAACTTCTAGTTGTTGAAGATGAGCCAGATCGGTTTCCAAAGCGGCTATCTGGGAGGTAAGAGTTTCCTGTTTGGTCATAGAAGCTTGCTTCTGAGCCTCCTTCTCTGCTTGTATACAGTTTAGCGACTGCTCAAGATCTGAAATGCATCTCCCCAAGCGCTGGGTTTCCTTTACAAAAGAGAACCTCTCTTCTGCTAAAATTGTTTCAACGGATGCTTTCTCTTTTTGGAGGACAGAAATTATTTCCTCATGGTGGGAAAGTTTCAGAGTCAAATCTGAGAGTTCCTGCTTCAGCTTCTCCCGCTGTGGATGTACGAGTTAGTATTAAAAGAAACAAAGAAAAGTGAACAATGCCTTAGAAAGAGCGCACTAATATAAGGCTAGTATTTAGATTGCACATGAGTGCTTAAGCACTATGACAAGGCTATCAGATAAGAATAAAAATTCCTGAAACTCAGCATACTAGTGGTAGATCCACAAAAATCTGTATCAGTTGATGTAAAGTTATACCCCCTTTTTTCCCCATATACACACACACCTCGAGATACAAAATCATGTTCCGGAGTGGCTTTCGTATCCTGATTTTTTTTTTTCGTATAATGAATAGCATTTTACATGTAAATCGCCCAATTCGTTCAAGGCTCTACAAAAACACCACATTAAATTTTATAATAAGTAAAACCAGAATGAAATGAGCCAAATACATTTTAATCATTCACTATAGTGAACCTAACCATTAATACCTGTAAATGAAGTAGATAATAGAACATGGGGTGGTGCCCAAAAAAAATTTTGGAATATCACCTTTCGAGTGAGGCGATGCCCGAAAGTGGCGAGGAGGAGGGCAAATTTCCATCAAATTCTTCTCCTCCTCCTTTTTTTGGTGGTTGACAAACAGACTTAAGATGTAACACCACCACCACCTGGACTGGGGTGTGGATTTTAACTCACCCTTGAATGATGCTCGATGAGAATGATTCGGCCAATAGAAGAGCATGATCATGGTATTGAGCATGATTGGGAAATTGCATTCCGTTTCTTTTGTATGCTGAATAATTTTTCGTAAAATGAAGCTAAGAAAACTTTGCATATCGTTTCGTAAAATGAAATTGTCATGTACTGAAACTTTCGTATCTCGAGGTTTCACTGTACACACACACACGTTTAAATTATCTGGATAGGAACACTGACCTCGACAATGGGACCCAGGACTTCACCGTTCTCTTGGGGTTGCTGAGAAAGCTTGGCAAGCTCATCCTCCAAGACAGAGATCTTTCCTTGCAAGATTTGAAGTTGCTCACTGAAACATTCCTAAATAGGGAGAAAGCAATAAAGGGAGGGGGAAAAAAAGGGGG
>JAQNCB010000027.1:30776450-30789299 GCA_030068295.1 Euristhmus nudiceps | reverse complement strand
AATACCATTTACATTATTTGTAATGGGAAAAGTAGATTCGGAATTCAACCAAATCGCTTCTGGAACGAATTGTGGTCGAGAACCAAGGTTTGCCTGTATTGAGTGCTAAATATGTTCATACTTTTAAGTAGTCCAACATTTCTATGTTTAAAATGCTTTTTTTTTATTGGACAAGTAATTTTCTGAAATACAGCATTTTGGGTTATCGTTAGCTCTAAGTTATAATCACAAAAATTAAAATAAATAAACACTTGAACACTATCAGTCTGTTTCTAATGAAGCTCTATAATATGCACAGTTTCACTTTTTGAACTGAAATAAATCAAATTCTGGATGATAATCTAATTTATCGAGATGCTCTGGTATCTGTAACCTAATCGATTTATAGTTTTATAATCCTAGTAGTTTTTTTTTGTAATCACACTGTCGTAGCCGTTCGCTCATCCAACTCACAGCAAGAAGGTCATGATTTCAAGTCCCGTGCTCAGGGATGGAGTCTGCATGGGTTTCCTCTGGAGACTACAGTTTCCTCCCACAGTACAAAGACAGACATTAGGCTAACTGGCTGTTCCACGTTGCCCCTTGGTGTGATTGTGAACAGTTTTGTGTGTGCCTTCCTGCCAATAGTTTGGTGAGCAGTCCTGGGTGTACCAACGTCGGCTGAGATAAGCTCCGGCCTTCATATGACCTGAGGAGGACTAAGCGGTTCTGTACATGAATGAATGAGTCAAACACGATACATGATGAATAAATGAACCTTAAAGCTCCATTAAAACCTTAATGATTAACATATTTCCATGATTCTGGTGTCATTTTAAAGGGTTTTTTGTTATATTTCCCATTTGTGCAAGAAACAAATGAAATAATATACGGGTTCTGGAGAACTAAGACAGGGTTCGTGGGTATGAACCTTAAACTCAACACAGCTTTTACTGGAAAACCTATTTTACAATTAAATACTGTTGGATCAAAACACATTAGCTCTCTCAGGCTAATCAGCTAACAAATTACATTCATGCTACCAGGTCGGCTAACACTCGAGTAATTTACCTCAGAATGCAACACCTCTCTGTGGGATTTACGCCAAACTATAATGCCACAAAACAGTGAACTTTTTAGCTCTTCAACCTGGTTAATTAACGTTATAGATAAAAAAAAAATACTTGTGCAGACAGAGGAGTAAACTGACAGTGGTTGTTGTGAGATGTTCTAATCTTTTGACTGAATCAGTTCATTTGATTTAACCGATAGGAACCGACTCTTCCACTGGTATTGGACTCATACATCAGAGTCGGCTCTTCATGGTTCAATAAAAGAATCGATTCCTTCGTGAACGACACACTTGCTTGGCAAGCTGTTTTATTGATTGATTGATTCATTCATTCATTCATTTCCTAGGCCATTTAATCCTAATTAGTGTCGCAGGGAAGCTGGCGCCCATCTCAGCCGACTCTGAGCGTAGGCGGGGTACACCCTGGACAGATCGCCATGCCATCGCAGGGCCAACCCTCAGACAGCCAACCACACTCGCATCTAGGGGTGATTTGGAACAGCCAATCAGCCTACTGTGCATGTTTTTGGACTCTAGGAGGAAACCGGAGTTCCCGGAGGAAACCCACACAAGCACAGGGAGAACATGCAAACTCCACACAGAAACGCCCGAGTTGAAAGTCGAACCCAGGCCTTCTTACTGTGAGGCCGACATGCTAATCACTACACCGGAGTGCTGCCCTGTTTTATTTATTTTGTCTCTTATTGTTAACAATATAAACACTCAATCACTTATTTGCCGAACTGCTTTATCCTACAACCAGTGTCACTGGGAGGCTGAAGCCTATTGGCCGACCCTGGGCCAGAGTGGGGTACACCCTGAACAGGTCGCCAGACCATTGCAGGGCAATACACACTTAGGGGTGATTTGGAATAGCCAATTTGCCTAAGGTGTATTTCTTTGGACTGTGGAAGGAAACCAGCGTATTTGAAGGACGCCCACACAAGCATGGGAAGAACATGCAAACTCAACACAGAAATGTCCAACGCCGGGACTCGAACCCAGGATCTTCTCACTGTGAGACAGACGTGCTAGTAACTACCCCACCATACCCCTCATAATATAATCGACATTATCAAAATCTGTTTTTTTTACTCAAACATGTCTGAATTAACAGCTAACCTCCATCACCAACAACAAAAACAGTTATCATTGTTTCTCTATTAAGTGAAAAATACTGCTGATTGAATTAACTTCTCTGGTTATATCACTGGCATATATGAATGAGAACGACATAAAAGAACTGGGGGTAAATAATCTAAAGTGATTAATCCCCCACACACACACACACCCCACATCTGAACATTTTTTTTTCACACCCACATTTTCACATCCACAAGAAACCCACAGTCAAGAAAAGCACAGAAAGAACATGTAAACTGAATTGCACACACCCACTTTATCCCACTGTACTACTTAAAACCAGATCATAAACTCAAGTCTCTATTTTTGCATTACATCAGTATTTATTCCACTAACTTTACTTTCCTTGTCTGTCTATTTATTATAATGTCTGTCTTTTGTAGTGTGTATTTTTTTTTATTTATTTATTTATTTTTTGCTGTTTTTGCACCATGGTTAGAGAGAACCGTAATTTCAATTCGCTGTATGTCTTGCATATACTGCAGAATTGACAATAAAGCTGACTTTGACTTTTTTTTTTTACCTTGATCTGTTCCCAGGTCTTTTCCAGACGCTATATTTTAAATAGCCGCTAGGGGGCGCTCTTAACCATACATCAATCCTGTACAGCATGAAAACACAATGGTTAAAAAAAGTCCCTAAATAAATAAAATAGGATGTTCTGCCTTTCAAATTTTTTTTTTTTGCAAGTCTTCAGATAATTTCCAAACAACATGTTTATTATTTCAGTCGCTGGTCGTGTCATCTTATGAAACATAATGTTAATATTTACCATCATGCAGTGAGGCCTGGGTTGCTGTTCGCCTTTGGGGATTCTTTATAACTCAGATATTTGATTTTTAATAAAGTTGGGTCTGTAAACACAACAGAAAATAAATAAGAATATGTACAACTGTAAGAATATTTCACTGACAAGAATAAACACACAACAGTAACTTTAAAAAGTTTAAGTAAATATTCGCAGAGAATTCCGTTTCACCTCATCAGGAAAATTTCAGTGAAGACGACTGCAAGCTACATGTCCATCCTACAGGTACAGTATTGATGAAATGCTTTTATATTTTATTCATTCCGTTTGTATCCTTTATGCAGGACAGGTCACCAGTCTACCTTGGGACTAATACTGTGGGACACATCAACGTTCTCACTCACATTCAGACTTGTAGGCCATTTAGAGCAGACAGTCGACCCAATCTGCATGATTTTGGACTGTAAGAGGAAACAGGAGGAAATTAACACAACCACAGGAAAAACGTGCAAACCCCCAGACAGAAATACCAAAATCACCTGTCGGGTTCAAACCCTGCTTACTGTAGTTATGACCCTATATGACAGCACCAACAGTAACTGCACCATAACACAACAGAACTGAGTAGAGTACCCAACTGATTTAAGCAGTGTCCATATTATATGAGTAGGGCTGTCGGGCCATATATAGATTGGTGTGAGGTGACAGTTAAACACTCCACCACCTTCTTGCCTACTGTAGTGTTTCTCCAAAAAAAAAAAAAATTATAGCCTTTGTTGGGGCCGGTGGTGTAGCGGTTAGAGTGCTGGACTTATGATCAGGAGGTTGTGGGTTTGAATCTTGGTGATAAGTTAGCTAAGACCCACCCCTGGGCAAGGTCCTAAGTCCCTCTGTCCACCCAGCAGTATAAATGGGTACCAGTAAAAATATTGGGAAGGTAACCGGTTATGGACCAGCCTCCCAACCTCGTCGCTTCGTGCTACAGAGGGCCCAGTCAAGATCCCTGCCATGTATTGGCATCTTCCCACCACCAGAGGGCCCGTTGAGGCGCTGTGCCTCCTCCCCTCCTGTGCTCTCATTGGGTTCAGCTGTGTCTTGTTTACTGGGCTTATAAGATGTCCCTGTTTTTGAGGTCTGGTTGCTGGGACATTGCAATCTGTTGCCTTTGGGATGCCATTTTGCTGCCTGTCTGTCTGCTCCAGAGTTGCCATGCCATGCCATGCCATGCCATGCCATGCCATGCCATGCCATTTTTTGTTATATAGTTTTGAGAGTCCCTTTCTTTTCCTTTTAAAAGGTAAAAGTTTAATTTTGGGGTTTTTTTAGTTAAATAAACTTCCTGTGCTCCCTGAACTCTCTCTGCTGTGTTTTGTGGATCTGTGGTCCTCCATATGGGGTGTAAGAAGCATCACCGCGGTCACGGCGCGTCTAGCCGGCTGCCGGACCTTGACAGAATATCCCAGCCATACAAGTACATCCCTGCGGACCTGCTCAGGATGATCCAGAACCCAGAACCCCCAGCGGACCCGCCCAGACAGCCCAGTCACGTCCCAGCAGACCTCACAGAGGTGATCCGTATCCGTGAGTGCCTAGCTCAGATGGACGATGAGATCACTGAGCTCGGCCTGCAGGTGATCCGTGCGGGTCTCAATCCATGTTCGTACTTCCCCACCAGGCCTCCGGAGGTGACATCCACCGACCCTGAGCAGCTGGAAAGACAGGTGGAGGAGGCATACGTTTGGATGGACGAGGTATGGGCTAATATGTGCCTTGCGTTGGCTGCGCTCGAGGAGCGTAGGGTGTTGGGTCAGCAGCGGCCATTGCCCGGAACCGACTCCTCAGATTCTCTCAGAACCACGGTAAACGGAGAAGGGTCTAAGTCTGTCCCGGGCCCATTTCCCGCATCCATGCCCAAATTGAAACCGAGTTCTCCGCACTCGTCCGAGGACGAGTCAGCGCCCGTGCCGCCGACCGTCCCTTGGCTGGCGCCCTCACTCAACTCTGCCTCAGGGCCGATACCCGCTCTGTCTGTCGCCGTGCCGATGCCCACTCTGTCTGTCGCTGGGCCGTTGCCTGCTCCGTGTGTCCCCGAGCCTCTCCCCGCGCCGTCCCTCTCCGGCCCTATCCCCGTGCCATCCCTTCCCAGGCCGTCGCCTGTTCTGTCCTGCACCGGGTCTATTCCCGAGCCGTCCGTCCCCAGGCAGTCGCCCGCTCCGACCGTCGCCGTGTCTATTCCCGAGCCGTCTGTCGCCAGTCAGTCGCCCCCTCCGACTGTCACCGGGTCTATTCCTGATCCCTCCGTCCCTGGTCAGTCGCCCGCTCCGACCGTTGCTGGGTCTATTCCCGAGCCGTCCGTCCCAGTTCCCTCGCCCGCTTCGGCTGAACCCGGTCCCTTGCCCGCTTCAGCTGAACCCGGTCCCACGCCCGCTTCAGCTGAACCTGGTCCCACGCCCGCTTCGGCTGAACCCGGCCTCTCGTCCTATTGCCTGTGCCGTCCGATTCCGGTCCCTTGCCCGTGCTGTCCGATTCCGGTCCTGTGCCCGCTTCGGATGATCCCGTGCCCGCTTTGGGCGAACCCGGTCTCATGCACGCTTCGGCCGAAAATGGGCGCACGCCCGTCCCGTCCAATTCCGGTCCGTTGCCAATCCTGTCCGATCCCGGCCTTTTGGCCGCATCATTGGATCCCATTCCATTGGCCGCTCCGTCCGTCGTAGGACCTACGCCATCACCGTCTGTTCCCGGGCCATCGCCTGCACTGCCCATCGCTGGGTCAACACCCATGCCACCGCCTATGCAATCTGTCAAGCCCACTCTCTCAGTGCCGATGCAAGCGGTCAAGCCCGCTCCCTCAGAGTCTGTGCAAGCGGTCAAGCCCGCTCCCTCTGTCTGCGCAAGCGGTCAAGCCTGCTCTCTCAGTGTCGATGCAAGCTGTCAAGCCCGCTCCCTCAGAGGCTGTGCAAGCGGTCAAGCCCACTACCTCTGTGCCTGTGCAAGTGGTCAAGCCCGCTCCCTCAGAATCTGTGCAAGCAGTCAAGTCCGCTCCCTCTGTGTCTGTGCAAGCGGTCAAGCCCGCTCCCTCTGTGCCCGTGCAAGTGGTAAAACACGCTCTCTCAGTGTCGATGCAAGCGGTCAAGCCCGCTCCCGCAGAATCTGTGCAAGCGGTCCAGCCCGCTCCCTCTGTGCCGGTGCAAGCGGTCAAGCCCGCTCCCTCTGTGCCTGTGCAAGCAGTCAAGCCAGCTCCATCTGTGTCTGTGCGAGCGGTCAAGCCCGCTCCCTCTGTGCCTGTGCGAGCGGTCAAGCCCGCTCCCTCTGCATCTGTGCGAGCGGTCAAGGCCGCCCCTTCATCTGTGCCTGAGGTCAAGCTGGCATCTTCACCGACACCGGGGGTTGAACCTGCGCCCTCGGTTGCACCGGTGAACATCTGGCTGTTTCCTCGTCTGGCACCTCTACATCTGGCTGCTCCGCGGCGGGCTGCTCTTCCATGTCGGGCACCTTCACATCTGGCTGTGCCTTGTCTGGCCGCTCTTCCGCGTCTGGCACCTCCTCGTCAGGCTTCACGTCTGGCTCCTCCTCGTCCGGCACCGCCTCGTCTGGCTGTTCCACATCTGGCACCTCCTCGGCAGACTTCACGTCTGGCTCTTCCTCGTCTGGCACCTCCTCGTCTCCTCGTCTGGCTTCACGTCTGGCACCTCCTCGTCTGGTTCCTCATCCGCCCCGACCGCGGTTCCTGGCCGTGGAGACTCAGGCCAGAGCCAAAGCCCCCACCGGACTGTTGGACTCTATGGGGCGTTGGGCTGTTGGGACTTTTGCTTTTTCCTTTTTTTTCTCTTCTAGCCCCTCGAACTGAACTTGACTATGGGAGGGGTGTGAGTGCAGTGAGGCCTTTTGGATCCCCGTGTTTTCCTTTGTTCTGTAGACCGCCTGGAGGCGGTCTTTGAGGGGGGGGGTTCTGTCAAGATCCCTGCCATGTATTGGCATCTTCCCACCACCAGAGGGCGTCGTTGAGGCACTCTGCCTCCTCCCCCCCTTCCCTCCTGGGCTCTCATTGTGTTATTGGGTTCAGCTGTGTCTTGTTTCCTGGGCTTATAAGAAGTCCCTGTTTTTGAGGTCTGGTTGCTGGGACATTGCAATCTGTTGCCTTTGGGATGCCATTTTGCTGCCTGTCTGTCTGTCTCCTTCAGAACTATGCTAAGTAATGCCATGTCATGCTTTCCAGTTTTGATTTCTTTTTTTTTTGTTATATAGTTTTGAGAGTCCCTTTCTTTTCCTAGTAAAAGGTAAAAGTTTTATTTTGGGTTTTTTTGAGTTAAACAAACTTCCTGTGCTCCCTGAACTCTCTCTGCTGTGTTTTGTGGATCTGTGGTCCTACATATGGGGCGTAAGAAGCATCACCGCGGTCATGGCGCGTCTCGCCGGCCGCCGGACCTTGACAGAAGTGTCTAGGAGAGGTGTCTGTAGAGTTTTTGACCATGTTGTTCAACAAGATCCTAGAGAGTGAGAGGATGCCTGAGGACTGGAGGGGAAGTGTGTTGGTGCTGATCTTTAAGAACAAGGAGAGATGTGCAGAGTTGTGGCAACTACACAGGAATAAAGTTGATGAGCCACACAACGAAGTTATGGGAAAGCGTAGTGGAAGCTAGACTAAGGTCAGAAGTGAGTATTTGCGAGCAGCAGTATGGTTTCATGCCAAGAAAGGGTACCCCAGATGCATTATTTGCTTTGGGGTTGCTGATTGAGAAATACAGAGAATGTCAGAAAGAATTGCATTGTGTCTTTGTCATTCTGAGAAAGCATATGACAGGGTACTGAGAGAGGAACTGTGGCATTGTATGAGGAAGTCTGGAGTGGCAGAGAAATATGTTAGAGTGGTACAGGACATGTATGGAACCTGCAAGACGGTGGGGAGATGTACTGTAGGCATGACAGTGGAGTTCAAGGTGGAGGTGGGTCTGCTCCAAGGATTGGCTCTCAGACCTTTCTTGTTAGGTATTGTGATGGATAGGGTGACAGATGAGATTAGACAGGAGTCTCCATGGACTATGATGTTTGCAGGTGACATTGTGATCTGTAGTGAGAGTAAGCAGCAGGTGGAGGGAAACATGGAGAGGTGGAGGTATGCCCTGGACAGGAGATGAATGAAGATTAGCTGAATCAAGACAGAATACATGCATGTGAACGAGAGGGACCCAAGTGGAACAATGAGGTTACAGGGGGTAGTGAAAAAGAAGGTAGAAGATTTTAAGTGCTTAGGGTTAGCAGTCCAGAGCAATGGAGAGTGTGGAAAGGAAGTGAAGATGCGTGTGCAGGCAAGATGGAATGGGTGGAGAAAAGTATCAGGTGTGATATGTGACAAGAGTCGCAGCAAGACGGTGCCAAGACCAGTGATGTGATACGGTTTAGAGACGGTGGCACTGAGGAAAAGACACGAGGCAGAGTTGGAGCTCGCAGAGATGAAGAGGCTGAGGTTCTCTTTAGGAATGATGCAGTCGGACAGGATCAGGAATGAGTACATCAGAGGGACAGCACATGTTGGATGTCTTGGAGACAAATCCAGAGAGGCCAGAATGAGGTGGTTTGGACATGTACAGAGGTGGGATAGTGAAGGTATTGGTAGAAAGATGCTGAGGATGGAATTGCCAGGCAAGAGGCCTAGAGGAAGACCAAAGAGAAGATACATGATGGATGCACTGAAAGAGCACATGAAGTTAGTTGGTGTGAGACAAGAGGATGCAGAGGACAGAGATGGATGGAAACAAATGATTTGCTGTGGCGGCCCCTGAGGTGAGAAGCCGAAAGAAAAGTAGTAATTGTTACAAACACAATTATATGTTAAGTGAACATAAAATGCATATAAATGTAATATAATATGAAAATAAAATTTTGTTTTATCATTAATTTCTACCTTTGACAGGAGGTGGTGGTACTGTAGTATCCTGACTCGTGCTATTATTAGAACCGCAGTCCCACACCGTGCCTCTAGGATATACAGTGAGCTTATAAGGTTATGACTGAGACGAATGAGAGACAGAGAGTAAGACTGCACAAAGTTCCGAGTGTGTTGTTTTGCAAAAAAACAGCTTTAAAGGAAATCCTGTGACTTATGCTTTCTTTATTTGAATACCCATGATGAAAAAAAAAGTACACAATTACTCAAAAATTGATGAACAACATAGTCACAATGGCACAGCACAGGAGAACCACATCCTCAGGACAGGACTCTGCACTCTATTGCATCTCAAGGACAACAAACACTCTTTTGAGGACAAGAATGTCCAGATCTTGGCCAGAGAAGACACGCGGTTTGAACGTGCAGTGAGAGAAACCATTTTTGTGAACAGGGGTGATCCACTCCGAATAGAGGGGGTGGCCTAAGACACAATCTTTCACCCATTTACCGCTCAGTGCTGGAATCTTGACCCAGCCAAACTGCAGCAAAATTCCTGGGCCACTCACACCCCCCCTCTCTGTTCCCAGCCAGTGTGAAACTACCAATGACCTCCCCCTCATACCTCTGCTTTGTTCAGAGACAGACACCCTAACGACTTTGTAATGACCCTGGCCTAGGTGAAACTAACACCTCTTAGGAAGGGTGAGTCCTGAACCACAGAGTATAAATTCTGGTTGCCTCCATAAGGTTTTAGAACTGAAGAAGCTCCCTGGATGGGTAGCGAAACATCTTCAACCAAATTTCCAGTCCAGTTGACAGAAGGAAACCACACGCTTAGGTTAAAGCTGCCTTGCTCATGTCCACAGGTGGGTTGTGTCACAGGCTGGAGACTATACCCCAAATTTCTCAACTTTTGCAAGCAGCGTTTGAATGAGGTCAGATATAGGGTGGTACTGACTACAGCTTTCTTTAGAAAAGTAGACAAGATCAGATCAAGTGTGGTTTAGACTAGACCATCCTCTACCTTCATAGACCTTTCATTTACAGTTTGGTGGTTCAGACTGTCAATATACTTAAAATCCAAAGTTTGGCTTTCCAGACTATATCGCTATACCTTCATAAACCTTTGATTTGGAGATTGGTATTCCAGACCATATTCTCATATCTTCAAAGATCTTTCATTCAGAGCTTGGTTATCCACACAATATCTATATATCTTAATAGACTTCCATCTAGATTCTTGTGGTACAGACTATGTCTCTGTGACTTCATAGATCTTCTATTCAGAATTTGGTAGTCCAGATTATATCTCTATTACCCTCAAAGACCTTCTAATCAGTATTTGGTGCTCTGGACTATATCCATATATCTTCACAAACCTTCTATCTAATGTTTGATGGTCCAGTCTATATCTCTATACTTTCATAGACCTCACACCTAGAATTTTGTGGTTAACACTATATTCCTTTACCTTAAAATACTATATCTATACATCTTCACAGATACCCACCTGGAATTTGATGGTCCAGACTATATACCTTAACCTTCAGAGACCTTCCATTTGGAATGTGGTGGTCCAGACTATATCAATATACTTTCAATCCACTGTTTGATGGTCCACATTATATTCCTTTTCCTTCAAAAGACTTTCCAGCACATGTTGTATGTCTTGGAGACAAAGTCAGAGAGGCTGGACTGAGATGGTTTGGACATATACAGAGGAGGTATAGTGAATATATTGGTAAAAAGATTCTGAGGTTGGAACTGCCAGGCAAGAGGCCTAGAGGAAGACCAAAGAGAAGGTACATGGATGCACTGAAAGAGGATATGAAGTTAGTTGGTGTGAGACAAGAGGATGCGGAGGACAGAGATGGATGGAAACAGCTGATTCGCTGTGGCGACCCCTGAGGGGAGAAGCCGAAAGGACAGTAGTAGTAGTCCTTCAAAAGACTTTCCATTTTGGAGTTTGTTAGTTTGGAATATATCCCTACACCTTCATAGACACACTATTCTGAATTTGGTGCTCCAGACTATATCCATATACCCTCACAGACCTTCCATCCAGAGTTTGGTGCTCCAAGCTATATTCCTATCCCCTCAGGGACATTTTCTTCCAGGTTTTGTGGTCCAGATTATATCTCCCTGTATCTCTTATTATTAATTGTGTGTTACAAACTGTACCTATGCCTGCTTTAAACATGATCAGATACATTTTCCCAGATTTGTGGTGAAATGTCTTCATGACTAAACACGAGTCCATTATCCAAGACAGTTTACTACAAGACTTTTAACACGAGATGGGTGGATTTAACACTGATGGAAACGGACAGAAGGTATTTTCATTCTTGTGCCTCGAAAAGATAAAATTAAATGAAAACCCCACACAACACAATATATATATATATATACAATACAATAAACATTCAGTGTTTTAACTGAGTGTCCATGCTGTAACTGAGTCATGTCAGCATCTACTTTGGTGGCCATCTTGTATCCTGTGATTCTGTCAATGTCTGAAGATAGGATTCTTCAGCAGCGTTGGTAGAGATGAACCACCTGCTGAAGTAAAATTCTCCATCGCCTTAAAAACATGTCAGGAAATAAAAGGAGGAAAGAGAGACAGACAGAGAGAAAGGAGGAACCTGCTAAGATACATTCATGTATGGCCTTTACTTAGAAGAGCTTAGCTTCTAAGTGTTACTTAGTGCTAGCATAATTAGCATGCTAGCATGCTACATCCTCTTGCTATGCTTCAGTTGGTATTGACAAACATAAATGGTAAATAAATAATTATAACTTCAAAAAGAAATTGCTATTTGCCTTAAATTGAAAAAAAAAACAAAACCCATACACATTTTCACAGTTCATACATACTTTTAAATGTACCTAGCATTAGCATCAACCCACTAAAGCACATTGTGGATAAAAATTGAGTACACTTTCACTATCTGGGCTTAATAAAAAAAGATTATAAATACAACTATGATGGTCTAGCGAGCTGTCCAGGCGAGCTCGCCAGTGTGGGCTGAGATGGGCGTTAGCCTCCCCATCACCCTAAATAGGATTAAACAGTTCAGAAAATGAATGAATGAATTATAAATACAAAAAAGAAAAAAACTCAACAGAAACATTTGATTACACACTGTAACAGGAAACCAGCACATAACAGCATTTGCAATTCTGTTTAGCACTCTAATGTTCCTCTCTGTCTTTCTCTGTAAAGTAATTGAGATGTGTGTGTGTGTGTGTGTGTGTGTGTGTGTGTGTGTGTGTGTGTGTGTATTACCATGATGGTGGTGACGATGACCGTTCTATTCTCCCCAGCTGAGCCATTTCCACCTGTCATCTCATTCTGCATCAACACCAGTTTATCCATGTCATTCCAGTAACCGATCTGGCAAAACACACACACACACACACACGCACACGCACACACATACACACACACACACACACATGTACGCACAATGAATAAGTGTGCAATGCTTTGTCTTTTTGTATACTCCTATGTATGCTTGAGGTGTTCTCTTTGTGTATGTGTGTGTGTGTATGTGTGTGTGTGTGTATGTGTGTGTGTGTATACCTTTTGTGGGCCATTGCTTCTCATTTCAAACACATCCATGGTGTAATTCACTCTGCGTCCATTCTGATCAAACTGAATATTTCCTGTCAGACCCTGGATCCTTACCTGTATGACGAACACACACTTTTTTAATTTAGTGCATGAATAATATCTTAAGGTGTATTTGGTTTAAGGTGTTTATAGCATTTATTTTAATTGAAGTTGAATTGATACTGGGCAGCGGTGGCCTGGTGGTAAGGTGCTGGATCCCAGGGTTGGGGGTTCGAGCCCCTCTATCAACAGTTGTCACTGCTGTCCCCCCAGTGCTGCTAACTGGGTTACCAAATACAGGCCATGTCTCTCAGTGTCTATGGTGTGAGACATGTAAAAGAACCATTGCTGATCTTCGGCAAGAGTAGGCTGCAAAGCCGTCAGCGTGTTTCTGCCCTGCGATGGCC
>JAQNCB010000027.1:30023613-30035104 GCA_030068295.1 Euristhmus nudiceps | reverse complement strand
CGGTGGTGTTTTGAAGCTGGCTCGTATCTCAAGTTTCGGCTCGTATCTCAAGGCAAAATTTTGCGTGGAAGCTGGCTTGTATCTCAAAAAACTCGTATGTCAGGACACTTGTATCTCAAGGTACCACTGTATTCCATTTTGATGAGGAGAATTATAAAGGAAATATAACTACAAACGAAGAAGAGTGTAGGTCGCGTAAGAATCTGTGGGCTCACGTGCGCCCTCTGTTATGAGTCCGGGGTACTGTTCCCTTCACCGAGTAATGTTTTACTGGGTTTTACGATTGATCTGCGAGCCTAAGATGTTACAGAAATACATTTTATACAGTAACCAGATTATGAAAAGGCAGAGTATATAATCTGAGTGTTTGAAAGCATTTCATTTATGATGTATAGAGGGACGGTGATGCACTATTTGCATCGCATTACCAGTGCAGTCTGTGAGGGATTGACACACTCCACTGAGAGGCTCAGCACAGTGCTGCCTCACCATGCATCTCCTCCCTGTATCTGAACCGGACTTCAGGAAATTCTGCTATTCTTTTATTGAAAAAAAAAAAACAATTAATATTGGATTCGAATGGTAAGGGGGGTTCTAATACACACCAGCTGAAAAATATTAACATTTTATTATATTTAATGTTTAACTCCCCCGCCCCAAGATTGACAGGGGAGGCAGATCGCTCTGCCTCCCCTGAATTCACGTCACCGTGGTATAGAAAACAAACAAAAAAAAATGCGTAAAAATACAACTCACCATCTCACTGAATTAGTGGGAAGCTCTCTAAAGATGTTTTGTTTTTACTCATTTGTGCTCGCTTGTGTGTTTATTTTTTTCCTGTACCCCATCAGGTGACTGAGTCGAGCAGCTTTTCAAAATAAACGATCTTTCAGACACCGATAATTAATACAATTTTTTTTTTTCAGACTTTGTGACGACCCGGTACCAAATGACCCAAGGACGGGTACCGTTCTGCAACCTGGAGGTTGGGGGCCCTCTGTGCTGTAGGGATGGGGAGGTAAAGAGGGACTGAGGGAGCAAGTCAGATTAGGAAGGGGAGGTAGAGAGAGTGGGAACTAGAAAGAGAGGGTGAGGTAGTGAGGAAGGGCAAGAGAGATGAAGAGGTGGTGAGAGAGGGAAGTAGAGGAAGGTAAAGTGAGAATGGGAGGTAGAGAGGGAGGGATGTAGATCGAGAGAGGTAGCGAGTGAGAGAAGCAGACAGGTAAAGTGTGAATGAGTGGGGAGGTAAAGAGAAGAGGGAAGAAAAACAAATCACTGATCAAGTCTTTGGAAGGGTGCCAGTGTTTTTTATCGGCGTTTTACTTGTTCTCTCTGAAACGTGGACCGATTCCAGCTGCTTGAACATCCTGATCATTTTACTCTCATCTGTGTACCGTATCCGTGAGTCTCTACCCATATCAGAGTTCCGTATTTACACCGCTTCTACACCGTAATGCACTACAGCAAACAAAACCTCTGCGTGGGTTGAGTTTCCTTCTGAAATAATAAAGAAGCGGTCAGACTTAGGAATATAAAATATTAAAATGGAATATGGATTCATCGTGTTTTTGTAAAATTGGATTAAGCCTTTTATCTCTTTTTAAATTTTTACTGGTAGTGACTTGCTAGTTACGCAGCTCAGATGTTGTGCGGATGGTGTATTGTAGTAATGTATACTGTGCTGGTAAGCCGGTTAGTTCACAGGAATGTTCTTAAGAGAAAAACGAGTGTATGATGGTGTCATCCTTCTTTGCTGTTGACAAAAAAAAAGCATGTTGTCTGCCATTTTAACTTTAAACAACGTTTTATTTAGTTACAGGGATCCCTCACTTTTGGTGGGCAATGGGGGTTCGAGACCCTACGCGAACACCGAATTTCCGCGAAGTAGGATCGACCCCCTGACTGATGTATATGTGTATATAATATCAATAAATACATATTCAATGCTATAAATGCTTATAATGACAAACATTCAAAAACGACGCATAAGCTGTAAATAAAATATAAATAATATAAAATACATGCGTGTAATTGTACATAGATGTAAATAAAGTGTAAGAAATGTGTTTGGGAGCCGAGTCCCAAACCAGAGTCTGTAGTGAACTTGTGGCCTTCCCTATTTAATAGTGAAAATGTTAAGGGAAAGTCCGCAAGCTCAATACCAACTCTGGTTTGAGACACGGCCTCTGAAATCTCGCAAGCTAATTTGGTCGAGACGAATTTCCCAGCATTCACGTTAACACATGAACTTTTTCCCTATTTTTCCTTTTTTTTTTTCCTATGAAGATTTTTAAAAAATCCACGCTGCAATGAAGCCGCAGAACCTGAAGCACGATGTAGTGAGAGATTACTGTATACCTCTTTTATGTATATTTTTTTTAAAGTAATTTTAAGTAGTCAAATATTTCTAAAGTATGTTCTTTTATATTTTGTTTCTTGTTTTATGTAAACCTGCTAGCTGTTGCAGTGTTGGCTGAAGAGTCTCGCTGGAGTTTAAAGCTTCTCCAGAAATCACTGCGTCCTTTTAAAAGAAACCGTCGCACCATGGGGTCAGATCAAACCGTGTTTGTTTATCGGAGGTGAAGTGTCATGTTCAAGAGGACCTCCTCCGGCTCTGCATGTGAACGCTCGTCCTCAGACTCATCAGTAAGTGATGAGCTCGTCGACGAGCCGTCCGAATGCCCCATCGAAGGTTTCCTAGCAACTCTGACGAGGCCCCTGGTTTCGTCGACTATTGTACGGGCGGCGCGGGTCTGTGTTGGTGTGCGATTGTTGGTGTGGAAGAATGATAAATGTTCTGCCAGAAGGAAGAGCGAGAAGAGAGAGTGGCTGGGGAACAAAAGCCTGCCTACTTGGCATTCATGCTTCCGTGTTCGCTTCAGTGTTCAGTCTGTTGCCGTGCTCCACTCGATTGAGGAAGAAGTCATTTGGGCGTCAGCTTATCTTATTTCGCCAACGTTTGCCGTCACACCTGTGCCGCAGACTTTTCTGATAAACACCATGTTCATGTCATGGTTCCGGAGTCCACCAATGATGTTGCAAGTCTGTCGTGGCTTGTGGCAGCACTTTCTTTTGACCAAGTTTTATGGACGGATGAGAAGCAGTCTTCCTGGCTGATTCTTCAGAAAGCACTGTAGCAGAAAGATCACTGAGAGGGGAGAGCCATCGTTCTGTACTTTTTCCGGATTGCCTTAACACCCTGATGCTTTTGGAAAAGCAGGGGCCCTGATGGGGCAGAGAGGATCTGCACTCAGGCTTTGTTGTTGTGCAAACACTACGCTGCTTGGGCTGCAAATTCCAGATTTGAGATTACGGTTCCCAGAGACGCAGACCTCCCTTTTCCTGGGTAAAACCTCTCTAATCCCATAAAACCTATAAACCAAGATATTTATGAGGATATCCTAAGCACCTCAAAATTACCCAGATGACCACCAGTTCGCCTTTTTGCGCCCGGTTCCTGTCAAGATTTCCTGCTTACCTCATCTCGGTAAGCTTTTCCGACCTGCGGTCAGCTCAGCTAGCACAGAGTCTCAACCTCCATCCTGATCGTTGTAATGAAGTTCTGCTTTGATCTGTGACGACGCCCATTGTTAAGTCATTTTTTAATAATGCTTTTGGGAACAGCGTCATATGAGACTCAAGACGATGACTTATTAACACCATTACACGAGGACATCTGCAGAATCTGCCACGCAGGAAAACATGATGTAATCAGTGTTTAAGTACAGACATGTCCTTAAAAAAAAACCCCCCAAAAAAACAAAACCCTGAGGTCAGATCACTGCACCCTCTTCTAAAGAGCAGATCTAAAATCCCTACAAGACAGAAATGGAGTCACCAGGCATCGGGATAATGAACATCTTCAGTTTACTGGGGAAATGAAATCATAGAAATGTTTTAAATAATATGAGGTATTAAAAGAGGGAAGTAGTAGTGACTGAAAGAACAAGATCGCGGATACAAGCGGCTGAAATGAGGTTCATGAGGGCTTCACGGGGCTCTCCCTTAGAGAGAGTCTGCGAAGCTCAGCCATCCGGGAGGAGCTTGGAGTAGAGCTGCTGGTCCTCCACGTTGAGAGGAGCCAGTAAAGGTGGCTTGGGCGTTTGGTTAGAATGCCCCCTGAGCGCCTCCCTGGTGTGGTGTTTCGGGCATGCCTGACTGGGAAGAGACCCCGGGGGTCGACCTAGAACGCGCCGGAGGGACTATGTCTCTCGGCTGGTCTGGAAACGCCTCGGTGTCCCCTGGGAAGAGCTGGAGTAAGTGTCCGGGGAGAGGGACGTCTGGACCTCACTGCTTAGGCTGCTGCCCCCATGACCCGACCCCGGAGCAAGCGGAAGATGATGATGATGATGATGATGATGACGATGATGACGACGTAGAATTGACTGAAGATTGACTAGAAGCTATATTTGAATCTTGGGCATGTTGTTAAAGAAATCAATCTGTCCAAGATGCTAAGATGAAATTTCAGTGATTGCGTCAGTGACCCATTAGCTAATTTTGGGGTCATCTAACACTTTTTTTGTTTTTTTCTCATGCTGACATTTGGGTTTTTCCAGATCAATATGGAATCATGAAGGATTTCAGCGGTGGATTGGTGTCTGGATTGAAGTGCTGATTGAGTGGGTGGGTGGTTGTGTAGTTAGGGGTTCAGTGGGTTGGTTGAGAGATTAGCATGGGTGGTTGGTGTGGTGGCTCATTCTTCCCAGAATCTTCTGTGCCGATTAGGTCTGCAAGTTGCCACTTGTGATGCTAACAACGGTGCAAAAACAATCTGAAGCGGTTCGGCATAATTCTCGGTATTCGGTTAGCCGAGTACTGCAGATGTCGGGTGCGTTCGATAAGCATTGTCTGAACAAACGACATTCTGGGAAGAGTGAGTCGGTGCCTTTAAGCCGATGTCTTTCAGAGTGGGCTCTGGAGACCCTGAGGATTCCAAAAATTTAAGTAAGGGGTATACTTTATGTAACGACTACCAAAGTAACAGTTTGCAGTTATAGTATAATCTATTATTTGTACTGTGGTTGTAGCCCCGCCACCACTTGGTTTATTTTCCACACAGTTGGCTGAAGAAGACTTCGAGATAAGTTTGAGATGTTAATGTTTTAGTATTTACAAATGCTTTGTCCAGCACTATCCACATCATCTACTGTTCCCTGTGTCAGCCAGATGCCATTGTTTGTCGATCTCCTCATCCACAATCGAATTGCCGTTCTTTCACTTCGAACAACGCAATCGGACGTTATAAAGAGTGCAACCTTTTGACCCTGCCACTTCCTCTTCCTGTGTCTCAAGACCTTGTCATAAGGGAAGGGGACGAACGATGTCGAGGACAAGTTTTGTTCGCCGCACTGAATGTCACGTCAACGTGTTTCCGCCATCCGTAGAATAAGCCGTCCACTTTGACCTCGTACTCATTAATTTCAGTCTGCCGTCAAAGCCCCTGAAGTTTGCGATCAGTGTGCGGGTGAGGCGCTGACACCTGACACAGTGTAGTGGGTGAGAGTGAGGGAGGCATTGAGTGGAAGAGTGTGTGTTTGTGTGAGAGAGAGAGAGAGAGAGAGAGAGAGAGAGAGAGAGAGAGGGAGGAACGGAGGGTGAGGGGATAATTGCAGACAATTGTTGGAATTGCTGACAAATGGTTGGGGGGTTGGACGGCCAGCGAGCGTACAGCTTGTGTTTTTGTGTGACTTTAACACAGTGTGGATAAAGCAGCGTGTTTGTATAGGATAGACATGTCATTGGGAAGCAGTGCAAGAGGCAGGTTTCGACTCTCGCGTTAGATTATCATGAAAGCTGCATGTCTAACTGCATACAGAATATCAGAGGGTCCAAACAGTACAACAGTTGGATCCAAAAACAAATTGACTACAAGATGGAATTATTTTCTTTTTAGCAGTGTGGTATCACTCCGGGAGCGTCACTCAGGTAGGAGGCGTGGCCTAAACATATTTGCGATCATTGATGCTATTTTTTTCTGTCCGTATCAGCAATGTCTCCCATCCCCCCCACCCCGTTTCGTATTATGTATTCTATGAGGAGGAGGTGTGCAGATCTGCCATCGACTGACGGTGCATCTGTTCAGTTCAAGAAAAACACCACAAGCTCTGGTGTTTACTGCTTTACGTGAGGGGAGGATGTTGCAGGAAGAGTACGAGTAAAAAGGCGTCTAAAACGTTTTTGACAGAAACATGGTGTAGAGTGCGGCTCTAGAGCTTCGTGTTGAGAATCGGGGAGGTGAGACGGAGCCACGGGTTGTCAACGTGATGGAATTTCATCTGCGTGAGCCGTTGTAATTGGATGGTCAGGTGACACCTTTCCGATCGATGATCTCGCTCCGACCTACATTCAGGCGTCTGGAACCCGAGCCTTGAGGTTTCTGTTGCGTCACTCGGGTCGGGTCACTGGGTCGCTCGATGTTCACGGAAGCCGTACCCTTTTAGAAAAGGGAGTGCGAGTACAACTTGTACAGGTCCATGTCGGACTGCGCAGACGCCTTCTGTTAGTTTGTAGTTCATGTGAGTAGTCGTCCTTCACCATCTCTCAGCATGAATTATAGATTTTATTATTAATAGTCTGAATTAATATGACAGGAGATTACTGAGTTTCGGATCATTGTACAGAACGTGGTGTTTCCCCTGGGTCGTTACGTCTTGATGATGAACGAGGGGTAATGAAGCTCTATATAAACACGGCTTTTTTTTTTTTTTTTAAATTCCTGGATTTATTCCCATCAGGCTAAGAGTCGTTTTAATTTGCATGTGATTTAGAAAACAATGGCTGGTTTGTAATTGTGTCGAGTGTGTCTGGGGGGGGCTGTTCGGCATTGCCCCGCTGTCCTCTCCACTCTTTTGTTGTATTTTGTTTTTGGTTGTTTTTTTTGTTTTTTTTTGGGCATGATCCAGTCCATGAACTCACATTATATTTAATGTGGTATTAATTGATTTGTGAAATAAAATAATCTATTCATGATGCATTCTCAGTAATGCAGCATCATGACGGATGAATTTCATTTACTGCAACAAACAGTTGCTCGTTATTAAAGCACACCGAAGTCCGGCAACCCAACAGGGAAAGCTGAATATTTTATGGACAGAACAGGTTGTCTTTTTTTTTTTTTTTTTTTTTTGTTTGTTTGTTTGTTTGTTTGTTTTTGTCCTCCCCCCCCCCTCCCTTTTTTTGGAACCCAGTGAAGTTGTTTACAAATATCCATCATCGTGATGCGCTTGGAGGTATTTGCATAGCAACTTCAGATGTGCCTCGGCCAATCAGATTTCACAAGAGCGAGCTTAAAAAAAAAAATTCTAAAATATGGTGATGAGAGTTGGATCCAGAAGAGCATTCCTGATTCGATTTACATGTTCATTTTATACCACAAAAAAAAAAAAAAAAAAGCTGAGTGGGCTGTGATCAGTATGTTTCAGTTATGCAGTAAACATGAAGTGATCTCTTGCACTGACGTTCACCAGGGTTAAATCTCTTTATCTGCTGCGAGTTTCTGCTTGTGCTTTCGGTAATCTGAACAACGTAGGCTTAGCTTTTATTCTGCTCGTTTATGCTAGCTAGGAACTTAATGCCTAATATGGACATGGTGATTTGTGCTTGGATAAACCACAGTGGTGATGAATTGCTGTAGTGGGAGGATGTTACACTTTTTACCCCTTTTCTTTCTTTCTGAACCAAAGCCAGTAGTACACTGCTGTGATCTTGATGTGCACCTGCATGCTGTAACGCGCCACACTCATTATGACTGTGATGAATCCTTTGTAAGTCTATTGCATGAAAAAAAGAAGTCTGCTGTGTGTCTGAATAAGATCTCTCTCACACACACACAGATTGATGATGTCAGAGTGAGTATTTTATGAGGCTGAAAAGCTCATCAACCCATCATTTCCTCGCAGCTGCCCATTCACACTGGCTATTGAGATTGGAGCTAACGGGAAGCGAACAAAGTGTGTGTGTGTGTGTGTGTGTTACAGTGCATGCTCCAGTGATTCTTTGCCATCTGAATGCAGGTATTAAAGCACCTGCTCTGATCATCACACCTATGAAGATTGCACATGGATAATGTTATTGTTTTGTTATCTCTCTCTCTCTCTCTCTCTCTCTCTCTCTCTCTCTCTCTCTCTCTCTCTCTCTCTCTCTTCCCCCCCCCCCCGTTTAGCTGGAGGATTGTATAATTCTCACTGAAGGACGGATCCTCTCGTCTAGTCAAGCGTCGCGGGAGAGTCGCAGGTCAGAAGCTCCTCCCATTCTGTGGGCGCTGCAGCTGTGCATGCTTCTTCACACCGCATGCCTCTTCTTTCTCAGTTTGCCCACCTGGACTGCACTTCTTCTTTTCCTCCCTGGTTCCTTTCGGGTTCTTCATGCTCGTGCTTCTGGAATGTTCTTTCAGTCGAACCTGGCCTGCTCTTCAGTAAACTCCTCCCCCTTTGCTTTGTTTGTTGTTCTGGTGGTATTTTATTTTCTGTTCTGGTGCCTGCTCCTCTTGTGTTCTTCTCAGGATCAGTGTGTGGCGACCCAGTGGTGCTTTATGTGCTTGATGATGATGATGATGATGATGATGATGAATGTAATAGTCTTGCAAATTGTTCCTCTTTTGTGCTTACTAATTGTTTATATTTTTACCCCCTGTTGAGTCTTTGCACGTCTTTTTGTTGGCCTCTCTCTCGACCCCCCCCCCCCCCCTCTCTCTCTTATGCACTTTCTCCATCTGTCTGTATCTCTCCCCCTCTTTTTTACTTCACTCTCTTCTCTGCTTCTTACTGTCTCCTTCTCTCGTCTACCTCACAGTCTCTCTCTCCCCTTCTACCACACTCTATCCTGTCTCACTCTCTTTTACCACACTTCCTCTCCATCTCTTTCTTTCTTTCCCTCTCTCTCCTACCATATTCTCTCCCTCTTTCAGCTCTCTCTCCCTCCATTCTCTCTCCTACCACTTTCTCGCCCCGTCTTTCCCATCACACCCTCTCTCACGTCCCTCTTTTGTCTCTCCGACCACTCTCTTCCGTTGTCTCCCATCTCTCTATACTCTCTTTTATCTCTATCTCTTTATGTATCTGTATACCCATCCGTGTGTGAGAGCTGCGCTTGTTCTTGCGTTAGACCGCAGCCATATGCACGACACGGCCCGAATGAGGGAAGTGTTTAAGTTATGTATTAAAGCTCTACAGTGAAGAGAGGGAGTGAGTGGTTTAACACCTCAGTAACCCACCACCACATTTCCTTTTTATTCACTTCTGTACCTCTGTCACTCTGCTATCCATAGCCATGACCAATCAGTTCTGTGTAACACACACTGTGTATGTGTGTTAAGTGAGCGTGTGCCTGTGCATTTGCCAGCATTCAGACTGAGCACGCTCTCCCGGTAGTGCCAGAGAACTGCGTTTTCTCAGCGTTGCCTGGCGTTTTTTTTTTTTTTTTTTTTTTTTTTTTTGTCTGCGCTGACCCTAAATCAGTGTGTGAAATCAGCCCGCAGGTGGGATACTTCACAGCCTCATTACAGTCTTGTAGAGCAGGAAACCAGCCGATCCATCGTAGGGAAAACTGCCGCATTTACGACGCGCGTGTAAGCAAACCTGCAGCGCGGCGGCTTTCATAGACTGAAGAGCGTGCAATTAATAAAAAGAGCGCCGGACGGCGTTCAGGCACAAATCCAACCTGAACGACTTGCATGTCAATTTTGTCTCCACTGTAACAGCGTGATGCGGCGGCGCTGTAGTGTTCTCATCCGTCCATCTCAACACCCCCAGTGCTGCAGTCATCATGCTAACACCACACGTCATCTCATGCGTCGCCAAATTCGCGATGATTTATCATATCGCACTGCATTCTTTGACTTGGAGTCAGATTTTTTTTTGTAATAATGTCTCCATCGCTTTTATTTGACAAAAATACAGCTTCTTAAATCTACTTGGCATCAACACCATCACAGATATTTGAATATAAACACACTTTAAGTCTTTAAGTCTGATTTTAAAGACAAGTGTAGCTTAGAAGGTCTCCAGTTAGCACTGTAGTGTACAGTCGTCCCTCGAGATACGAAATTAATTTGTTCCGGAGTGGCTTTCGTATCTTTTTTTTTTTTTTTTTTTTTTTTTTGTGTATGATGAATCACGTTTTACATGTAAATCTCCGAATTCGTTCCAAGCTCTACAAAAACACCACATTAAATTTCATAATAAGGGTAAAATCAGAATGAAATGAGAGCCAAATACATTTGAACCATTCAATATACCGAACCAACCGTTACTACCTGTACATGAAGTAGATAATAGAACATAATGCAAAAAAAAAGAACGTGGAACCTTATCTTTCGAGTGGGGCGATGTCCGAAAGCAAAAGTGGCGAGGAGGAGGGTAAAGAAAATAATAAAAATGGCAGGAAACATTAAACTTGTTTACACTGAAAACACATCGGATTCTTCTTCTTTTCCCTTTTTTGGCGGTGTATTACCGCCACCACCTGGACTGGAGAGGAAGAGCAGGGTCTGAATGGAAGAGCAGGATCATGGTACTGAGCATGATGGGAAATTGTGTTCCATTTCTTTCATATGCTGAATAATTTTGTGTAAAATGAAGCGAAAAAAAACCTTTTGCATATCGTTTTGTGAAATTAATTTTTCGTGGACTGAAGCTTTCATATCTCGAAGTTCCACTGTATTAATAATGGCTTCTACTGTGCTGATTAGCATGCGGAATGCTAATCCACACCAACGGTATGCTCTGAGGTCAAGGGTGGTGCGAGTAACTGTTAAACACGCTCGCGTTATTCCAGCATTTCCAGGCTTGTTTGAGGAAGGAAACGCTTTCGGAAAACTTATTCGCTTTTAAATGGCAAGAACTTGCTGGGATCCACACTTGTCTACAGACAGAAGGAAACTGGAAACCAAGCTCCACAGGGGACACAGACACGGACACACACACACACACACACACACACACACACACAGAGGGAAAGGATCATGGTTACTGACACTCTTTAAAAGTGATCCGGTTCTTCTAAGGGTAAAACCTGATCTGTCTTCAGAGTACACACACACACACACACACACACACTCGAACAAAAGACACCTGTGTTCAGACATCAGAGCTTTATCAGACCTACGAGTCTGCTTATGATCTTTTAATAGCTCCTGGAATAGTGCCACACCCACACACACGTGCATGCATATGAATGTCTTAATTAGCTCATTGGAAAATGACAATTTGGACCATTTTTGGTTGTCACGGTGATGACGGTCTTGGACTCGTGCCGTCTCGCTTCATCACGGCTGCTGATGTAGGTCCCGAGAGTAAGATTTTTGTTTCAGTAGGACAGCTGAAACCCGATACCCTCACACACTTTATTCCAGAAAACTATGTGTACCCCTGATCGTCACGCCCATATATGGTCATTCTCCTCACGGGACAAAGTTGGAATTGTGTGTGTGTGTGTGTGTGTGTGTGTGTGTGTGTGTGTGTGTGTGTGTGTGTGTGTGTGTGTGTGTGTG
>JAQNCB010000027.1:29999333-30011890 GCA_030068295.1 Euristhmus nudiceps | reverse complement strand
CCCCACTGATGTATGTGTACATAATATCAATAAATACATATTCAAAGCTATAAATGCTTATAATAATGATTTAAACATTCAAAAACAACGCATAAGATGTGAATAAAATATAAATAAAATACATATGTGTAATTGTACATAGATGTAAATAAAGTGTAAGAAATGCCGTGACTTCTGCCTTTTCTGTCACACGAATGCTGTTATTTTAGAGCCGAGTCCCAAACAGAGTTCTGAACCGGAGTGGGTAGCAACCTTGCGGCCTTTCCCTTAACTCTTTCACTATTAAATAGGGAAAAAGTTAAGGGAAGGCCTCAAGGTCACTACTGACTCCGGTTTGGGACGCGGCCTCTGAAATCTTACAAGATTGGTCGAAACGAATTTCCCAGCTGAACAAGAGGCTGGGATCCGAAACAGTCAGTAGCGCCCCCTCTCGGCAGTTTCCTGATCTTTTTTCCATATTTTTGCTTATTTTTAGTTTTTGATGAATATTTTAAAAAATCAGATGCAATGAAGCCTCTGAACCTGACATGCGATATAACGAAGGATGACTGTATTTATAAGTAAATAGTAAAATACAGTTTTTTTTTTTTTTTTTTTTTTTTTTTTTTTTTTTTAAATGCTGTTCTTGGAAAAATAATCAGTGACTGGTGGGTGGGATTTGTCCCAGCTTCAAGCGATTATTGCTCCTGTCATAATTTTCTAATAACAGCCTGCATTCTTTAATATAATTTTTTATAATAATAATAAAAAAAAATACTTTTTGTAAGATGTTTTCAGAGCAAACAGTTGTAGGATCTCTGAAAGTAACTACCCTCTCTCGGCTGGGAGCAATTTATTTCTGTTAGTCTTGGCACCAGCTAAAGAAATACTAAAGTGATGTTAGCAAGAAATGCTAGCAAAGTTATTGATTTTGTTCAGACCCTTCAGAATCGTGATATTTATTTCTTGTAAAGTCTGGACTCTTATGTTGCTTTATGTGTATCCCCCTTTTTTTATGGCGAGCACTTCATGTGGATTTTTAAAAATGGCGGTCAGCCAGCAGTGTGCATTCGACACGTGTCCAACCAATCAATATACACTTGTGTTTGGATCAGTCACCCTACTCTTACATAACTCCTCTTGTGCTGAGAGGACCCTAAAGTATTAGCTATTTAAAAAATAAAATAAAATAAATGCAGTCTCTTGAAACTACATTCTGAAGGGGGCGTGCTCACGCACTGCCACCGAAGGGGTCGCCAGCTGTGGTGCCTAGGTAACCCTCTCCCACATGTTTCCTACCCATCAGTCAACGGTATATTTCTGTTCTGATTGGTAGGCGTTTAAATTGTGGCACCTGAATGTTCACTTCAGTCTAATTATGTACAGTTCTAAGAACTATGAAAAGCATTACTGTACTTGGTATAGGCACACTCGTTTTAAATTTTCAATTGCAAAGGAAAATGATAGAATCAGTCTGAGAGGGATGGGTAGAGAGTAAAAACATCTTTTTTCTTTAAAAAAAAGCTCTTCCCTCGAGGCGTTATTCTGGTTATTGAAAGCTTGAAGTCGTCACTCTGAGAATGCCGGACTTTCCCCAAGAAGAGGAGACGAGGCGAAAATGAAAAAGGACACGGCCGAACCGAGCCCTGCGATATTCTTTTGAAGTGCCATTCGGCTCCCGGCGATTTCCTCCAGCTGGTCAATAATTCTCACCTGCAGTAGCGAGATGGTAAGCCGGTAAACTTGTTGTCACGGCAACAGGTGTCCATGCCAGCACGCTCGCCTTTTCTTTTGGTTGGATTCCATTTAGGCACTCATTTGTCAGATGCTTGTCTTCTTTTTTTCCCTTTCTTTCTTTCTTTCTTTCTTTCTTTCTTTGCTTTTCTTTGTCTCGTCTTTGATGTGAGCATGGCTGATTGGTGTGCAGAGCTTTCCACTTTTGTCTCCAAGGAACGCTGCAAACTATTAAAGCTTTTGTGCACAACCTGCTTGTTATCTTGGAGCCTGAACTCGGCAAAAATTTTATATCTTCCCACCCCGCACTTTTTTTTGTGAAGCGTAAAAGGGTTCAAGTTTTCTTGCAGCCTAGAAGTAAGCAGGAAATCTTTCTTTTGGCGTTTTTGACACAAACCCAGATCGCTCCTCTCATGTGTATAGGCCTGCAGAAATCCTTTCAGTGAACCATAAAAGCTTGCAAACCTGCTCGACGAGATCTTACCGCCGGCCCTTCGTCTCTGACACGCGATGGGACTCGCAGCACTCGGACTGAAGCGAAAGTGGGCTGCTTTTTTTTTAAAAAAAAAAACCCCTAAAGAGCCAAGATGACATTTTCCTTATATCACCTTCCAAAATATATTTGTTGTTGTTTTTCCTTTGAAAAGCCCCCTAGGCTCTGATGTCCCTTCGATAGAACCCGAGCTTCAGGTTCTCATGTTACTGTTTTTGATTTTGTTCACTGCCTGCTCTCAGATTAAGAACCAAACCTTTTCTACCCCTAAGCCTCACATTTTACTGCACTAGTGGAACGTCGACCCTGTAAGGACAGGCATGTCTGTAACCACTGATAAGCTCTCGGCTGTTCGAGACGTTTAATTGAGCGCCTGCGTTCTCACTCTTACACGTAGGAGTGAATTGAAAGGGAGCATCATGGGTAGGGCACCTAGTTTTTATTGGATAACACGTACAGATGCACGAAAACACAAAATAAGCTCCTTAATCTTGCAGTTGTACTTTTAAGTGGTGGTTTATCCGTTTTTTTATTCGAGTTTTTTTTGGTGCATTTTTTTTTTTTTTTTTTTTTTTTTTTTTTGACTGGCTGCCAAAAATCTTCCCACGCCGCAGAGCCTGTCAGCTATGATTTTGCTTTAATAAGGATGCCGTGTTGAAATACGGCACACTCTCTTGATTGAGTTTTTAGCTATGCATGCTCGGTCGTGCTGTTCTAACCCTATGCGTTTATGTAATGCTATAGCTGTGACGAGGTAAAGGATATTGAGGATACGCCAAGCGTACGAGGTAAACACAACACTCCAGCTCGTCTCGTTTTTTGTTTTTAAATGATGCATTCAGTTATTGTTTGACAGCTGAATATTTTTGTATCACTTTCATTTCTACGGTTGTTATCGGGTCGAGTTCCGTACGTGTCGATACGCTGCTCTGGGATATTTCAAGTATTGTTTAAATTTTATTTTTTAAATAAATATAAAAAAAATGTAACTTGGCGGTTATTTTTGATAATGATATTGTTTTTCTATTTTGTAAAAATACTAAAGTATCAGCTCCGCTTGCAACACAGTGCTCTCTGCAAGTGTCTCGTTAAGCTCGTGTTCTGTGATTGATATCGTGTATCTTCACAAAGTCTCCACCTGCACTTCATAAATCTGCCGAGTCCCAGGGTCCTAAGCTCGAATTGAAACGTCACTGTGATCACGAGAGTTTTAATCTCTGGTGTCATCTTTCAGCTGTGAGGATGAAGAATGGCAGGCCTGTGTTCCCGAGCACACCCTGCTCTACCTAGAGCCCTGCTCCGCACTTATCTGAGCTCTATTAAACCCAGGACGTCTCTAGAGAACTTGCAGAAACCTCATCCTCTCAAACAGCAGCAGGGTGGAGGCGTGTTTGGACGAGATCGAACTTTTCCCTTTTTGAAGATCTCTAAGGATTCGAGTACTGAAACCTGGAGAAGAAAGAAATCTGGAAATGTCATCTTCAGCCACAGTGGTCTCTGATTGGTTCGTGGTACCAAAAGAGTTTAATTTTGGAATCTAAATTGTAAATCGAACCACTTGTGCTTGGAACAGGTTGCCCCTGTGTGAAGCGGAGGTGTTCCGGAACAAATTGGAACTGGTGGGAGCAACTTGATGATGATCTAGAATATCTTGTTCCGGGCGCAACTTGCCAATGAAACACAGTGTCAAGTCGGTGAGTTTACGTGAGAACTGTAGCACCCGTCATGGTTATTAGGTCATTGTAGGCAAGCGCTCGCTGTGGTTGGGCGACTGGTTTCCAGTGGAAATCATTGATTTGAGGGTGACTGCATTAACACAGGAAAGTGGGTGCAAGTTGTTTAATAGTAATATTGAAAAAGTATATACAGTGGAACCTCGAGATACGAAATTAATCCGTTCCGGAGTGGCTTTCGTATCATGATATTTTCGCATGATGAATCGCGTTTTACATGTTAATCCCTTAATTCGTTTCAAGCTCTACAAAAACACCACATTTAAATTTTAGAATAAGGGTAAAACCAGAATGAAATAAGAGCGAAATACATTTGAATCATTCAATATACCGAAACGTTACTACCTGTACATGAAGGAGATCATAGAACATAATGCAAATAAATAAATAAAATAATAAGAGAATGTGGAACCTTACCTTTCGATAGAGGCGATGTCCGAAAGTAAAAGTGGCGAGGAGGAGGAGGGCAAAGAAAATAATAAAAACGGCAGGAAACATGAAACTTGTTTACACTTAAAACACATCGGATTCTTCTTTTCCTTTTTTTTTTTTTTTTTGGCGGTGTATTACTGCCGCCACCTGGACTGGAGAGGAAGAGCAGGATGATGGTACTGAGCATGATGGGAAATTGTGTTCCGTTTCTTTGGTGTGCTGAATAATTTTTTGTAAAATGAAGCGAAAAAACCTTTTGCATATAATTTTCGTAAAATGAATTTTTTCATGTACTGAAGCTTTCGTATCTCGAGGTTCCACTATGTATTATTTTTTAAACGTGTGGGTGAGGCCTGAAAAGGTCAAGGAATTCTCACTAAATGATAGCGCTAACAACCTCTCGGAGAATATTCTGTGTGTATGAGAGAGACTTCTGCTTTCTTGTCAGCTGATAGAGCAGACCTGACAACGTGGAGCGAGAGCTCTTTATCATCCTTAATGCTAATCTTGGCCCGACATGTGTCCTGACTTCTGTTTGAACCCGAGGCCAGGCCATTCGAGCTACATGGTGTGTAAACGATAATGTTTTGGAACAACCGGCTCCTCAGCTGCTGCTACTCAGCCCTCGGAGGCATACTATTGCTGGGTATCGGTCATCAGTGTGCCAGGAAGCTGAAGGATTTTGCAATGAAAAGACGTCAGCGCTGTGAGAACAAGAAGTTTTGTAGCGACTTGTTGATCACAGGGACACTACGCCTGTCCCTGTTGTTTACGTTGCCTTTTGCAGGAGTGAACAATACGTTTCTGTATCAGAGGTTGTTTTATAAAGGTTGCTGTAGCGCAGGGCACTGTGTTGTGATCCTGAGGGCTATTCACTCGGTTGTCCCATTATTTTGGAATTGAGTCGAAGCTATGCAAATGCAACCACAGAGTTATGCCCATGTTCAATGGTTCTTTTAAAAATCGACTTTTGTCACTAAGCAGCTTGGCAAGGAAACACCTGAAACATGAGGAGGAAGGATCCTTGAGAGGAACCAGACTTGGAACCAGAACCCGTTCTCTTTTAAACAGGTAGTCGAAGAGGATCTTGTTACACTGGTGAAAGTCGCACCCCAACGATATTAAATGAATCTAACCGTCAAGTCGTTAAGGATTTGGTTGAATAATGTAATGTATTGGTAATAATCCGAGCAGCCATCTGATGGCAAGTTTTATCAGGAAGTGATGTCGCTGAAATGTTCTAAATATCTTTCGAAAGGCGTTGGTAGATACCTGGTTAGATACCTACAGAATGGTTTAGAGAGAGAGACAGAGAGAGACAGAGAGATATGGGCTAGAGGAATGAGGTAAGGAATGGTCTGTGTAGCGTAGCTTTGCGTATGGTCAACAACTATGGAGTCTACTCTGGAACTATAGTGTTCTTTAGATTTAGGCTCTAGAACTGTGGCATGCTCTCCAGAACCATATGGTCCAAAACCCTGGTGTTTACTCCAAGTTAATGATGAATGTAATAGATTTCTTGAGTGTAAACACACTTTAGAGGGTGGTGGTGGCTCTACCTGGGTGTAGGCAGACTCTGCGCATGCTGTGACCCCTGCAGGTAGACGGCGGTATTGCATGCAGTGAGATGTCAATTTTAAGCCAATCAGCAGCAGTTCAGTTTATATTTGTAGCATCTGTGTTTAAATTACACATTCTGCCATTTTTACCGTTTAAGTGAACAATTCTAAATACTGTTCGTCTTTATTTAAATAGTTTATCTTTCATGACATCTTTTGCATGTTCCTATGGGTGAAGCTTCCCTCAGAGGAAGTAATGTGGTTGTTTTTTTTAAATAAGCATGTGATGACATGAGTCTTTCTTTGTCTCAGCGATTGACTCTGTTGCGTAGGTTTTCTCTCTCTCTCTCCTCTGATCAGAAATGTCGATTTGTCTTTTATAGAGGTAACCTGACACTACCGAAGATCCCAGAGTCGAACATGGCTCTCAGCATTCTGGGAGTTTTCCTGGGATTGCTCCTGGAAGTTTCCGTTCACGGATCGTCCAATGTTCCCAGGACTTCGTGGAGACATGAAGGTACCATCGCTTCTAATTAAACCTCTGCATTTACAGGGTTTCATTGTGTCGGAGTTTGGTTCAGTCCGAAATGAGTGGACCGCAGGCTTTAAAGGGCAAATGGAATAAGAGTACCAATTTTCATTTACTATTTTAAGGACAATGATATCTGTGTTTAGTTCGTAGTCGGGTTTGTTTATCTCTGTGGCTGAGACTGGAAGTCTCATGTAATGAGTGTTTAAATTTTGTTTGGTTTAAGTGAAGTATCGATGCGCTATGGGATTCAAGTTCCATCTTTTCTTTTTGTGCGACGTACCAGACAGTAACACATGAGTGAAGATGACTTTCTGGATAGAAGCCCGGCACCAAATTGGCATAAACGGTGGGGAGCCCTGATGAAACAGAGACTGTGTAACCTTTCGTTTGTTTGGCTTTATTTTATGTAGAGAACATGTAGAGTGAATCCATCATGAACAGGCAGTGCTAGAGTGAACAAGAAGTGTCTGCAGTGAACATTGGATGTCGATGTGGCCCCTGAAAACATGCTATCCTTACACTTCGTGTGGGATACAACAAATAAAAAAAATGAAATAAAAAAAGGCAATATGATCATGTACATCATCAATCATTTATACTTCCTTAGATTTTTTTTTTTAATTCATTGTTGAATATTGCCGTGCCAGTGAGAAGATCTACACACCAGCGTTCATGCATCCTTTTTTAACAGGAAAGCATGAGGTCTGAGAGAGAACTACAGTAGATGAACCTCACCCCCTGTTCCTGTAATACTGAAACAAAACACTAAAACTGAAACGTTATTCACTCTGAAACCTCTATAGCTCAGGTTCTGACCCGCTCTCTCATCTCTCTGGTGCAGCCCGGTGTGGTATCCTACTCAAAACGCTAGAAAGTAAGTCGCGTTTGAATCGAGTCGTGTGAATCATAGTCATGTCGTATCCTGTAGCCGTCGTGTATCACTTCGGTAACCGTTACACGGCGTGCTGGTGAAAGATTATTTCTTTGTAAAAATACTCCTTGCCTTGTTGTTGGTGACGTTCAACACCATCTATTTTCCCACGCGCTCTACTGGTGGTTTTGAAGCAACTTGGCGTTCAGCTGTTCTTTTTTTTTTTTTTTTTCGTGCCACAGGAAGTGGTTTGAGTTGAGTGTGTGGGAACGAAAGCGCGCGAGAGCGAAACCGCTCACTTTTTTTTTTTTTTTTCTTTTTTTTTTTTTTTTTTTATGCATGTGTGGCACTGCCACAGAATCTCACACCCTGAAACTCTCTCATGCTCTCACACGCACACTCGAGTTGGAGCAACTCAAACAAAGCTTTCCAATCGCACCCGGCTGCTGCCGAGAGCTTGTTTTCTCACCCGCATGCTGCTTGCATCTCTCCACGCATGAGATCATTAAGTTTTCATGCGAGAGGTCGGGAAGTTTGACCATTTCGGAGAAGCTCACCGTGTCATTTGGTGTCTCTTTATACGAGATGATGCTGAAATCGCATCAGTGCAAATTAAAGGACGTGTGTTTAAAGCAGAAAGCGGGGGAGGGGTGAGCGGCCTGATCCGAGTGCAGAACAGCGACGGCTGAAGTGCAACATGCTCATCCTTTTGTTTTGTTTGGGGATTCTGTGCTTTATGTTGAGAAATTGATGCATATCTAACATGTGTGTGTGTGTGTGTGTCCAGAGGTGAGCTTGGTGGAGTTCTCTGAGCCAGGCGTGTTCAATTATTCCACTCTATTACTGAATGAGGAACGGGGTGCGCTGTATGTAGGTGCAAGAGAAGCCATCTTTCAGCTCGACGCCAATGACATATCAGTCAAAAATAACCAGGTGAGGTTCTCCCTACGTGTGTGTGCGTGTGTGTGTGTGTCACAGATCTGACCTACGACATATTTTACTCTTTGCTGAGAAAGAAGACCTTGTGCTGGCGCACTCCAGTAGGGAAAATAAATAAAGAGATGACGTGATGAAGCCCCGCCTCAGGGCGGAGTTACAGTTTCCGCTGCATCCTGAATGTTTTAATCGCCGATCGTTTTAACACTGATAATTAATAAATCTATTTATAAACGAACACAATTTCATCCGTTGATGGTTGCGTTTAATGCAGCGGAACCAAGTTGCTTCCTGTTCTCGCTGATACAGTCGGCCATTTCCTCACTCACGAGGCTCTTCTCTTTTAATCCTATTTTCAGAGTCTCACCTTCCTGACCAATCACAATTAAGAACTCGGTACCACTAAAATGGATGGCGCTGTGCAGCATAAAGCCTGCACCAAGATTTTCATTCGCTTGTCTTTAAGTATCCCCTTTTTTTTAAAAAAAAAAAGTCATCTTTCCCTCAGTTATGCTTCCCTTCACACACACACGTGCTCATTTCATGTGATGTAACAGTCACCGCCTCCCTGTGTCAGTTCCAAGAACCTTTTTGGTTCCTATTGGAAATTCAGCTGCTTGGTGTTTTTAAGCGTCGCTGTTGAGCTGTACAGCCACTGGAGGGCAGAGCAGAGTCCAGGGTTTCAGATAACAGCAGATATGGCAGTGATGGTGAAGGTTGGCACGTCGTACCTGTTAAACACACCGCTGTAGATGCTCTAAACATTGTACTGAGGTTTACGATCTTTTCCGTAAGATACACTGCACTGTTTTTTAAAAACGGCGGCATGTCCCTTTGATTTCCGGCCTTCGTCTCCGTAGCTGAAACCCCTTTCTGTGGTTTTTAGGTGCTGTGGAAGGTTCCGACGCGTGACATGAAACTGTGCACCTTGAAAGGAAAATCCGAAGAGGTATTTAAAAAAAAAAAAAATAAATAAATATATATATATATAAAATAAATAATTTGCCATGTTGCAGAAATGCATCCTGCCAGCTGATCCGTTTATTTTCCTCTCATTTCAGACGGACTGCCAAAACTACATCCGGGTTCTTCAGGTGATGGATGAAGATCATCTGTTTGTGTGTGGAACCCATGCGTTTCAGCCGCTCTGTGATTACCTGGTGTGTGTGTATTACTGTGTTCTCTCAATCTGTAGGTTCTAGATCGCTGCTCGTGTCCGGAACGGCTGTTGTACCATTTCAGACGTGCACCGAATAAACATGATGGGTCCTACTGGCAAAAAAAAAAAAAAAAAAAAAAAAGACACCGTGGTAATCAGTGCTACAATAGCATGTCTTGTGAGAGAATCATTTTGTACATGCAAGATCATAGGAGGAATTGCTGGGCTTGGTAGAGGTTTGCACTCTGAGTTTTAGCTAGCCTGAAGTAATCTGCCAACAGAGACTGATGTAAGTGGATGTCGTACCCTTTGACCTTCAAGCAGAGTAAACATTAGTGAAATCTGAACACAAACCATCAGCTGAACGCCTTGGGGACGTGTGAGACACACCGGCGTGTGCGCATGTACATCTTAAGTTGAGATGTCAATGTTTATTTTAATATATATATATATATATATATATATTATATACACATATACACACACAGGGATCCCTCACTTTTGGCGGTTAACGGGGGGTCGAGACCCCCGCGAAGACCGAATTTCCGTGAAGTAGGATCAACACCCCCCGACTGACGTATACGTACATGTATATGTGTATATAATATCAATAAATACATATTCAACACTATAAATGCTTATAATAACAATTAAACATTCAAAAAGCAATGCATAAGATGTAAATAAAATATAAATATGTGTAATTGTACATAGATGTAAATAAAATGTAAGAAATGTGTTATTAGAACTTTTAACGTAATTTCATTTAGGCTCTACTCACTTCCGCCTCTCCTGTTACACGAATGCTGCGAAATTCGTCTCGACCAATCATCTTGCGAGATTTCAGAGCCGAGTCCCAAACCGGAGTCAGTAGTGACCTTGTGGCCTTTCCCTTAACTTTTCCCTTTTTGATAATTTCCCAGCATTCGTGTAACAGGAGGAGAGAAAGAAGAGGATGGGATGAGAATAGTGAGTAGCGACCCCTCACGGCATTTTCCTGAACTTTTCCCCTATTTTTCCTTAATTTTTTTCGATGAATATTTTTTTTAAAAATCCGCGATGCACTGAAGCCATGTGAGTGAGTATACATACATAGATATAGAGGTTAATAATAAATATTCTCGACACTCCTTCTCTCCTAGTCTTTAAAGAACTTCACTCTGATGGGAAAGCAAGACGATGGCAGAGGGAAGTGCCCGTTCGACCCGACTCAGAGTTTCACCACGGTCATGGTCGGTGAGTGATTTCCCCTTACATGCTCGGCGTCTCCTGATTGTCTGTGGTGTAACCCTAAACATGTGTGTTGACCGGAAATCACGTATGCGTTCATGGTACAGACGGCGAGCTCTACTCTGGGACGGCGTATAACTTCCTGGGCAGCGAGCCGATCATCTCCAGGTTCTCGAGGCCTCAGAGCCTGCTGCGCACGGAGTACTCCACGTCCTGGCTCAACGGTACACCCACGATCTATTTATGCATCACATCATGGCACTGTTGAACCGAATGCTTGATTCTGATTGGTTAGAACACTTATGTAGCTGTCAATCATTACTATCCTGAACTTGGAAGGGCACAACCGTTACGGGTGAAGCTTGGTGCTGCTGGATTCTCTCGAAGTTACCTTCTGAGCGCGGAAAATAGCGAATCTATGGAAAGAAGTAGTTTATAATTGAATCAGTGTTAAGACCGGTTCAGTGTACGTTGTCCCTCACAGAGTTAATATACAGGTGGGAAGAGGTACTCCTTATTCCTCCAGTGCTGGTGACGGAGTCTTTCATTCCTTTCTTAATGCGCAACTTACTTTTTTTTTTTTTTCCTTATTATTATTATTATTATTATTATTATTATCTAATGATTTTTTTTTTTGGCTGCACTTCCTGTGTACAGAGCCCAGCTTCGTGTTTGCAGACGTGATCCGGGAGGGAAGCATCAGTCCGAACGGGGACGACGATAAGATTTACTACTTCTTCACAGAGGTCTCGGTGGAGTACGAGTTCTTTGGGAAGCTCCTGATTCCCCGTATAGCGCGCGTCTGCAAGGTGAGTGGGATGTACCTTCTGTGTACATGCCGATATCGTGAACCTTGGCGCTATGGCACGGCTGTACGCTTTAGAATTAATTGTAATGTCGTGGGGAATTAATGTGTTTCTTCCTTTGAATGAAACGATGGTGTAAAATTAGCAAAAGAATAAAATTAGCCAACAAAACAAAATCACTTGTTACTGAAAAAATAAAATGTGTCTGGAACTGAGATTGTAATGTAATATTTGGCTTATTGCAATTTTTAATGATTTTTTTAACTATTAAATTGTAGATAATTAATAAGACGAGGATTTTGCAGCGTGTCAGATTTCCAAAACCATTCGGAGTTCATTTTGACCCTTTTGGTGTCGACCCTCAGGGGGATCTGGGAGGGCTGAGGACGTTGCAGAAGAAATGGACATCCTTCCTGAAGGCCAAGTTGGTGTGCTCCATGCCTGAACTCAATTTTGTCTTCAACGTCATCCATGATGTGTTCATCGTGAAAACGCCCGACTGGAGAGAAACCGTCATCTACGGCGTCTTCACCTCGCAGTGGTGAGGGCGTGCGCTTTGGTGTCTCTTCCCCATTTTGAATACCTGTTTCTCTCTCACTCACTCACACACACACTCGGTCATGTGTCCGAGCATCACGCGGAAAGAGGAAGTGAGGTTTAATTTCCATATAAAGTTGTTCTTCCCTGTCGTTTAGGGGGAACATGGGCCTCTCCGCTGTGTGTGCGTACAACATGACCTCAGTGGACGATGTGTTCTCCAAGGGGAAGTACATGCAGAAGGCGATGGTGGAGCAGTCCCACACCAAGTGGGTTCAGTATAACGGAATCATGCCCTCTCCCAGACCCGGAGCGGTGCGTATGCACACATCCATCTCCAACACCAGGGTCTGAAATATGACTCCGTATTTTCATTTGTGAAGAATGAGCAGTTTACATTGAATTCACACGGCTGAGTGTAAGAGTGATCGTATTCTCCACGGAAACCAATTTATATCATTCTACATTTTAAGCACATTCTCCTTAGTGTGTGTGTGTGTGTGTGTGTGTGTGTGTGTGTGTGTGTGTGTGTGTGTGTGTGTGTGTGTGTGTGTGT
>JAQNCB010000027.1:29415942-29428262 GCA_030068295.1 Euristhmus nudiceps | reverse complement strand
CCGCTTAATCTTTCTTCTCGGATCACGGGGAGGCTGGAGCTTATCTCAGCCGACTCTGGGCGAGGGTGGGGTACACCCTGAACAGCTTGATCGCAGGACCAACACACACACACACAAAACCATGTACACTCACTCTTCAGGGAAAATTAGAACAGCCAATGGTCCTGTGATGGTCTGGTGAGCTGTCCAGGGTGTACTCCGCCCTGATGGGCACCAGCCTCCTCGTGACCCTAATTAGGATTAAGCAGTATAGAAAATGAATAAATGAATGAATTATCCTAATGTGCACGTCGTTGGACTGTAGGAGGAAACCGGGGTACCCAGAGGAAACCCACGTAAGCATGAGAGGAACATGTGCACTCCACACAGTGTGTGTGTGTGTGTGTGTGTGTGTTGGCATTGTGATGGAATGGAGAGCTGTTCAGGGTGTACCCCGCCTTCGCCCCCCCACCCCCTAAGTCGGTTGAGATAGGCTCCAGCCTCCAGTGGGATTAAGTGTTCCAGCAAATGAATTAATGAAATGAATAAAAAAATTATAAAGTTAATACTGACTTTCATTTTAAGGTCCTGTGTGTCTTTCAGGGGGGAAAAAAACAAAAAACAAATTGTTGTTCTGGGTTCGATTCCCAGCCTGGGTGTTTCTGTGTGGAGTTTGCATGTTCTCCCCGTGCTAGTGTGGGTTTCCTCCGGGTACTCCGGTTTCCTCCGATGTCCAAAAACATGCGCAGTAGGCTGATTGGCTGTTCCAGACCTCCCTTAGGTGTGAGAGTGAATGGTTGTATGCGTGTCGGCCCTGCGATGGCCTGTTTAGCTGTCCAGGGTGTACCCTGCCCTCGCCCAGAGTCGGCTGAGGTGGGCTCCAGCCTCCCCGCGACCCTAATTAGGATTAAGCGGCTCAGAAAATGAATGAATGAACTTGTTGTTGATGTACTTTAATTTGCAGCGTCCCGTCCCTGTGCAGCTGCAGGCTGATGTGGCGTACAGTATCTCGAACCGCCTCCCAGGTTTTATCTGCACGCCAGCATCGAAGCTTTTTATATGAAATGTAAAAGTTGAACATATCCCCTCCTTTTTTTTGTTTGTTTTTTTTTGCATTCTGGCAGACGGATGGAGTTATTAGAGTTATAATGAAATGTAAACACAGAGGAAATGCTTTTCCTTTTCATTCCAGCTCGAACATCTTCAGGTCCGTTTATCTAAACAGGAAATTCTTCCTGGCGACACGGAATGTGTTCAGCAAAACGTGTTCAGCATTTATACTTGGACGTTGTTTCACTGCGTACGTCGTCTGATCCGAAGAGACACGGTGTGCATGCGAGGGCATCGCGGTACCTCTGTGCATGTAAACACAACCCGAATGGAACCCGGTGCCGGTGCAGGACGGACACCTCCAGGAGTGTTATCATCAACGTCAGACTTTTTTTTTAATCCATCAGCTGTTTGGTAGAATCTTGGGTGACAGTTCCGTGTCTCCAGCCTGTGTGTGTGTGTGTGTGTGTGTGTGTGTGTGTGTGTGTGTGTGTGTGTGTGTGCAAACAGATATTTTGTGGCTTAAGTACATATATCATGGGAAGGTCATGAGAAGGTCGTGCGACGATTTTTGCGACTGATTTGCGGCTTTCTGCCGAAAAAACCCCGAATGTCCCATAATAAATCCGTCACGCTTTTAATCACCTTCTTTTTTTCATTCATTCATTTTCTAAGCTGCTTAATTATAATTAGAGTCGCGAGGAGGCTGGAGCCCATCTCAGCCGACTCTGGGCGAGGGAGGGGTACACCCTGGACACCTCCCCAGGGCATCACAGGGCCAACACTCACACACAACCATTCACACACACACTTTGAGGTGATTTCAAACAGCCAGTTAGTGTACTGTGCATGTTTTTGGATTGAGGGCGGAAACCGGAGTACCCGGAGGAAGACCCTATGGAAGCACTGGGAGAGCTCCATACAGAAACGCCCCGAGCCCAGGAGTCGACCCCGAGCCTTCTTGCTGTGAGGTGAACGTGCTAACCATTACGCCAGCGTGCTGCCCCCTGAGTTCGATTGTGTTTTTTTATTCGGTGCGAGTCTGAGTGGTGGTGTATGAGCCTCTTTTAATTTTTGTGATAAATGCTGACCACTGCGCCACCGTACCTCCATTCTTTTTTATTTTTATTTTTTTGCACGTTATTCGCACGAACAAAATACGAATAAAATACGAATGATGACAAAATCTACGTAATATGCCGACAAATTCTCAAACTATGCTCGTGCGAGAAAGTGATTGGTGGCATAGTGCGTGGCACGTCCACGTCACAGCAAGAAGGTCCTGGGTTCAAGTCCCGGGCTCGGTAAACGCGTTTCTGTATGGAGTTTGCATGTTCTATCTGTGCTTGTGCGGGTTTCCTCCGGGTACTCCGGTTTCCTCCTACAGTCCAAAAACATTCACAGTACGCTTGCTGGCTGTTCCCTCGGTGTGGGTGTGTGTTGCCTCCGTGATGGCGTGGTGAGCTGTTCAGGGTGTACCCTGCCTTCGCCCGGAGTCGGCGGACATAGGCTCCCTGCAAGTCTAGCAGGATTAAGAAGTCTGATGAATGAATGAATGGTAGAAGTGATTAAACTTGGGGGTGGTACCAGTAACGGCGCTTCATCAGACCACCACGTTGTTGATCCTGTAGTTTCCTCTAACGGACTTTTCACAGTGAAAGGTCAGCGAGCGAGAAATAAATCTCGAGCGAGGGAAGTGATTTGCAACACCCACATGTTTTATTGTGTTTACACACGTCCTCCCCCGTGATAAAACCATAAAGCAAAGCTTGTTTGATGATATGATTATATCCCGTGGATCACCAGCGGGGGCTGGGCCAACACGGAACAGCTAGTTTTTTCCTGGAAGTGAGGTGACCTCGTTGGGCCGGGTCGTCCAGCGCAACTAAACAAGCAGCGAGAGACGTTTGAGGTGGTGAAACTCGTGGTGTACTAAAGGCTCTTACCATTTACTGGTTCCTTTTGGCGTGGCGCTGCTCCTTTGACTTTGGATGAAGGAATTCCGTAGAGACAGCGTCCAAGTTCAGACGTAAAAGCTTGGGCTTCGTGCAGAGTAGTTCCGTTTGTCGGTCATTCTGAGGTCGGAGGCAGGTCGGGTAGAAGTGGGTAAAGGTAAGGTCTGTGGGCTTTTCCACCTGAGCCCAGAGGCTTATCAGAGTTGTTGCTTATCCCTGGTTCCTGTAGCGTGAAGCGACTCGGAGCTCAACTCCTCCTGGCTGGTCCATCGCAGGTTCCCTTCCCAGTATTTTTACTGGAACCCATTTATACTGCTGGGTGGACTTGTGGTTCAGACCTTGCCCAGGGGTCCTAGCACGGTGGGGGTCTCACAGAGATTCGAACCCACGACCTCCTGATCATGAGCCCAGCACTCTATCCGCTACGCCACTGGCCCCATGCTGTTTTGAAGTGGAATTGCGTCCAAAAGGAAACGTTTTCAGGATTCCGCCCTGTGTCAAGTTTTCCGTGATTTCTGCGCTTGCTGTGGGTTCGGCTGTATGCTTTGCACACACAGCTCGGCGCTGGCCCATAACGTGATCTGTTAGACGGGTGTCTGCTGTACGCAGCCAAGCCAATAGGACAAAACAACAAATTCAGGTCACTACCAGGGCTGGAACGGCCAATGAAGAAGCTAAACGTGCCGAGTAGTAAGAGTAGTAGTTTGGTTGCACTCGCGCATACTACTCCTGAGTGGTGCGTCGACAAGGTGCTTGACTGTTAACCCGGAGATCCCAAGTTCGAATCCAGGTTAAAGCAACACCATCTGTGGCTGAGAGACTGTGGGAGCTGATTGGCCGAGCTATCAAGGGAGGGAGTGATCGCCAGCCAATCATGGGCATCTGTGAGCTCATTCGTATAAGGGGGCGGATAGCGCTTTCTGAGTGTGTTAGACTGCCCCCAGAATCCGCATGCGCAGTTCGAAATGAGGCGGGAGGCTAGCATCACATGTCATAGAGGGGGCATGCTTTCCCTGGTCGGTGGTGGTCCTGTGACAGGGAAGGCAATACCTGATGGGTGGGGATTGGATAATTGTAAATGGAGAAGCTAGCACTGACATCGCCTGACTGAACTGCTGATGTCATACATGGTTGTATATGACACATCTCAATCCGGCTCACCAGTTCATTTTACGTGGCGCGGAAGAGCTTTTAAAGAATGTGACTGTCATACATTCTTTGCATCAACCGTTACCATGAAACGAAATTCATCATCCTTCCACAAGGTGGCAGCAATGTCGTGGAACGAAATGACAGGAGGGGGGGAAAGCATTCTGGAACAATCTCACTGTCCAATAAAAATGCTAGAGTCATTGTAATCAGTTGCAGCAACTGCGGCGCAGATGCTACGCGCAAGAGCCACATCTTGTAAAAACGAAGCTTTACGAGGCTTTACGACTTTTCTTTTTATGGTGTTCGGTATTTACAGGAAGTGCTGCACGCCGATGCAGTTTAATACATTTTTAAAGATGGTGAACTCTTGAATGCAGAGACCTGCCGACCGTCATCTGTGCATCGTTGTTAAGTTGCTGATATTCGATTTTCGATTGCATCCCGACTCTACTGTCAGTATTCTCTGTAGCGTAGCCTGGGGAAGTTCTTACGGCACTTATTTTGGTCTTTTCAGACGTCTCAGACTGACTGTGGCTCCTCTTCCTGCATAGCGAGCGGCGATGGCTTAGCGCTTCAGTTCAAAGGCAAATCTGCCATTAATTAAAGCCGACAGTCGGCGTGTGTGCTCCAGCGGCTGGTTGGTGGTTATCAGTAATTCCGCGGGGGAAAGTCGTCACTCCCTTAATGGTTTACGAGGCTTTTGTTGTGGCCGGTCCTGCTGGTGCCTTCCAATGGTACGCTAGATCAGTGGCAGTCCAAACCCGGACAACCAGAACCAGCACCTACTGAGTAACAGAAAAGGGTTTTCTTTATTTGAAAGCGAGCGTAACACGACTTTCCCCGATTCTGACCTTTGAACTTTCAGAGGGTTTAGAAGTGTAGCGTAGGGACCACTGGGTGGAGCCAAAATGGTCCTAGAGGTGTCTACGAATGCAGCGGTTTATTATTTCAAACAGAAGTCAAGAAAGACTCGGGGGAAACATCTCAGCGCGAGTCTGGGTTTGGATTACGCGATGTGTTTTCGTGAGACTTGATCATATGGCTGTAATTTCTTTAATTTATTGCACAATTAATGGCATGTTCTCACTGATCACTGACGAACTGCAAGACTGTCTGCCTAGCTGCGTTAGATCTATTCATTCACATTCATTTTCTACGCTTTTTAATCCTAATTAGAGTTGCAGGGAGGTTGGATGCAGGGAGGCCCATCTCAGCCGACTCTGGGCGATGGCGGGGCACACCCTGAACAGCTCGCCAGATGATCACAGGGCCACCGCACATACAACTATTCACACTCACCCTCACACCTAAGGGCAATTTGAAACAGCCAATTAGCACACGGTGCAAAGTTATGGACTGGAGGAAACCGGAGTAAATGGAGGAAACCAAGGAGTACATGCGCACTCCACACAGAAATACCCGAGCCCAGGAATCGAACCCAGACCTTCTTGCTGTGATGTGGACGTGCTAACCATTACGCCACCGTGCTGCCTCAGAGTTCAATTGTGTTTTTTATTTGGTGCAAGTCTGAGTGGTGGTGTATGAGCCTCTTTCGATTTTTGTTATAAATTCTAAATCTGCTTTTGTGTATATATATATATATACCTTCCTGTACGTCTCTGATAAATGTTCAGGGTGAGATCACACTCTCTTAACACTGAATGAAATTCATTGCTTCAGCAGCTATGCTTCTTAATTAGCATTTGTTTGCATGAACTCTGAGGATGAGTCGAATTAATTCCACGGCGCTGCCAAGCGCAATATAAAATTATCAACATCTAAAAATATCAAAATTGGTTACGCAAGACCTCGGGCTGGGTTCACGGTGGCCGAATCCATCATCGAACGTAAAATAATGCATCGTGTGGAAGCTTCCTGTTGGAATCCTGATGAAAACCAGGAACACTTTTCTTTTCTTTCCGGGAAGAGAGCTTGGGATCCCTGGTGATTATTTAACGGTGTTTGCAGAGCTGCATCCCTCCCACCGAGGGGCAGTTTGAAGCAGCCAATTAGCTTCATGTGCACGTCTTTGCAGGGTGGCGCAGCAGTAAGAACATCCGCCTCACAGCATGGCAGTCCTGGGTTCGTTGGCGTTTTTGCGTGGAGATTACATTTTCTCCCTGTGGGTTTCCTCCGGGTACTCAGGTTTCCTCCTACGGGCCAAAAATATGCACAGTGCGCTGATTGGCCCCTGGGGTGTGAGTGCTGAACGGTTGTACGTGAGCCGGCCCTGAGACGGCCTGGCGAGCTGTCTGGGATGCATCCCGCCCTCGCCAGCCTCTCCGTGACCCTAATCGGGATTAAACGGCTCAGAAAATGAACGAGCCGTCTGTGCGTCTGTGTGCTCAATCTCTCCATTAGACTGTAAACGAACCTGCCTCGACTCGAGTCGAGGCAAGCCTGGTGATTTAGCGTCCGTCCGCACTGTAACGCAGGCAGGTTGGTCAGGCTGTTTTCCCGGACAGGAAGTGTCGTGATGGCAGCCGGGACTGAACCTGTTCAACAGAGAGCACCGACGGCCCTTTAATTTACTGATGCATTCCGAAACAGTCCATTTCCTCAGCAATGAACCGCCGCAGTAATGACACCGTTCAAGCCCTCTAACCAGAGGCATTTAAGAAATGTGTGCTCTCATTGTCCGGCGTGTTCTGAGGTCGGGGAGGATAATTCCAGCACGCTCCGTTCAGACTTGGCTTAGAAACCCGGTTGCTTTAATTGAGGAGGAGCAAAAAAAACGAAGGGTTACCGCGCGTAGCTTCCCCTGAGATGCTCTTACTGGTCTGAAGGCTTCGGATAACAGATTAGAATTGCTAAAGGAGCACTTCAGGGCAAGCCACTTGATATCGCAGCATTCCGGATAGACGTACCCGGCGTAAGCATCAGCGTTTTCTTTGACAGGAACTTGACAGGACTTCATACCTTCAGCTCAGCTGCACAATTTTTGATTTAATAAATTATCCGTGGCGGCGCGGCGACGCCGTGATTAGCACGTCCGCCTGACAGCTAGAAGCTAGAAGGCCTGGTTTCAACTCCTGGGTCCGTCGAGGGAGGTTTTTTTAGTGTCCACGTTCTCTCTGTGCTTGTGTGGGTTTCCTCCGGGTACTCCGGTTTCCTCCCACAGTCCAAAAACATGCGCAGTAGGCTGACTGGCTGTTCCAAATCGCCCTTAGGTCTGAGTAAATGGCTGTGTGTGCGCTGGCTCTGCAATGGTCCGGTGAGCTGTTCAGGGTGTACCCCGCCCTTGCTCAGCGTCGGCTGAGACGGGCACCAGCCTCCCCGCGACCCTAATTATGATTAAGCAGCTTAGAAAATGAATGAATTATCCAGAGTGGCATGGCGTTCACAGAGATTAGTTAGTCACTGTGTTTCTGTGTGGAGCTTTGTATTTGTCCGTGCGCTTGTGTGGGTTTCCTCCAGGTACTCCGGTTTCCTCCCACAGTCCAAACACATGCACATTTGGCTGGTTAGCTGTTCTAAATAACCCCTGGGTGTGAGAGGGAATGTCAGTGGTTGTGTATGTGTTGGACTGGTGAGCTGTTCAGGGAGACCCTACCTTTGCACCGAGTCGGCTGAGATAGGCTCCAGCCTCCCCGTGATGCCGGTAAGATCAAGAGGTTTGGAAAATGGATTAATGAGTTTTTGAACACCCTGAGAGGTGTACAGGATCAGCTTCTGTCCTGTTAGTGCAGGAACCACGTGGTCACAGAATGATCAGAATTCATCCTTCAGGGTTCAGTTTTACATCACGGTTGGGGTTTTCTTTGTTGCTTCCACACACACACACACACACACACACACACACACACACAGCTGCAGGGCAATCATCATTCACACTCAAGATCAAACTTGTATCTCCAGCACGCTGCTCTCAGATGACGTGTTGTTGGATCAAGTTGAATAATACATTTTTATTCTTGCACATCATCCAAGAAAGAAAGAAAGAAAGAAAGAAACCAAAACGCAAACAGACTCTGCTTTATCCTCACCAGTTGCGTTGCGGTTGATGAAGCCCCGCCTCCCGTAGCACGTGCTCCGAGGCGCACGCACGAGCACTCGCACCCGCAGGACGGACCCAACCAGGTCACGTGAGCAACTCATGAACTTGTCCCTCCGGTCTGTAAAAAAAAAGGAAGGAAAGAAAGAAAGATGCAATTTGGAGGAAAGGAGAACAAAGGACTCGCAGGGTATAAAGCCTCTGCAGCAGCGCGAGCCTCATGCACTGCACCGGCTGCGCAGCTCGCGCTCTCTCCCTCTGTTCTCTCTCTCTCTCTCTCTCCCTCTGCTCTCTCCCTCTGTTCTCACTCTCTCTCTCTGTTCCTCTGTTCTCTCTCCCTCCCTCTGTTCTCTCTCTCTCTCTCTCTCTGTTCTCTCTCTCTCTCTGTTCTCTCTCCCTGTGTTCCTCACTGCTGGCTTCCTCTCCCACCGAGGGTCGAGCGCGCGCGGGTTCTGGCCCGGGTGGGATCCAAGCGCGCGGCGCGGGTGTGCGGCGGGTGAGAGTCCAGTGCGCGCGAGGTTATAAATAAAGCGGATGAGCACGATGACCGCGCTGCTGCTGCTGCTGCTGTCCTGCGTTCACTCTCTGCCGCTGTGGGACTCCAGGAACAGCCTCAGGTACAAAGACCCGACGGTAAGGGAACAGTACAGAACAGTTCAGTACGGAACAGTACAGTACAGTACAGTACAGTCATCTCATAGCACGCGACTTTCTTCTTCTTCTTCTTATTATTATTAGTAGTAGTGGTATAATTATTCAGCGCTTTCAGTTGTATTTCAGTAGTTGTTTCAGTTTCAGTTGTTGATTATCATTATTATTTATTATTATTATTATTATTATTTTCATCATCATCATCATTATCATCATTATTATTATAATCATAATTATCATTATTTGTATAAAAAATTTCATTATCTTAATTTTTTATCATTATTTTTATTATTATTATTATTATTATTATTATTATTATTATTATTATCATCATCAGTTGTTGATTATCATTATTATTATTATTATTATTATGTTTATTATTATTATCATTATTATAATTATCATTATTATTATTATTATTATTTTGATTATTATTATTATTACCATCATCATCATCATTATTATTATTATTATTATTATCATCATCATCATCAGTTGTTGATTATCATTATTATTATTAATATCATTATTATAATTATCATCATTATTATTTTGATTATTATTATTATTATTATTATTATTATTACCATCATCATCATCATCATCATCATCATCATTATTTATTTTTTCATTATCTTCATAATTTTTTTATCATTATTATTATTGTTATTATTATCATTATTATTATTTTCATTATCATTATTATTATTATTATCATTATTATGATGATTATTTTTTTATTTTCATTATCTTAATAATTTTATCATTATCATTATTATTAATATTATTATTATTATCATCATCATCGTCATCATCATTACTATTTTTATTATTATTATTATTATTATTATTATTATTATTATTACAGTATCAGCAAAACTCTCGCGCTCGGTTTAGCCCTCAACCCAAATTAAATAAATAAATGACCTGCCCAATATATACCGATCAACCATAACATGGCTGCATGGTGGCACAGTGGTTTGCACATCCACCCTCCAGTGAGAAGGTCCTGGGTTCGAGTTCTGGGCTCGGACAGGGTGACGGGCAGTCCCTCAGTTGTTCAGTCGTATGAAAGTGATAAATATGGGGCGTCTCCTAAATGCTGTAAATGTAAATGTCGTTGCATGTTCTCTTTGTGCTTGTATGGGTTTCCTCCAGGTACTCTTCAGTTTCCTCCGACAGTCCAAAGACATGCACATTAGGCTGACAGGCTGTTTCAGATCGTCCCTGGGCGTGTGTGTGTGTGTGTGTGTGTGCGTGTGTGTGTGTGTGTGTGTATGTGTGTGTTGGTGTGTTGGTGATGGAATGGTGAGCTCTCCAGGTTGTACCCAGCCTTCACTCATAGTCTGCAAAGACAAGATGAAGTGATTCAGTGAATGAATGAAAAAGGTTGATAATGTTGGTACAATCGCACCTACCAAGTAGAGGGACGATTATACAGAAGGAAAGTGAACAGTCAGTTCTTAAAGCTGATGCGTTGGAAGCAGGAGAAACGGGCGGGTCTATTCACCTCCAGAATGGCAGGTCTTGTTGGACGTTCCTGGTACGAGGCAGTAAGTACCCACTAAAGGTCTCCAACGAAGAACAACCAGTAACCTGGTGAAAGTATCGCGGGTGCCCAAGGCTCAGTGGTGATGCGCAGCTTGGGCTTCCTTCAGGTCCTCCTGTTCCCTCCAACAGTCCCAAGACACGCTCAGTCGGCCAACGGGGTGTTCCAAATTGCCCCCAAGTGCAAGTGTGAGTGTGAATAGTTGTGTGTATAGGCAGTGGTGGTTCAGTGGTTGGGGATCTGAGCTACTGATCCAAGGGTTGGCGGTTCAAGCCTCAGCACCATCAAGCTGCCACCGTTGGGCTCTTGAGCAAAGCCAGAAATGTAAAAGTGTGTTGTGCAATGAACTGGCGAGTTGTTCATGGTGTACACCCATGAGTTGGTGGAGATAGGCTCCAGCCACCCTTCAGCCTTTGTCTGAATGACCATTTGAACACCTATGAAGGTGGTTCGGGCTCTGGGTTACAGATGTGAAGGTTTGGGGGGTTTCAAGCCGCCACTATTGCCCCTTAACCCTGAGTTGTGCAGAAATGATAAACGCATGTCGCTCTGGATAACGGCGTTACGGGAAAATACGCACCATGAGAAACGTCGGTCATTAAAAGGTGCACGAAGGGTTGAAGGGTTAATACGTCGTCCCGGGCGTACCCGACGACTGGTGGTTCTGTCGTGCTGTTTGTTGTAACATATTGAGCTCGAATCGGGACGCGCTCGTGTCAGGGTTCAAAGCGCATGCACTTGTTTCAGAGGAAGACCACGGCATCAGGCACCTCGAGACTTTCCATTCCGTCGCGTGTTCGGAAACGAGGGCCGTGGGGCAGTAGGTCGGGAGAAGATCTCCGACGTCGCTCCATCTGCGATTCCGCCTCCGTGACACAGGAGTCGCTCCTTTTATGAGATCGGAAATCCCTCTGGAATCCGATCCGAGCGAAACCGTATGTATTTGCCCCCCTCTTTATGAGCACGCTTCTTACTTTTTAACTCTCCCCAGATCTTTCCTGAACAGCTACGTCGGACCGCACGACCGCACCGTTCTCATCTCAGCGTTGATCTGCTGTTTTGTGGGAAGGTTTCCGCTCGAGTGGGTTTTCCTGAAGCCGGTTCTCACCCAGTGGGAACATGCCCAAAACCCCGAGCTCTTTGTTTCGTCTCCCCTGATGTTCTGAGGAACCACAGACACGTCCGACCAAATCCAACACTCCCCCGGCATGACACGGAAACACGCTTTTGGGTAGCACCCGAATCCGTCACGCTGCAGCTCCTCAGGCACGAACAAGCAACTCAGATCGTCTCCAGACCTCCTGTGCAGGAGAATTAGGCCCGTCATGGACGTGGAGGGCTGCGTTGCCTCACTTGCATATGCACTGGATTTGTTCCTGACTGTTGACAAAGCTGCGGAGTGGAGATTATGCAGGCAGGGGCAAGCCGTTTGGCATGTGGTGCAGAATAACAAACCCTCAGTTTGCTGACACAGGGAAAATGGAAAGAGCGAGAGAGCTGCCGCAGCTGCGTTCTCTGACCCCTCGAAGAACCGGAGCACTGGCCTTTAGGGGACTCTGGATAGGTGGCCTGGGTTCGATTCCCAGCCTGGGCGTTTCTGTGTGGAGTTTACATATTCTCGCCGTGCTTGTGTGGGTTTCCTCCGGGCACTCCGGTTTCCTCCTAAAGCCCAAAAACGCGCACAGTTGGCTGATTGGCTGTTCCAGGTCTCCCTTAGGTGTGAGTGTGAATGGTTGTGTGAGTGTCGGCCCTGTGATGGCCTGGCGAGTTTTCCAGGGTGTACCCCGCCCTCGCCCAGAGTCGGCTGAGATGGGCACCAGCCTCCTCGTGACCCTGATTAGAATTAAACGGTTTAGAGAATGAATGAATGATGCACATGCCTCCTCGGCAGGGATACGCCTTGAACAGCTCACCGGACCATCGCAGGGCAACACACACACACACACACACACACACACACACACACACACACACACACACACACACACAC
>JAQNCB010000027.1:29299658-29310378 GCA_030068295.1 Euristhmus nudiceps | reverse complement strand
TTATTATAAGCATTTATAGTGTTGAATATGTATTTATTGATATTATATACACATATACATGTACGAATACGTCAGTTGGGGGGGGTCGACCCTACTTCGTGGAAATTCAGTGTTGGTGTCGGGTCTCGGTCCCCATTAACCGCCAAAAGTGAGGGATCCCTGTATTTGACATTTTGAATCATGTGGAAGATCGAGACGCTTGGCAGAGGTTTGCGCTCTCAGAGTGTTTTTCTCATCACTGTGCTTGATAAACGGGCTCCTTATTTACAGCTGGTTAGACTGAAAAAAATATAAAAAATAATTTAAATAATTATTTATGGATGAATGAAGCCATACTGACACCGATTGGTTTTCCCAAACCGCCACACACTCAGTAAAAAGTAACTTATATTCTTATAGCGGGCCCTGTTTAGGACTGAATACTTTATGAGCTTTTAAAGAGGTACAACCGCTTGTTAGGCGCGATGGCTCCACATAGAAACACAGGTCTGGCTCTGTGATATCCATGATACTGTATGAGAAGTAAGCTTTGTCAAAAAATTTCCACCCTGAGCGGTCCACGGCATTTGGACCAGCACAGACGTGTGCACACCTGTACCACAGTCAAGGTCAAATTCCACCAGATAGTCATCCATCAACCATATGGTCCATGTTTAAAGTTAATTTATACTCTACCTTTGGTTTGGTCCCATCCCTCCCTCCTTCCCTCCCTCCCTCCCTCCCTCCCTCCCAGTGTCCGTCCAATTGCCCCACGGCTACTCTCTGACCTCTACATTATGCCACGTCGATACAGCACAATAACAGAGTGTGTTAGTGTGAGAAAAGCTCATATTTAAGATATTCTTACATCCTGAGTCTCTACAGAGGAAGAGGGCTGCATAGAGGAGGAGAAAAGGAAAAAAAAAACAAATAAAATGAATATTTATCCACTTAAAGATCAGTAAGACTTTAAGATCCAAAAGCACAAGCAGAGGGAGAGCGCAAATCAGCTGGCTGAGGGAAATAACGGGACCGCATGAAGCCAAGCAGCTCTTAATATAACAGGGAATCACAACGTTCGAATGGGCGCCAGAATAAAATGCAATTAATAAAATTCCAGGGCAGCAGAAGGCACTGTGCAGCTACAATATAAATATCATTCTTAAACATTATACCTCGTTTTATTTAGGTATAACGGAAATTCACCCCACACACAAGACAGGAAAAATTATTACTTTTTTTTTTTTTTTCATTATTATTTTATAAGTGTGGCATGAATTTCAATCACATGCAGGGTGGTTCAGCGACAACAGAAAGCATATCATGGCACAAAAGCATATCAACACTCGACTTCTGAAGCATTCTATCACATCCTTCATGACCCTTGATATCACCCGATGTTTATTCTCAAACACAACTCAACACCTCCATCACTCAAAGGCAGCACGAGAATCTGGATCATATCTAGTTTTGCACCAAATTGCTTTTAATTGATTTGTTCTTTATTTCATTTTGACTCGCTAATAAATTTTATTCCAACACTAGATATAATCCGTCTCTTTAAGGACTCGGTTTTTGAATGCAAACTGAAATGGAGTCGCGTTGAATGAGCAGGAGGCGAGTGATGGCAAGGCGGGTACCGTACGCCGTAGTCATTCAAGGAAAATGCACTGGATTGTGATTATATATTTTTAAATAAATAAATAAACAGATAAATAAATAAATAAATGGGGGGAAATGGCAGAAATAGGAACCAGGATGTCTGAGTTGATATTTGGGTTGCCAGTCCCAGCTAAATCCAATAAGTTTCCATAAGCTTTGATTTGCATAATTAAATATTTACATTCTTTTATTTTCCTTTTTTTAACTGTACACTATTAAAAAGAGAAGCAGGGTGCCAACACTTAAAGTTGAGACAACACGCACGGCTCAACAGAGCGTTTCCGTTTTTTCAGCTAATATCATTGTGATTGGTCGGTTTTGTCATCCTAGTTCATAGGTGTCAAACTCTGGCCCGCGGGCCAAATCCAGCCCGTTACCTTGTTTTCTGTGCCCGCAAGACCTTTCTGAAAATATGATTATCGTGCATTGTTTGCATCAACCATTACCATGAAACCTTATTCTTCATCCTTCCACTAGGTGGCAGCAACCTATTTCAAGTCAACAGCTAGTCATTTATGACTCAAGAAAGACTGCATGCTAGCTTCTCATTGTTAAGCGCTTTTAGAATAGATGACCGGTGATTATTCGGCCATCGATCACCTTTAAATTTAGTGATGTGGCCCTCAGTGAAAATGAGTTTGACACCCCTGTCCTATTTTAGGGAGCAGTCACACCTTGCCAGGTAGCGGTAATGGACGTCTGACAGAGAGCAAAATTTTGAATGAGTTCCTCTCCGTTCCCCTTACCTTTCTTGTCTGTTACATATTCGGCGTATACATTCCATGTCAGGCGAGGCTCGTTCGATCAGGCGGAAAGCTTTTGTGCACGTCCGCTTGATTGTTCGGAACCCGTGTGTCCTCGTCTTGCATCCGTATATTGACTACTACACGTGCAACGGGTGACCCCGGAAGTGTGACGGACAGAACCAGCGTGCGCAGTGGATGATTGATTACTGACAAGGACCCCACGGAAACTGATGAATAACGGATGTATACCGGAGGTCCGCAGGACAAAACTGACGACTTCAGGGTACACGGGACGGGTCTTCACCAGGTCTGAAACGGACAGTGGCGTACGTCCTCCGGCATATCGTGAGAGCCTAGGGAAGGATGAATTTCACCACCGGATCATTTCTGTTTACACTATCTGGTAAGGTGTGACTGTTCCCTTTACTTTCAGGTTGTGCACTTTGGAATAACGTGTATAAATCACAGTCTGGGTAATTACCCTGGACGAAAAGAAAATAAAAGTAAAGTAGGGCATGTCATGAAATTTTGGGCTGATTATTCAAAAGCACACCTGTTTACACACACAGGCTAACCAAAAACCGAACCATGGTGCGGTGGCACATGTCAAAAGTTAACATTTAGGCTTTTCAATGTGTTCCGTCACACAAATAACATACACAGTACATATACAAGAATCATGTGACATAAACAACCTGTCCAAGCTCTCAAATATGCTCGGATCAGAAGGACGTCTGGAATCCTGCTAAGAATTAGGAATTATGAACAAAACCTTTGGTCTGCTATTTGAGGTGTACAGCCAGTAGTGCTTCCTTGTCGAAACTTTTCATAAGCACAAGTTACGATCTTCTCCTTCTCAGCAGGAAGCCAACGTACCGATGCACCAGCGTTTCCCGTGTGCGCCAGCACCCATCCACACAAACCCGTCATACACAGCCGGGGTGCTTGTGTGCATGTGTGTGCTTGCTTGTGTAATGTCTATGCCGGATGGTTTCTGGACATCGGTTTGCAGACACAGACACGAGACTGTGATCTTACCTTTCTGTGGCACCGCTGTCGATCCGACAGCGGCGTCACTGACCTTTTGCCACTGTGTACAAAGCGCCAGCGTGAGGCCGGCCCACCTCCACGCACACATCACAGTCTCCTAGAAGCTTTGTGCCTTTGCCTTATTCACTCGCCCTCCCTCACCAACCCAACGGCTGTGCTCAGGAGGTCTTGCGACATGGGGCGCGAGTGTAAATCAAGAGGCTGAGCGAGAATGGGGGAGTGAATAGGATCGAGCCGGTTTTGCTTGCCGAGCAAAGTGCACAGATCTTCGTGGATCTGTGCACTTTTATAAACATATATCTGCATTGGGTGTATTCTTGGACTATTCAATTGTCTGGCCGTTACATTATAGAGCCCCGTTGAAATGAAAAGGCTGGGCTAATTTAAATATTACTAGCACTGCTCAGGACTCCATTCATATTCTGTCTCCACTCTATTTGGCTATTCTCTTTGCGCCAGCATAGTGAAACTCGGTAGCATTAACGATCCCACTACGCTTTCAAAGCAAAATATTAAAGTACCCCTGAACATGCCATTTTACACATGAAATGCCCCAAAATTTTCCAGGAACATGCCCTCCCAACTGTCCTTCCCCTGATCCTTTCTTACCTTCAATCCCTTGACTTTAGAAATCGATTTACTGTCTCTTTCTTGATTTGCACGGCCATATTCTTCAAAAGGTCAAATGTAGCACAACAGCCAAACTTTTGTCCACTGAAGCATTAGTTAAGCTAGCTGGCTAGTCAGTAAGGTAAGGTCTGTGGGCTTTTCCACCCGAGCCCAGAGGCTCATCAGTGCCGGTGCTTATCCCCGGTTTCTGTAGCGTGAAGCGACTCGGAGCTCAACTCCTCCTGGATGGTACACTGGTCCATCGCAGGTTACCTTCCCAGTATTTTTACTGGAACCCTTTTATACTGCTGGGTGGACAGAGGCACACTTGTGGTGAAGACCTTACCCAGGGGTCATAGCACGGTGGGGGTCTCACTGAGATTCAAACCCATGACCTCCTGATCATGAGGTCCAGAGAGGGACAGCGCTCTAACCGCTACACCACCGGCCCCATTGGCTAGTCAGTGCTTGTAAAATATTACTGGTTGCTCAGTGGTCTGGACTCTGGGTTCCTGATCAGCACACTTCGGGTTCAAGCCTCTGCACCAGCAAGTTGGCCCTGTTGGGCCCTGGAGCAAGGCCCTTAATGCTCAGTTGTGTAAATGAGAAAACAATGTAAGTGGCTCTGGTTGAGGCACCTGCCAAATGCCAAAAGATTTAAAATGCTGTTGGCAGATCCGTAGGTCATTTCAGAATCGGAAAGTGTCTTGGTCGTTATTCTTACTGACCTCTTTAACCTTAATCAAACCTGTAAGAACATCCAATGACGTTTGTAGCATAGAATGTTGGGGACTACTAAAAAGATCCACGTTACCCATGGTTTTAGCTGTTCCTATCACGTGAGCCCTACAAACCAGAAAGGGTAAAGAATTGCAAAAGATGCTTGAAGCTACCGCATTTTTTCCCCAAGCTGCTGCTCGTGCTACATTACAGGACAGTGGAACACAATCAAAGCAAAATTCTATCTACTATCTTCTGCACTTCTACTGAAGCTCACAGACTCCTTAAGATTGCTTCGTGTCTGTTTGATTGAGAGAGCATTAAGTAATGCCATCCCTCACAACCTTGCCAGGGCTTGGTCAGATTTGCTCTCCTGGACTCCCAGCTATGGACTGCTGTATTGATTGATTTGAGATCACAATCTCCCTATGATAGGGAATTCTGAGAGCTACAGAAGTGTGCTTTAAATGAAAAAAAGATTGAATTCATTCCTGTTACCAATAGGGTGTGGACCAGAGCATGAAGCTGTACAGTCAAAAATGTGTTAAATGTTTAAAAAACATTGTTTTCTGTTCAGGGGTACTTTAGAGCGTTAATCTACTTTAAATTAAAGTTTATGATGTCCTTATTGCCTACAAACGAAAAGAAAAGCTCAGCGAAGATGAAGACAGTGGAATGAATTAACTTGTTTTACGTACTAAAGACGGAGTCCCAGCTGCGCCCACAACTTGAGTCACAGAACTCTCCTTATTGTCCTGTTGGGACAGACAAGAGACAGGGGTCTGGTTGGACTTGCCAGGTACGTCCCTGACCAACCCTGGGGGACGTTTCTTGGTTGGCACCTTAGAGGTCTTGAATTGAGCAACAGTAAAGCCAGAGATAGTTGATTCTCTTGCTAGCAAGGGTCTCACTGGAAGGGTACACCAAGACTGACTGACGCTGAAGTTATAAGTGGTGACGGAGGCGTCGACTTACCTGCAGGTTCTTTCTCCAGACGTTGACGGCCGCAAAGGCGAGCTGCATCTGCTTCCTGCGGGCGTCTTTGTGTCGCTTGTATGCGATCTCAATAAAGATGAGGAAGATCCCTGCTGCAATGCCTCCAGCTACCAGCATAAACACTCCTGGTAGAGTGAGACATAAAGATAGTAAGTACAACACAAAGGATGTTCAGCAAATGTCACTCTCACAAATGGAGACTTGGAGCCAACTCCTTAAAATGAGTTTCAAATGTCGCCTAACAAGTTAGGATAGCATGGATGAGTAGGGAAGGAGAAATAAAGAACAGAAAAAGGTATTGGACAAAAAAGAGCTACAGGACCTTACCGCTGCAGTTTTTGTCCAATCTCTTTTAGATTATCTGCAACTGAGTGCAAACCATACCTGCCATGTTTTCAAAGGTGAGTGTGGCTGGGGCATTGCTCCTTGAGTCACACTCCTGGTATCTCACCCAGGTTTTATCCAGGTCCTCCATGAAGCCATTCTCATGGGAACTGCAGGGAGTCGAGCAAGGGGGAAAAGTCACTTATTATTACAAAGCATTTGGCAGATGGTTGCGTTTATTCCCAAAAGACTGCACCCGAACGCGTACATATACACGGACACACAGACAGCAGAGCACGGGTTTGGGAGAAGGGAGACACAGAGAGAGATGAGTGGGAAACAATATCTCCGGTGATGATATCTATGAAAACAAGACCGAACTAAAAGATACAGGAGCGTACAGTATTGATGCTTCGGCTGGGACAGACCTGAGAATAGCCAGGGACACATTCTGTTTCCAGGGGCTGTCCTTGCGCATGCCTATGCCAAAGCCCGAACGGAAAAACAGCTCTCCCGTGGTCACCAGGTCGCACTTCTGCGAGGCTTCAAACTCCAGCACCGCAGAGTCCCAGATGAAAGCATGCAGCTTGCTGTGGGGGGCAGGGAAGGGTAGGAAGGGAAGGATGGGTTTTGGGGGGTATGGTGCAACAGTACAGTGAATAATAACACACTTACGCCACTGTCCTTCTCACCTCTGCTTCACCCACGTGTGTGTGTCTTTAAATGTTACCAGAACTACAAACCGTCATCTCATAGGCAAAGGAAATCCAATGCCGGACCAGTGGACCTTTGTCCCCCATTGGATTCCCTCAGAGACGATTTTGCTGGAAACCTGAAAAAGGTGTTCCTAAGCTCAACATTAGGTCTTATGTGAGTGAGAGAGACACAGAGGTAGACCTGCTATGGGTTCTCAACTCGGCCTGACACCTGAAAACACCCGAGGCCAATGATCCCTTGAGTAAACACACAAGCAGACCTGCCGCAGTCGTTGCAGTGGTGACTCACTTGTCCCGGACAGCCTGGATGGCCTCGGCGGCACTCTCGTAGTTGTGTTTCTCCATGTGGCGATACATGGTGCTCAGCTCAACCTGACGACGGAAGTAGATATCCACCGAACTCTGCTTCACTGTGGCATAGATAAACTTGTCTGATGGGTTCCTCAACTGCCAACAGACAAAGCCAACAAACCAACTGTCACAAGTTTCTTCGAATGAAATAAAATAGAATTATTAACGACATTAATAATATGGGGTGGTGCTGGCGATGTGGCAAGCTACCCTGTATACGACCCTGCAGCACCACGATCCTTGAGTATAAGTTCCTCTTTGAATGATGTCTTACATGTTTACCCAGTGTCTGTGTGGGTTTCATCTGGGTTCTCTGGTTTTTCCCACCTCCCAAAAACATGCAGATAGACTATGTTAAATGGCCCAACCAAGATATGTTCCTGCCGAATTTTCCTAGAGTCAACCTCAGATTCAACTAGATCTTCCACAGCCCTACCCTGGATCAAGATTTCTCAGAAAACTATCGATCAGCATTCTTCATTCAGTAGAACCTAAAAACATGGCAGTGACCCTACCCTCGGGTCATTGATGCCGGTGATGCGCTCCTCAGGCCGGTCCAACACCAAGAAGGCAGCTAGGTTGGCAGTATAGGATGCTACAATGATCATAGCAAAGCCTGCCCACACCATGCCCAGGATTCTCGCTGAGAAGCTACGCGGGGCTCCTGGACAATGATACAAAACCAACAAATGTCATGTTGAGAAAGATCGAAGATCAAAAAAGCGCGAAAAACAATACTAATAATCATCACGTTGTCATGAGGATTAGTTGCAATTCAGCTAAAATGCTCCCAATCCGTTCCTAATTGAGTTAAACTGTTAGCTGACCCTGCGATGGCCTGGCGAGCTGTCCAGAGTGTACCCCACGCTCACCAAGATTTGGCTGAGATGGGTGCCAGTCTCCCCGCGACCCTAATTAGGATTAAATGGTTCAGAAAATGAATGAATTAATGAATGTGAACTGACCACACTCATGAATAGCTTTTCACCAAACTTCGTGGAGACACGACCCTACCTGAGTCCCAGACATGATTTAATTTTAAAATGTCTAGGTCAAAGGTCAAGGCCAGCGCAATGTCACAACGTTTTGGTGCTTTAGCTCAGAAATGAGTGCTGATAGACATGCCATCTCTATGGAACACTAATATGAAACCAAATGAGGACTTTCAAATGAGACAATTATATTCGACCTTGAGTGACCTTCAAAAGGTCAAACCCCAGCCATCTTGTAAAATCTTCAAGTTGGACTGTTTTTTTTTTTGTTTGTTTTTGTTTTTTGTTAATTTGATTGCTTCCATGTATTGTAGAGTATATCATAGAACAAGCACATGGGTAATTAAAACCGGCTAAGAGGAAGAGGAACATTGCTGCTGTAGTTTTTTTTCCTGTTGAATTCTGACAAAATGGTATTCTACTAGGAGACTGTAATTGAAAATTACACACTTAGAGTTAACTCTCAACTTTTCTTTCATGCTATTGCATACAAACTAATTATGCAATCACGTGCAACTAGCTAGGGAGCTCCTAAGTAGCCATTGTATTGGGGCCAGTGAAAATGTAATGTAAAAATGTATGTACAGGGATCCTTCACTTTTTGCGGTTAATGGGGGGTCGAGACCCTACGCGAACACCGAATTTCCACAAAGTAGGATTGACCCCCATCGACTGACGTATACGTACATGCAGTGCTGTATTGGTCAAAAAATAAGTGAGTACACGTTGCCATTCAAGGTCGCGAAGCAAAGTGGGCTGAGGTGCACGGAGCACAGGGAGGGTGCGGGAGGGGGTCTTTTGAATCAACTGAAACTATTTAGCACTTCATCTCCACTTTTTATTTACACAGTCGCGGAAATTTACGTTAATCAACTATAAAGTAGACCAAAGTAAGTCAATACACGCAACTCAGCCACTAAAACAAGTGGGTACACTGCGTGTAACGGCATGTACCCACCACTACAGCACTGCGTACATGTATATGTGTATATAATATCAATAAATACATATTCAACGCTATAAATGCTTATAACAATTAAACATAAAAAAACAACACATAAAATGTAAATAAAATACATACATTTAATTGTACATAGATGTAAATAAAGTTTAAGAAATGCCTTGACTTCCGCCTTTTCTGCCACACGAATGCTGGGAAATTCGTCTTGACCAATCAGCTTGTGGGATTTCAGAGCCATCCCAAACCGAGTCCCAAACCGGAGTCGGTAGTGAACTTGCGGCCTTTCCCTTAACTTTTTCACTATTTAATAGTTTCAGGACGCGGTTGTGAAAACTCACATGCTGATTGTTCGAGACGAATTTCCCAGCAGAAGAAGAAGAGGCTGGGATCTGAATTCGAGTCAGTAGCACCCCCTTGTGGCATTTTCCTGGACATTTTCCCTATTTTTCCTTATTTTTTTATTTTTCGATGAATATTTTTACAAAATCCGCGATGCACTGAAGCCGCAGAACCTGAAGTGCGATATAGTGAGGGATGACTGTATATCTCTTCAATAGACATCAAGCTATCTTCAAATTAAAGTTGGTATCTTGGAAATTACCCTCATAATCATGGGATGATTTTAAAACCAAGCCATGTCCACTGCTTTTGCAGTCTAATTATTCATAGACTGGCCTTTAGCCTGGCATTTTGTGATGTGAGCAGAAACCAAAGTGTCAATGTAACCTTCTCCAATTCCAGAGTTCAGCAACACTCCCCAGGAGAACCACATCGCCGAGGATAGGGTGAGGGCATCTTCTTCTTCTTCTTCACTGTTTACTTTAAACCTTCCAAATGGGCTGAAACCAAGCAGGCAGAGGATGAATGGGATAGGAGTGAACTGAACCAGTTTTTGACAGATTTTGACATTCCTGCGTCCCAAACAAAGACAATGACAATGATAACATCTGAATATGAGAACAGGTCCAAATATAGACATCACGAATGAATAAGCAAGCTGTGAAGACAGAAAAGAAAAAATGAGAACAGGGAACAAGATTGATCTCACACAGCACAGACGGGGTACATTCTCCCCACCTCCAGGCTGACAGCAACGGTGATACCGTCTTTCCTCAGATAAAAGAAACGCTCCCAGGACGCACGAAAGAAATGTCAGAGACGCGCTACATGGAAGACATAGCATGTCACACCAAACACCAATGTGTACCTGAACCGGTCTAGTAGGTAAAGCATCACCGCCACCACATGCACCGATAGACCCACCAGCAGCCACAGCGTGCTCTGGAACGGTTGCATGAACGAGTCCAGTGTACTACGAGGGATTTCCTGTAACACACAGCGATGTGCTTCACGTTTCTTCCCATCTGTACTATCTCAATCGAATCCTACACAAGTGTTGCAAATTCTCAGAAAGAATTCATATCAAGTAAATAAACCTATGACAGTAGCCACTACTACACAAATACAGTGGAGCCTTGAGATACGAAAGCTTCAGTACACGAAAAATTCATTTTACAAAATGATATGCAAAGGGTTATTTCGCTTCAATTTACGAAAAATTATTCAGCATACGAAAGAAACGGAACACAATTTCCCATCATGCTCAGTACCATG
>JAQNCB010000027.1:29127227-29145447 GCA_030068295.1 Euristhmus nudiceps | reverse complement strand
GGTGATCTTGTTTATTTGCTTAAGATTTCCCAGTGTAGAACGGATTCCCCCCCCCCCACACACACACACACACACACACACACACACAAACACACCACCATCACCAGTCGCATTAGCTTTGGAACCAGTGGCCCAGTTTCAGTGGTTTTATTTTGGTCACTGGGCATGAGTGGGGAAATCCCTGAAAATTGCTATGTGGTGATAAGACGATGGTGTGGCACAGCTCGAGGCATTCTTTCATGCGCCAGCGAGGTGGTTCTGAGCCATGGTTTCCTGTCCTGGAGATGGAAATGTTCATTTAATTCCTCATATCCTTTGCTCAGTAACCCTGCGCTCACCCGAGCAAATTCTTTGATATTCAAAAAGCATCTTTATTTTCTTAGTATTAATTAGATCATACTTTTTGTTTGGCACTCAGAAATGGTAGAACAACTGTTGTCTCGTTGTGCAAAGGTATTAAAGCTGGGAAGGAGGGCTGTCAGCTCACTATCATGCTGTTTAAAACCAAAAAGTTTGAAGTCACAGGGCTTCATAGAGGATTATATTTGCCTTCTTTGAGAAGACGCTTTAAATAAGTGGAAGTCCGTCACAAGCCGCTTCATGGTATTGCTAAGCATTGGGGCGAAGTTTCTTTATGTAGGGGCTTGCAAAAAGCATTATTATTGGTTTACTGAGGGACTGACGTACTTTTACGTCGGATTATTTGATAGCGGGAATTCCAAGCTAAGTGTTGACACTGGGTATGGTGGAGGGATCCTTGAACATCATGCAATGGAAAGTGGTGATTTGGGCATTTTTGGAATGTTCCTAAGAAGGTCAGCCTCGCCTTCTCATTAACATGGTGCTTCTCAAATAGTGGGGTGGGGGGTGCCGCCGCCGCCGGGGTACGTGTGACCCTGGTAAGCATGCTTTTTTTTTGCCATACTGTACTACAATTAAGTGTAATTGCACCTCTCCTACAGTAGGTGGCAGTGGCGCTCTCATTGTCGCGCTATGGTGTCGGGGATTTTCTCAGCTAGCAAACGATATGAAGTGAAAAAATAATGTTTATCAAATTTTTCTTTGTTGTAAGTTGAACTATTTCTTTTTTGTTTTTAATGTTAATAAGGATACACTGTTATGCAGAGGTGTACTAATGATTTTACAGACAAATAATACTATTTATACTCACCGGGGGGGACGTCACCGAAAATAATTGAAAAGCACTGCAATAACCGCAGGCTTTGATACGTCATATATGGTTAGAATTTTACTTTTCAAGCATTTTATGCTAAATTTGTGTTTACCTATTAATTTATACATCAGCTATATATAAAAAAAGTATGGCGCTGCAATTCCAGTCTGGTTTGGTCCAGGAGGGTCACAGTCTCATCTCAACAAAGGCCTGTCACAGTCAAATTTGCAAGCAACATCGGTGGCCTTTTGCACACGTGATTGAAACCAGGCTAGGGGTCTTTAAGGTGTGTTCCTGGCCTCCTTGGGGTCTCCCTAGGGAAAATAAGGCAAGTTTACCCAGCAATTAAATATCCTGAGTAAATAAATGACGCTGTTTCTCAGCAACCAGCCCAGGGAGCATCCACTAAGGAATGAAGTCGAGATTATATTCACATTTTTTCCTGCTGTGTCTTGAGAGCAAGTTGTTTTCCAAGCCTGCAGGTGTTCCTGTATAATCAGGGAAAGGATGATTGATCACTATAATGCTTAAGTGACTTTGCCTTTGAGTAGTTTGACAATACACAGCCAACCTGAAAGGTGTCAGAGTCAAAGAATAACTTCCTAAATGCGTTTGGAAGAAAGTCTGAGAGGAACTGAGAGTCATACGGGAACCAGGAAACCCACCCCCTCTGCTCAGGTTGATGCAACAGTCAGTAGGAAGAGTCTGATTAGCAGAGCTCTTTGTCTTGATTTTATTCCACTTTTTCTTTTTTTATTGAGGATGTGATGACAGATTTGAGTATGGGAAAATGTGGCATGAACTTCCTCACATCTGTTTTGATTTTAACACAAACCGCAAGTCACAGCAACCCCAGTAGAGCAGTTGCATGCAAACAGGTTTTTTTTTTTTTTTTTTAATTTATTTATTTTTTTAAACACCATGTGAGAACGCTGTTTCTTGTTATTCTGTAAGAATATCAACACCCCTTACCATTTTACACAAATAACCACAGAACATTTCTGGTTGTTCCCCCTTTTCCTCTGTGTTCTTCTCTTTCCTGTTCCTCTTTTTTTTTTTATTCTGGCTCAGCCCAATCTTGTGTATAATGGATTAATCGGTTAATTTTGGGAGTGAGAACAAACCGGTTGGACCTCTTAAACCATATCAGCGGGTACACTCTGACGTTTATCGTGAGAAGAAATTACCACACCTCGCCCATGTGTCGTCTCTTACTTTACTTGAGGTTAATGGCTAACTAGTCTTTTGTCCGTGATTGTAAATGAGGCCCGGCACTATGATGGTAGAAGTGTAAAGTTCCTCAAAGTACTGTCCCGTGAGATAAACACACAGTAATTATAATCTCAATTTCATTACCTTGACCACCACGCCCAGGTGGTTCTTGATATCGGTGTTTGATTTGTTTTAATCGTGCTTGCAGGAGCGAAATGCAGAAAACGCCATCGAGGCCCTCAAGGAATATGAGCCCGAGATGGGAAAAGTGTATCGGCAAGACAGGAAGAGCGTGCAGAGGATCAAAGCCAGAGACATTGTTCCTGGAGATATTGTGGAAGTGGCCGGTAAGAATCTCACATCCATCTCTTTTTCAGTGCCTGTTGATATTAAGCAGCAGACAGTGTGCGCTCGGTTGTGCTCTGCAGTCTTATCGATGATTATGATGATGGCGGACTGATGTCATGCGGGCGTCTACGGTTCGGTTTTGTGCTTTCCTGGTTGTAAGCTAGACTGTGGTCTGTGAGGTCAAGGGTGTGTGAAGGTTTTTTTTTTTTTGATGAAAACGTGTCTAGACGTGCGAGAAAAGGACATCATCGGGGGCTTGCGTCACTGTAGCGTTGGGCACCGGCTGTTGCAATAAATGCTGCTTTGAGTAGAATGGTAAGCTGACAATGCAAGAAGGAAGAGAGTCCGCTAATCCACCATGTCTGCTTGTTTAACCTTGCTGTTCCACCATCCTTCATATCAACAGGGTCGTCTGCTGAGGGGTGTAACAGAACTAATATTGGAAAGATGGTAGAATTAAGCTCAAGCAGTGAAAGATGAGAAATGGCTCCAGCTTTGGTACACAGTTTGATCTGTAATCCGTATACTGCTGAGCTTTCTCCCATTCTGAGTCACTGTTCCATATAAAGCTTTACAACAGTGACAACTACTTTAGTGCCAAAGCTATCGGAGCATGATGCTTAGTACCGGTCAGATACTGTAAGAGGATGCATGTTCTGCAAACCCGCTGAAGACAGAAGGTGACGCAGTTATTTTTATTTTTGTCAACGACCCTGTTTCCTGCCTCTTTAGTCTGCCGCTCTGTACGGATTGGTCGCCCTCCTCCTGCGTCTTTTGCCCGCTCTGGGTGTTTGTCTGCAGTGAGAAGGAGACGCCGAGATCCGAGAGGGAGAGTTGATTCTCTGTATATGCTGCACAGTCAGGCAGTGTGTTGTTAACCCATACCGTAGCAGATTGAGACTAATTCAGGGGACAAAGGGGAATAACACAAAGACTGATGGGGGAGGAAGAAGGGAAAGGGTGCAGTGTGAGAAGAATATTAAGTAGCGCTAACACTGAATACATTCATGCTCGCATGTACTGAAGGATCTGTATTTTGAGTGTTTCTGCACTCCTCTGAGATTGGAGTACGTCTGTCCACCATCTCAGTGAGTCATGGTCTGGGATTAGTTCCACTATTATATTATTGATTTTTTTTTTTTTTTTTTTTTTTTTTTTTTTTTTTTTTTTTTTTTTTTTTATTTTTTTTTTTTTTTTTTTTTTTTTTTTTTTTTTTTTTTTTTTTTAATATTAAGGACAAAAGCCGTTTTGAAACGTAACACCATGCGTCACACACTCCAGCGCACTCGTCTGGTGGCCACGATCTCTGGTAGTTCTACTGCCGGTGGTGCCGTGGGACTTCTGAAGCCGTCGTGACCTTGCAGGCTTTGTGTCCTACCTACCCGAAAGAAGTCATGGTTCCCTTTTTCACATTCTCTCTATGAACAGTAGGCGTATTCTGTTCCTGAGCTATATCCATGCATTATGCCTCTGCGGTAAAAAATTAGCGATGACATTACTCGCCTCTGTCAAGCTGTCAGCCCTCTCTGCACACTCATCCAGCATCAGCAGCTTAAGGCACAAATGTCGTCTCGGAATAGCTGAAATGACGAACGGTGTCACTTTTTTTTTTTTTTTTTTTTAAACCATCATCCCTCCTACTCTAATGCAACGACTCATCCGTTAAAGATTGCATCTTTTGTTTCACAAACTCGTCTCTGGCAGCATGACCTTGGAAGGCGACAATGAAAAAAGAAGCCCGGCAGACCCCTCCCCGTCGTGTGCTCTCTGAGCCTCCCACGGAGTACTGTATTTCTAATCTGCCGTTCAACACGCCTGCTAGCTGTTACCGTGTAACGTAATCCCGCTCCGGTTGCTCACACCTGATATACTGTTTGGCCACGGAAGTGTCTCTATCTCTGGTCAAGTGCGAGGCAGCTGCTATTACTGACCTTTCAGCACTGCAGATCTCATCACTTGGTCTCCCAAGAGAGTATGCCGGCAGCCATCCAGATCAGCAGCGTAGCTTTAAGGAAATTTCAACACTAGACTTCTAAACGTTTGCTTGAGCAACATTTTAAATTGTGTCATAAGTCAAAGGAGAGAGACCTGACTGTAGATATCGGGGCATTTAATGGTTTGACCTGCACAACCTGACTCTTTTGCATGCACTGTGTCACTTTCCTGTCTCTTTTTTCTTTGCACAATAATTGGTGTTCTATATGTTCACTTGTTTACATCCTGTATATATTCATTCATTCATATTTTTATCACAGTCATACTTCTATTTTCTGGGAACTTGAGATTTAAGCATTTCACTGTCAGTAATTGCTTCACGTAATTCTTGCCTGTGACAATAAAACTCTTGAATCTTGACTCTTGAGGTGGTACGTTAATTTGGATGGTCTGAATAGGTGATACTTTGCCTGATCATGTGTATTGGAGCACCTTTATATAGATGCCATTTGAATACCGAACAAGATGACAAGGCAGTACGAAGTAAAACCTAGTAAAGGGAAGGAGACTGTAATTTGGTTTAATGTAATAAAAAATTAAAGATTGTCAAGACTCAGAATGGAGTGGTGCATCCAAATTTGCATGAAGTTGATCAGAGAGTGTAGCGTACTGCAAATCTTTGCCAGATGCTGAGTTATCACGAGCATAATTTACAGGATCCAGATCTGGAGGGATAATTAACAGGAATATGATGTAACTTTCACACTGACTATGGTTAACTGTCACTATTTTATTTAATCAGGCAAACATCTGTTTGCAAAAAAAAGGCATGTGAAGACTGCATACTAGATTCAAGGCATTAATTCTGATGAAATAGTCAAATGGCATTCTCATTACCTAGGAATGAGGGGAGGAAAGAATATTTGTCTGTTTTTATAGTAGATTAGGTGTTTTGGCTGTAATAGACATGGGAATGAATTTTGAATCTTGTTGTAAAAGCTGCTACCCACGGGATGCACATAGTAACACAAGATCAAACATTTCTCATCAGTTATGGAACTCCTCCTTTTATGGCAACTGCAAACAAGCACTAGCATATGTAGTTTTTCTCAGTTCTTTGAGTTTGGCAAAAAGGGCAGTACAAACAAGGTCAGGAGCTGTCTAAATTTCTTCGCAGTCGAAGTTCTTGACCTTTGGGAAAGCGTCATGTTTTGACCTAGAGTGCAGTTCTACATTTCTTTTTGGACTCCGGTGGGAGTTGGGAGTGAGCTCTGACAAGTCCCAAGTGAGCCAGTAGGAAGTGTCGGTGCAGAGTGTCGTAGTTCTGATGCATGCAGCAGAGGAATTATTGACCTTTTAAAAGAGTACAGGATGTGCTAGAATTGTTAACGCTGACCACTTGATAACCACTTTAGATTGGTTCGAGTCTAGGAGAGTGAGATCACGAAAGCTCATTACAGCTGTCAATGGAAGAAGGCACCGTAATTGGCTGCTCAGGTTAGCCAATGAAAATGCAGAGAGAGATGGCAGGGACAGAGCTTGAAAACATGGCTGAAGATGTCATCACTAACACCTTGTTAGCCATTTCCTCGATTAAGAGTAGCTCTTCAAAACCGTCTGGGATATGCGAGTGAGAGTCATGTGAAGAATAAGCAATGCTGTTTTGTTTACGGTGTTAATATCTGTGGCCAGCCGTCTTCTGGTGAATAGTAAGAGTTGGTTTGCGCTACAAGGTGGTGCCTCTTTTGCGATTTGTTAATGCACATCCGTGAGGTGGCATAGCAGTTAGAGTGCTGGGCTCATGGTCAGGAGGTTGTGGGTTCGAATCTCAGTGAGACCCCCACCCAACCAAGGTCTGAAACACAAGTTTGCCTCTGTCCACCCAGCAGTATAAATGGATACCAGTAAAAATGCTGGGAAAGTAACCTGTGATGGAGGTTGATGGATGGCAGCATCCCATCCAGGAGGAGTTGAACTCCTAGTCGCTTCACGCTACAGAAACCGGGGATAAGCACCGGCTCTGATAAGCCACTGGGCTCGGGTGGAAAAGCATTTTTTCCCCTAAAATTTTTATTTATTTTTTCTGATTCACATAAGTCCATGCAGGAGGTAGCTCGTCTGTTATTTTATTGTATTGTGGATAAACAGCATTTGTAGTGCCATAGGGTCTGTTTTTGTATAGTCAAGAGAAATATCTGAAATAAAGCTGCAGCATATCTCCACTTTTGCCAGTCACGTTTTTCTGATGCTCCAGAGCTCTGGTACGGCTAGCCTCATCACCGGCACCCTCGTTGCAAGACGTCCTTCCGTATTATGTATTTGAGGAGTATATTCATTCATACTGCCCTTTGAATTTCAATCACAGAGAGTACATCAAAACAAAGTTGAGGCAAAGAGTGCAGCCATGCACATAACAAGAAGTCTACTCTAGGAAATGTGCTATCTACAAAAATAGTAAGTAACTAAAGCAAGGACAGGACAGTCAATAAAGACATAATGATGTAGGTAGTTTAGTGCCAAAGGCATGGAAACATGCAGGGATTAAAACAACCCTGTTTTACTGCAAAGTATGTCAAGAGAGCATTTCTTCCACTGAGAGTGAAAAGGTCTTCAGTCATGCTCTCTCCGAATGCAAGGACAAGTTTACGGGAATCTATGGGCGCCAGCATGATGGTGCCCATTTCCTGGTGTGGACTGAACTTGCAACAGGAATGAAAAACAATGATGCCTTTGGGGAAAATTGGCAGGAGTGACTGACTGTGCCTGTGGATTTTACTCCTTGCATGGACTGTATGTTTTTGGTGATGTGTGGATTTGCAGTAGGGTAGCCTTCCATCGCTGCTATATCCAGATGTTGGCTTAGTGTGCTTCAGTCTTTTGAGCTTTCAAATGCTGTGAGAGAGGGAGATGCATTTGTTGCGGTGCTTGTTTTATTTCCCTCTCTTCTATGTGCGCCTGGTAGTCAGGTAATGAGTGACAGCACAATCCTGTTGCAGAAATCCAGTGTACACAGCAGCGTGCAACTCCAACTCGACTGAAGAAATTAATTAGCAAACCAGATGGCTCCGCATCTCTCGCTCTCGTTTCCTGAGCAGGTTGGAATGGTCTGCAGTTTGTTCTCACTGGCTGTTCTCTGAACACAGAGGCTCCTAAACCCAGAGGACAAGGATGAAGCCACATTAAAGCCTGTTCTGTACGTGTAAGGGTCAATATTTATGGTCCTGCCACAGTGTTTCCTTACTACACAGGCTATGTGCAAATGGTCCAGTGAACAGGAAAAGCAAGTGTAGCTTTAGTAAATTCAGAATTGGATCCGAGATAATTTTAATAGCATTAGTTATTTATATCTAACTAAACTGACAATATTAATAGACAAAATACATTCAAAAATAAACCAAGATGGATAACTTCCTTTTCAAATGCAACTATGAATTTGAGTATCTTTTAGCACAGCTGTTTTGTTTGCTAGTACACCAGGAACACTAATTCAGTGATTATTCAAGGACTGGACTGGATGAGTTCCTGTTGGGGTGCTTACTAATGCACACTATGCTTCATAATCCATGATGCTTATCTCTGTGTGCTCATTCATAAGGGACTTGGAAAAAGCTCAAGAGTGAGTAGTTTAAATCTATACTGTGGTTAAGTTCTCACGATGAAATGCCGTATGTCTTGACAGTGTGGTGTGTGTGTGTGTGTGTGTGTGTGTGTGTGTGCGCGCGCGCACTTGTCTCTGTGAGAGAGTTTCTGGCTATGCAGCATGACTATGCTAGAACCATTCCCCTTTTGGCTGCGCATCATTTCTGACGTGCAGTTCATTAACGTTTCTGCAGAGAGTGACGCCGCATGTGCTTAGCTCAAGGCGCTCTTAAAATGAACCCACGATACACAGTATTTAAGTCACTCATTACTTTTAAGCTTCCAGTCATGTATTTCTCTCCATTATTTTTCTTTAAGATTTCCTTCCCCCATCAGAATTTCACTCAAATTACCATTTAAGATCTAAATTCATCTCCTGGAATAAAAATCCCATTAAACGGTACAAAAAATACTGGTTGTCACCCGTCATCCTATCTTTTTCTTTGCCTTCCTGTTATGGGAGTATGTGCGTCATGTCACAAGAGTGTGTCCTAATCAAAAAGAGTATGCGAACTCTGCTGAAATTGCATTTTGCCGCCAAGTAGGTCAAGCTGCCAGATACTACAAGCTGAGGTTTATTTGGAAAAATAAATAGTGTGGTATTCTGGCAAAATGCTTTACAGTTTGACATGTGGGTTCTTATTTATTTATTTTTTAATATCACGTATGGTTCTGAAAACTGCAGGATTTCTCCTAAAATACAATCCCCATTGAAATTGTAGCATTATATAATCAGAGCAACTTTAGCCTGTATAGCAGGGGTCACCAACGTGGTGCCGCGAGCACCAGGTAGCCCGCAAGGACCACATGAGTAGCCCGCGGACCTGTTCTAAAAATAGTTCACGATAGCTCCTCTTCCCAGTGAGCTGCATCTAATTTTTTGTGGCAGCTATTTTTAAAAATCACCCTTGCATTTGGTGTGAAATTGAAAATGACAATATTTAAAAAAAAAAAATTTAAATGTTTCATATTATATTAGAGCTAGTTGGTCTCCATGGCAACCTGTTAGTTTTTGGAAGTTTTACATCAGTTTCATGAAAAAAGACCACCGCTTGCACAAAGCTGTTTAACTCGCTCCTTGTAGTGTGCTGCTAGGTGAGTAGTTAGCATGGTAGCTTGCGTGGCATGCTAGTGTATCGGTAATTCATGATTTTGAAAAGATTGTTAATGGCTAGTTAAAATGGTGTAGAGGTGATCGCTTGAAAATGTGAATACTTGCAGAGATTTATAGAAAAAGTGTTGCATATTGACATTCATCAATTTCCGACCTTGTTAAATCATTGTTGATAATTATTGTGAGAAATCGTTAACAGGATCAGTGTCTTCACAGAGATTAATATCATCAATAATAACATATAATTAAAGGTAAATCGAGTAAATTTTCTATTTCAGAAGTGTGTATCAAACTGGTAGCCCTTTGCATTAATCGGTACCCAAGAAGTAGCTCTCGGTTTCAAAAAGGTTGGTGACCCGTGCTGTATAGCAATAAGCACTGATTCAGATACATTGATTGCAAGACATAGCATCTGGGATCGGGGCTATTAAATAAACAGACATGTTGTTAAAGCTGGTGTTTTTTTTTTTTTTTTTTTTTTTTTTTTTTTAAATATAATTAATAGTAACCTTAGCAGCCAAACTAGAAAACATGAGCTTGTGTTCTTTCTCTGATTTCTTGAATAGCAGCAAAACTAATAAAGACATGAGTGCATGTTCTCTCTCTATCTGACAAACAAAATTTCCTTAAAGGCTGCATTTTAAAATTTATACTTTAAGCCTGACTTTAGCTGTGATGTGTATAAAAATATTTAATTGAACCGTTCCATGACTGCAGTATTAGCCCTGCTAGTTTTTAGCTTTTTTTTTCTGATTTTAAGGTGGCCATATCCTCGGTGGTGGTCTGACGAGCTGCTTCTTTTGAACAACAGCAACAAAGAGTTTTTGTGGTGTATTCTTAACCAAAGCTACAGATGCAGCCTAGTGGGGAAAAAACTTGTATGTCACCGTTCTTCAGGGTGGGGAGGGAGGTTTGTGGCTGTTTCCCAATTTGCGTTCTTGTCTGTGCTTTCATTCTTGTGGACTTGTGAAACTTCATCCCCCACAGCCCAAATACTGTTTCTATTCAAAGTTTTCACTGTGAATCACACCGAATGTGTGACGTGGGGATCTTTCTATTTAAATGGGGGTCTGGAAGCTGCTTTATCAAACTTAGTGGTGTTAAGTCTACTGTGAAATGGAAGTAAATGTTAAATCTGAGGAAAAGTGCCGGAATTTTTTTAATATGTTCAAATGTTAATAGGTACTAAACCATGTTATGACATTTACTCGTAAGTTTAGATGTATACACCTTCCTTTTCCACACAGAACAGTTGATCAGGAATTGAACGATCTGACTGGGATGTAAAATCGATGGCATCATTATCAATGAAATCTTCGCAGTTCACATCCTGAGAGATGTCAGATGGGTTTTCTCAGAGGGCTAAACAACTTGTTTAAGTAAAAGTCGTCTATTTGTATCTGCAAAAGAGCTCCAGCTATGTTTGTTGTTATAACTGATTTAGCTTGCGGGCTAATTTTAGTTTTTGACATTTTGAGCCATTTCATGACCCACATTATACCACAATAAACCACTGCCCCAGTTCCCAAAGGAAAGCAGCAAAATTACTGTTAAATGGGGCATCGGGGATTACGTGGCCGCTTTCTTTATTTCCGTATCATCTATCACTGTCTCCAAACTAATCTCACATAAGCTTTATTCGAGGAGTGTGCTGTCTCCCTGAAGTAGGTTACTGTACTGTCCAATCTTTTTCCACTTCACTTGAGCTATATATTGAGTGCATGTTCCACATTTTGTTCGCGCCGTTTGGGGGCAATTTGATGTCAGTGTGTATTTTTATCAACAGGATCAGAAGAAAAGGTAACGTGAGGCATCTATAGCTCTCCTCAATCTCAACTAAATGCCCTTCGGAGTCTCTGTGAATCAGCTTGAGTTCTGATCCTGCACGAACACTTGTTCAAGCCTGAAACCCACTCATTGAAACATTCCTCACATAAACTCACTGTTTATACGTATCGAGTGGACAGTTTAAGTGAATGCTCTTCTTTGTAACCAGTAAATATCATCAATCGTACTTGTTGAATTAATGATCATTTTGAGAAAAGATTATATGTTTACATGAACTCCCCCCTTAGGCAGTTGCAAAACTCGTCCTGTGGAAAGAATGATTCACAAGCTATTTTTAGCATTTGCCTGAGAACACTGGAGCATCTTTAAACATTTTATTGATGTATATCTCAGCCCTTTGTATGTAAAGTCTAACTGGTGAAAAATGTTGCGAAATTTCAAATGAATTTAAAAGATCGCAGTTCATTTGTTATTAAGAACATGCAAAACAATGTTTCTAATGCTGAGAGAGTCTTGAATTTTTTTCCCTTGTATGCGGCATCAATGTATGATTTTGGAGTAGCAAAAATATTTGTATGTTGCTGTGCTAAATTTTACATGATGGGTATCTAAAACCTACTTCTATATGGGATTTACCTTTATAAAAATACTCCAAGCTCTAAACTTGTATACTTTCCATTTGGAAAAACTATGTGCATTTACATTTAAAAAAAAAAAAATTCCTTGAGGAAAACAGCTCCATTCCATAAAATTTGGGGACAAACTTCTTTACCAAATATAATTACAACCGATGGTTTGTTCTAAAGCGAATGAAAAGTGAGAACTATAAAAATATTAATTAAAGTCGAGAGGGAATCCTAGGTCATTATGCTTTTTAATGAAAGTAAATGCAATATGTATTTTGTTTTATTTCTATTTTTTTTTTAATTTATCCCTTTGCCCCATCATCTCTCCTCCAAGGTTTTTTCAGGTAACCTCCAGGTTCTTTCTATTTATATTGCAATTGAGATTATCTTTATCTGGTTCATGGTGTTGGGTCAATGATGACTTTGAACTGAAAGTTGTAGAGATTTTGTGTAAATTTCTTTCTGTTGCTTGCATTAATTTTGTCATTTTAATTTAAAAATTGTGTCCATAAACAAACTCATCAGTTCACAATATGGGAAAATCGATTTGCTTAACTATTTCAACAAAACACCCAGAATTTATTTGTTGGTCTCTTTCAGCTTGAGTTCAGGGCTAGGCTAATCTCAGAACTTGATCTTTAGCACTAACTTTAAACATGATCATCATCATCAGGCTCGACTCTTAATAATTACCAAGGCACTCAGAGCGCTTAAAAAAAAAAAACTACCAAGCATTGTATGCTTGGTGGGTTTTTTCTTTTTTTTTTTTTTTTTTTTTTTTTTTTTTTTTTTTTAAACGTGCTCTGAGTGCCTAATAGGCTAATAATGGCACTTGGTAATTGTTAAAAGTTAGTGCTGAAGATCAAGTGCTGAGATTATGGAAGTGCTGATTGTTCAGAGAAAAAAAACATGAATTCTGATGGACAAAACATGGCACGAGTGTTGTTTTTTTAAACATGTATTTTTAGCCTTTGTGCTTATTCCTGACCGTAATCATACACTTTTTTTCTCTCTCTTTAGTGGGTGACAAAGTTCCTGCCGACATCCGTTTAACATCTATCAAATCCACCACTCTACGAGTGGACCAGTCCATTCTGACAGGTAAGACTTGTTGATTTCATCTACTACTGTTTTATTTTATTAAATGAAAATCTAAATCTCAGTTAGTTACTTAATGATTTGGTGTTTGGGTCAAAACCATGGATGCTTTTGTTAAAACTAAGTGCAAATGGAGATCCAAAACCAGTACAATCTGCTGGAGATCGATGGGGTAATGGTTACTCGTAATTGGGAAGGAAAATAAACTACACTGTAGTGTGGATGATGAAGAGAACACATTGCTTCTCCTGGGGTTCTGATTGTAATAGGACGTCAGTGATGTGTCTAGCTCAGAAAAGAACGAAAGAGTGCGAGGGAGGAAAGGCTTCAATAGGGCTTAATTTTCCTTTACTAGCTTAATTGGTAAAGATTTTGCATTACGTCAATTCTTGGTCTTGTTGTTATTCTTTCCACAGCACTTTTTATTTATTTATTTATTTGTTTATTTATTTATTTGGGTAGTTTAGGTTATTTATTGTAGGTAATTGCATCCCAGCGCTCACTGCTCGCCCTCTTTGTTCTATTATCATAGAGATTTGCTTCAACACTAAATCAGTTTATATTTTTGTACATGCATCCAAATAAGGTGATGCTGTTGATACTGTGTGTATACTTGAAGAGGAATAGAAAGAGACAACTGAGATGTTCCTGTCAGTATCATGAAAAAATGATCCCACTGTGCACTTTTTCTGAGGACACTTTCAGTGTGTTTAAAATTGGGTGGAGTGAACACTGAACATGCAATTTCATAATGGAAAGAATAATTGGAGCGTAAAATGGTTCATTAATCAGAATGCTTTATTGATCCCAGAATAAATTGTGCACACAGTTGCTCCACACAAATTAACATTAACATTTTGTTAATTTTCCAGATCACAGTGTCCTAGTTATAGACATGTTAAGGAAATTTTTTTTTTATTTTTTGTAACTTTAGAGATTTTCACTGCTAATAGACCGGTAAATATTTTCTAATCCCTGTGCAATCTGGAAAGCTCAGTTCGGAGGGCTTTTGGCTCTCGCACAAAGCCATTTCTAATTGTAGATCAGTGACGCTTACTGCTGTCTGCTGGTGATTGGATTAAAAAATTTATAAAGCCTTTATTAAAAGGAGTAGGTTTTCTGTGGGTCCTTGTTTGAAGGGTATTAAATCAATTTTGTGAAAATTAAAGTTTTGGGGGGGGGGTCGGTCAACAGACGGTATTGGGTTTTTTTTTTTATTTATTATTTTTTTGTTATTATTTATTTATTCTTTTTGGGCCGTTATTAATATAGAAAGTATTGATGCAGTACCATGGAAAGTAGTAGGCTGATTAGCTTGTAGCTTATTCCTGATTTACAAAGTTCAAGTCAGTCTTAATTCCTGTGTCATTTCAGTCCGAAGTTACTTAATTAATTTGCTGTTTTAATTAACATATACAAATTTTTAGTGCTTTTTATATCTGATTGAAATTGGATATCAGAAATCGTGAAACCTCTTATAAATTTATTTCATGTCCCTTTTTGGGCTGCTTGTTTTATCTGCAGGTTTAAAACGCCTGCTGATAAGTGCAAAGTAAAAACCTTCTTTGACTGTTAGTCAGAGATTGTTTGCGTGGTAACCTGGTAAAAGCCTTGGAAAGCTACAGGCATGTACAGTTTCTCAGCCACAAGTGAAGTGTGTTTACTGCCAAAAGGAAAAAATGAGATTTTTTATGGATTTCATTCCGCCTGCAGCACAGGAGCGTAACGGATGTTTTGACGGCCTATCTGATGGCAGACCCAGCTGATTAGTCAGTAAACTCCAGCAATTTATCCTACGACTTGATCAAAGCATGACATACTTTCCAAACAGCTTTCTGAAAAGACTCTAATGCAAGATAAAAGAAAATGTTTTCTTTTTGACCAAAAATGGACGTTTAATTTTATTTGCTATTGATCACATTGCCACAGTTTTATCTGATAGGTTTTCCCAGACTGCTCTGCACGTAGGATGTGCATAGCGACCTTGGTTTTGCTTTCATTACAGGATTTTCTTTGTTGGAAGAAGCACTAAATTTAGATGTTGTATTAGCTGCAGGTGCCCAGATGATGTTCTGGTATTACCAATAACAGCAGAAGTGGAAATGGGTTAATCACTTTTTCTGATGGTATGTTTCTCTGCAGGAGAGTCCGTATCAGTCATTAAACATACAGACCCAGTCCCTGACCCGCGGGCTGTGAACCAGGACAAAAAGAACATGCTGTTCTCTGTAAGTCAGAATCTGCCCCGCATGATCCGTTCTGCTCAGGATATCTAAAATCTGTGCATTGGTTATATTTAAGAATGCTATAAGTTATAATAAAAGCGGTTGAGAACATGGTGGATTGTTTTTGGCTAATTTTTGTACTGTACTGCGCTGGCAGGGCACCAACATCGCGGCCGGTAAAGCTGTGGGTGTTGTCGTGGCCACGGGCGTGAACACAGAAATCGGCAAGATCCGCGACGAAATGGCTTCCACGGAGCAAGAACGCACGCCACTGCAACAAAAGCTGGACGAGTTCGGAGAGCAGCTCTCCAAAGTCATCTCTCTGATCTGCATCGCCGTTTGGATCATCAACATCGGTCACTTTAACGACCCGGTGCATGGGGGCTCCTGGATCCGCGGCGCCGTCTATTATTTTAAGATCGCCGTGGCGCTGGCTGTAGCCGCCATCCCTGAAGGACTTCCTGCCGTCATTACCACCTGCCTCGCACTGGGCACTCGCCGTATGGCCAAGAAGAACGCCATCGTGCGCTCTCTGCCTTCTGTGGAAACATTGGGCTGCACATCAGTCATCTGCTCAGACAAGACCGGCACCCTGACCACCAACCAGATGTCTGTGTGCAGGGTGAGGAATATTGATTAGATCAAATCGGGGTTTTTTTCAAAAATGAAATAATGAAATTCAATAATGAAAATATTAAGGGTGGTGTATTATAAGCAGTGTTGCATTTTCCAATGCTGACAGTTGAAAAAGAAAGAACCTGGAGGAACGAGTATTTATTTATTTATTTTATTTTTTTTAATTTAAGCTGTAAACTAAATATTACTGATGGTATCGGCTTGAAATGGATCAAAGCACCATCTACTGGTTAAAAATGTCCTGAATCTTCGGAGTCCTGTGCCGATGTAGGCTCGGCTGTTTAGTACCTCTCTAACCCAAACTTTTTATTTGCGCAAAAGGAATTTTAAATACCATCTCATCAGAGGTAGGCAGACCATGTCCCCAGTCCCACCTTCGAGTTGGAGTCTGGGGGGAAAAGCACTAATTTTAAATACAGTGGAACCTTGAGATACGAAATTAATCCGCTCCGGAGTGGCTTTCGTATCATGATTTTTTTTATTTATTTTTTTTCCATATAATGAATCACGTTTTACATGTAAATCTCCTAATTCGTTCCAAGCTCTACAAAAACACCACATTTTAAATTTTATAATAAGGGTAAAACCAGAATGAAATAAGAGCCCAATACATTTAAATCATTCAATATACCGAACCTAACCGTTACTACCTGTACTTGAAGTAGATAATGGAATATAATGCAAAAAAAAAGGAAAAACCTTACCTTTCGACTGAAGCGATGTCTGAGGAGGAGGGCAAACGGCAGGAAACATTAACACAAACTTATTTACACTTTATCATATTTTTTCAGATTCTAATTTTCACCGGATTCTTCTTTTCCTTTTTTTGGCGGTTGAAAAACCAACTAAAGGTGTATTACCGCCACCACCTGGACTGGAATGTGGATCTTGACTCGCTTCCCCATTCACTGATGCTTGATGAGAGATTCGGCCCATAGGAGAGCAGGATCATGGTACTGAGCATGATGGGAAATTGTTACGTTTCTTTCGTATGCTGCATAATTTTTCGTAAAGTGAAGCGAAAAAAACCTTTGCATATTGTTTCGTAAAAATTAATTTTACATGTACTGAAGCTTTTGTATCTCGAGGTTCCACTGTATATGCTGATTGAGACTCTGCATTAATGATCTCCTGTTTGCATATTATTAATTATTAGTACTAATCAACACCATGCAACCAATCAGAAAGAATCGGCTTTAAATAATATATAATGGCAAGAAACTTTTATACTAAATGTAGTCGGTCAGAGGGTTAATGTAGTCAAAAGGATGTGAGGCATGCAAAACACTTCCCTTTCAACCCCTTTGAATTGATTAGGTTTGAGAAATCGGATCCTGTATGTCTTTACTCTCTATAAAAAAAATGACGGTGATGGTATTAGTGATGTTTCTGAACTGGAAAGAGGTTTGTGTTGATAAAAAAGGATGCAGAACAAATCTGCCTGATGTTTGTTTTCTGGAAGTAAGATTTGTGCATAAATGGTCATTTGGCCAATGGCTGCTTAAGAGCTACAACGAAGCATGCCACAGCTGAAGAAATCTCAGCAGGTTAAAGGACAACGTGTCCAAATTTAATTTAGACTTATTTTTAAGGAGCCCCCTTCTGCTGATGCTGCAGCGCCTCAAATGTTCTTGAATTTTTATTTAGTTTTTCTATATGAGACAGTCCCCGTGATCTGTTAACATTTTTTTCAGTCATTACCCTCAGACTCCACCTTTTCCATCAAAGTTTTTATTTATTTTTTATTTATTTATTTTATTATTTTTTTTTTTTTTACTCAATCTCCACTGCTTGAATGCTCATCAGTATGCGGGAGTCAGTCACTTGCAGTGCTGTTGCGTAACTGGCCCTGTGTTCGGAGCTGAGTTATACTTTAGCAGTGGCTTTACTGCAGGTTTCCCCCGCATGTACCTTTTTGTTCAAAAACGGAACAGGTTTGGCACCTCTGACTGGTGTCCTGTCCTTCAGTCAACAAATCCAGATCTGTGTCAGGATACATGATGTTGCCAGACATGCCTGTCGATTTTCTTGAGGCCAAGTGTAGCAAAAATGTATTGGTATAAACACTCCTCCTTTTCCATGTTGCTCCTCCGATGTGAAAAGGTTGGTTTTAAAAATAGCTGTTCGTCTGAAGGAATGTAATCTGTTTTGTTTATCTCTCTCTCCCCTCTCACCAGTTCTCTCCTGTCTGTAATGTGGGTTGTTTTATGTAAGCCTGATGGCTAAAACTGAGTGCTATTGAAGGAACAGCATGATCACAAATGTTTTTTTTTGTTTGTTTGTTTTTGTGTTTTTTTTTTTTTTTTTGTGTGTGGGGGGGGTTTATTCACCCGAAGCATTCATTAGGCTCAACAAATGTTTGCCAATGGAGTGCCAGCTCCATGGGTTTTGTTTTTTTTTTTTTTTTTTTTTTTTTTTTTTTTAA
>JAQNCB010000027.1:28819692-28830034 GCA_030068295.1 Euristhmus nudiceps | reverse complement strand
GTAAATAAAATATAAATAATATAAAATACATACGTGTAATTGTACATAGATTTAAATAAAGTGTAAGAAATGTGTTTTTAGAACTTTTAACATAATTTTACTTCGGCTCGACTCACCGCCGCTTCCTCTTCTTTCCTTATGCAAATGCTGGAAAATTCGTCTCAACCAATCAGCTTGCGAGATTTCAGAGCCGAGGCCCAAACCGGAGTCGGTAGCGACCTTGCGGCATTTCCCTTAACTTTTTCCCTATTTTTGCTTCATTTCCTTTTTTTTATTTTTCAATGAATATTTTTGAAAAATCCGCGATGCACTGAAGCCGCAAAAACTGAAGCGCGAAGTAGCAAGGGATGACTGTATATAATATTTTTCCCCTATTTTCTCTCTAATTTATTTGTATCCAATTCCCACCCATCAGGTGTTGCCTTCCATGTCACACAACCACCACCGACCAGGGAGGGGCGATAGCATGCACACGCCCCCTCCATAACATGCAGTGCTAGCCACCCACCTCTTTTCGAACTGCTGCGCCATGCATATTTGGTGGCGGGTCTAACACACTTGGAGGGAAAACGCTATCCTCCCACTTGTACGAATGAGCTCCAGACACCTAAAGCTGGCGATCGCTGCGAGTGGCTGAAGCACGATATAGCGAGGGATGACTGTATTTAGCATCTCAGTAAATTATTTAAAGTGGGCGTGTTTGTATGGCGAGGCCGTAAAATTAGCAAACAACACGGACACTGCTAATGGACATCAGAAGGTCATTCACTTGCTCATCTCTACATGTTTTATACTCTTTACTTTTACAGTCTCTCCATGTCCACTTTTATTCTATTTTATTCTGCTGTTTTTTTTTAATTGAATTTTTATCTCATTTTATTATTTTATTTCTACTACTGTTTAATTCTTATTAATTTTCTTCCCCATTTATTTTATGTAATTTTATTTTCTATTGTTTACTGTTTTGTTTTTACTTCTGTAAAGCACATTGAACTGCCACTGTGTTTGAAATGTGCGATATAAATAAACTTGCCTTGCCTTGCCTTGTCATCGGTGTGCACAAGGCAGCGCTGCGTGTTCAGGACCATCCACAGACCAACCTGCGTTGATTTCTGTAACCGACGACAGCCACTGCACCGCTTCACTCCGTAGAACAGACTGCGTTGTCAAAAGTATTTAGCAACCCGGAGGTTTCTGTCGTAATAAAACAAATTGTTACAAAGCTGCGAGACAAATATGTGGTGGTGACACAAATATTAATCTGCCGCGCCTGCCCCCCTCTACGCTTTCTGTCATTTGTTTCAATAATCAGATAAATAAGTAAATAGAGACCTTAGTGTGTTATAATCTTAATGAAGCGTGTATGGTATGAATATTTCAGAGGCCTGCTGCAGCGCGTTTGCGGGGTTTGACTCAGGATGATCTCTCCTAGACATGTGCGGGATTGTCGGATTAAACATTCATCAATCCTTGTCTCTTAGATTCCCGTCCTGTGTCTGAGCAGGCCTAGTCCTACAGGACCGCGTGGCTTATCGGATTATGTGTTACAAACCTTAGACGAGGCGCTCTTTGCTATTCATATCCTATTTGTACCTGGGTAATTGACTGAGGTGTTTTGGATTTATCCACACTAATTCTAATAGCTTATACATATACGATCATTTTTTTTTAAAGGAAATATTGTGTATAATTGCATACGAAGGCTCTGGTTCTGATTCTTGACGGTCTTATCGTTATTTTTTCAGCTCGGAGAATAATTACATTAAATGCTACTTATGCAATCTCAGTTTTTCAATCTTTCATTGTCTATATATGTATATATTATTTATTTATTCTTTTTTTTTTGAGATCTCTGCGGTGTTGTAGATTTGCTGTTTCGTTTCCAGCGCTTTCTCTCTGCAGAGCGCTTTGAACACATCCTGCCCAAGTCCTACAGGGACGCAGTGACGGATGGTTCATTGCATGTGCTTTAATCATTCAGCTGGGTGAACCCCCGGGGAGAGGTGCTGCAGCGCATTACCCAAAACACACAATCACTGATATAATTATAATGATGATAATGAAATGTATTTAGAGCATGTCTTTCGCTCTCTATCTCTCTCTGTCTCTCTCTCTCCCTCTTCCTCCCCCCCGACCATTTTGATTTGAGGAGGAAGTCGTGGGTGCTGTTGCTGTCTCAGGCAGGAAAGGGAAATTTGTTGTGTTCTCAGCCCCCCTCACATGTCTCCTTGCGGAGTCTGGCCGTGCCCGGCAGGACGGGGCGCCGGAGATTAGCCGTCAGAGCTGACGGCTTTGCTTGCTTCGTGTGCCGTCAACTGCGAAGGCTTACCTGACAGGTGTTGCTCTCTCTCAGATCCTCGGGCTCCTCCCGAGCCGAGGCGTCCTCGGGGCCGCTCTGGGCCGCTCTAGGCCGTGGCGTCCTCGTGGCCGTTCTGAGCAGCCAAATCTCTTCTAATTGAGAGCCTGATGATTTCTGATCAGTGTGTAGCACATCACCCACAAGGCAGCGTTTTCCCAAGTACAAAATTTAATATGCATAGAGAAACTTTTCAGAAGGAAGGTTATATCAGCCGGTGCCATGCTTGTACTACTGTCAGGAGATATACCGTATTTTCTGGACTATAGAGTGCACCTAAATATAAGCCGCACCCACTAAAATTTAAAAGAAATGCGTATTTTGTCACATATAAGCCACACCGGACTATTAGCCTCACCTTAGATTCATTAACGTCACGCTGACGTGCAGCCGCTCGATTTCCTTCACGGATAGCCAGATCGATGGCCTTCAACTTAAAAGCGGCATCATGGGAATTTCTTCGTGTGTTTTCCGTTTTTCTGTTGTCTTGTCTTGGGTTGCATGTGCTAAGAATAAAAACTGGCACTTTCTTGTTTTCACTGACTCCCGCTGCCTGTCTCGTTTTTTGCGCTTCCTGCTAGGGCGCCCCCTGGGGGCTGAAGAAAAATTCATAGAAAAGCCGCATCTCTGTATAAGCCGCATGGTTCAAAGTGTGGGGAAAAAAGTAGCCGCTTATAGTCCGGAAAATACGGTACATATACAGTCGAACCTCGGTTGAATGGACTAAAAGGGGATGGGGTGTCCGTAAGAGTGAATAATCTGAAAGAATGAATTTTTTTTCGTGGGGGGGGGTACACTACATACAGTAATTCATTTAACTGGCGCCTGAAAGCGGTGCTAGCACTACACGCTAGCGGTGTGGAGATAATGTCTGCCGCCGCTAGCGCGTAGAGCTAGCGCCGGCGGACATTATCTCCACAACGTGTACTTTCTTTCATACGAGCACGTACATTACTTTTACTAGAACCAACATCAAACTGCACACCAAACTTTTGTATCTTTTCGTTCGATTTCTAATATCACCTACCGTTTGTTTTTTAACTCCAAATTCTTCACAAACTCAGCACACAGCTCAAGGCTTGTAAACATTTGCGCGCTCATGACACCTACTGGACAAAATCCGAACTATCTTTAAAAAAAAAATCGGGTTGTCTGTTCGAACCGAAATCCGTAAAATCGGGGTCCGTACGAGCGAGATTCAACTGGGTATATATATTTGAAAAACTTTTAAAAAACAGTCTTACACTTAATATCAATTCTATTAAAATAATCTTGACTTCAGCAGGTCTCTTGAACATACAGGGGAATGTGGATAACACGATATGTGTGTATGTGTGGCTGGAAAAACTTGTTTGGAGCCGTGCTGTGGATAGAATTCCCTGAAGTAGCCGGTGCAGATTGCCAGTGCCTGTAGCACATTTCATTTAAGCGTGCACTTGGGTTAATCTACTTTTATTTCTCTACAGAATCAGGTCTCATTAAAAGAAATGGAAACGTAAGTGTGCTAAAAAAAAAGAAAGAAAGAAAGAAAAAAAGGCAGATGAGGAAAATGAGTAATCGTATGTATGCACAGTGATAATGGATTAATAATTCATCGCTGTGTGATGATTAATTAAAAAAGGCCCCGGGTCCTGTGGCAGGTATAGCCTGAGACACATACTGACATTCCCCTGCGAGCTACAGAACATCTGAACTTTCTGCCCTCTTTCTTTCTGCTTCTGCTTTCCCCGCTCTGTCTTTCCTTCAGGCCAGGTGCAGGGTTGCTTCCATCCCTCTGGTGGGGGCGTTTCAGTACATTTGTGACAGTAAGGTTCTTCGTTTTCTTTCAAACTTTGGAGCGCATTCCTGGGTTTGAAATGCATATCGTGTCCAGTTTGACTTACGAGATTACATTTTAGCGAATCAGAGTCCGCCATTGGCTCCAGTTGGCGTGTTACTCTACTCTGAACATTGTTGATGATATTGGGTTTTTTTTTGAAAAACTTTTCCAGGGTTGTTGGGTGGAACGAGGCCTGGATATCCATAGAACTGGTGCTGACAGCTGGCCAGGGCGTGCCCTGTGGCAATATTGCAAGAGGTCTGTGAAGGCCAGGGCTCTCTTCCCCATCTCTCCCGTGCTAATGGAGCAGGGCTGGGCTGCCCATATGGCACTTGTGGGAGTAGAGGCCCTCTGAAGCCTGGCAAGCAGACCACACAGCTATTCTGCTGTTCACTTTGAGACAGGACAGATCCTCAGTAGACTCTGCCCACTGCCCGACAGCCTAATGGATGCGTTTGGTGATTCGACAACATTGGGTGAGGCCTTTGCGAGCTCGCCAGTAAGAAGGGCCAACATGACGGTAGTGGAGTGAGAATCCAGCTCTTAGGTCACGTCCTTGACAAGTTTAATTTGCCTGGAAGTGCTGGTACTGAAGCTGGGCACTTTCCACACCACCACTATAAACTCTAGCGCAGATTTGGAGAAGAAGCAATGATCCAAATGAGATCTTTACCAAGTGGGAGATGTTTGATTTATCAAGGTCTGTCGGCATGCTGAGTACCTTGAGGAAGAGTGATGAAATCAACAAGTGAGCCCTTAAAAAATCCTACAAGCTAATCAATATTCTGCATCCCGAAGAGTCCGGAGACGGAAATGATGTATGGTCCTTTGTGGTTTGAGTGAGTTTGGTACATAGCAGAGTGGACGTCCTTCAACGGGAGGTCGGGGAGGAGTTTCCCTGCCAGAATCCATCAGAGGAGGGAATGTGAACCGGAGCCTAGGAAGGGTATGAGCAGCACCAGGCTTTGGCTGACCACATCCTCTCCTTTCTGCTCTTTCCATTCTCTCCTGTCGGGGTTTGGACAGGTGGAGCGGTGTGTGGGTCGGAGCCAGCACAGGTTCACCTTAGGCCTCCCAATTCAAGCGCTTAGCTTCTCTTACCCTACTTTATTGAGCCACACGCATTTCACAAATAGAACTTACCACCAAGTACCACCACAGCTGACAGGTGCAATTTGTAGCCGGGACCTAAAAACCCAGCATTTTGCTAATTACGAGACACTCAGCAGAAAATTCCTGGCTTGACATAATGGTGGCCTGGTTTTTTTTTCACGACCATACAGTATTCCTGCGCTAACTAAGGCCCGGCTGTTAAACAGGTCACTCTGTGAGCGCCTCGCTCCTTTCCTGCCACCTTCTACCTTGGAAATGGAACAAAAGCCACTGGCAGCCTTTCCCCCACCTTTTTCTCCTGCCTCTCTGTTTTATTGGTGACAGCTGCCGTGATACAAACTCGCAGAGTGAGAGGAATGATGTGTCAGTGGAAGGTCCTTTAGCCTGCGCCACTAATCTGTCACATGCGGTTTGTTGTTTACCGTTCCTCAGGCTTGCTGACCGGCCCTCGGTGAGCCTCGCGCCGTAATGACGACAGATGCTGACCCGTAGAAGTGTGAATCTTGCCGATTTCCCCCTGCTGCCAACCTGTAAATTACAGCTATCGGGAGTAATTAGAACCGATAAAACCTTTCCGAGCATCATCCCCCACGCTCTCTCTCTCTCTCTCCCTCTCCCCCTCTCACCCCCTCTTTTTCTCTCTCTCTCTTTTGGCCTGCCAGTGACACGAGAGTGGGGGATTTGAGAGGCGCAGGGATGCTGGCATTGACCGATCCCACAGTTAACCTGTCTGTGACACTTTCTTCTCTTATTACTCAGCTCTTGCTCCTCTCTACAGTTCTCACAGATGTGTCTGCAGACAGTCAGTCCTGGCATTGTTTTCCTTCTGGACACTTGTAGAAGAGCATGACATGAGTGTTTCATTACGTGGCTATTCTTTTGAAGGATGTATTTTTGGCGTCGAAACCATCAGGTGGCCTTAGGTGAATGTCAGCCTATCATTTCCCTATCTTCCCTCAGAAATGCTACACGAATTGGAGTGAAGGTGCCTCCGAGAGTGACATCTGCGTTTTATTTTCCCGTCCGAGTTTACAAACAGTTTCTTAAATTTTTTACAGGATTACACTTAACATTTTATAGTAGGACACAATTCCTCCAACTGCCTAATAGGCTCATCCCATCCCTAGCCCTGTTCGCATCCCTGGCACTACTGCCAGCCCCCACCGCTCCATGCCGCCCTCTACTGCCAGGCTCCCTTCTAACAACAGGGTTCACGGCCCTTTAAGGAACTCACCTGATGCTAAAGGTCACACAGCCGGCTCTTGTCATCCTCCCTCTCCGTCCCTTCCCCATCCTCTTCTCCTCCACTCTACCGTCCCCTCAGCGCTTACTTCCTGACCGCCGGAGCCAATCGGCTTCCGCTGTTGCCTCCTCCACCACCAATGCGGAGTGGCAATCTGTCACCGAGGCACTGGAGGACGCCACCCCGCTGGCCACCTTCCGTACACCGGCGTAATGGCTTCTGGCAGCCCTAGAAAGATAAGTAATGGGACAGAAAAAGGGAGCGAGTGGAAGAAAGGGAGCAAGAGTAGGCTGGCAGAGGGTCAGTTAGTTTAGGAGCCCCTCTCACTTAATAACTAGACCCCTTCTCCCTCCCCGCTCCTACCCGCCGGCTTTCCCTCGCCCCCCTCCACGCCACCCTGTTTTGGCGTGGTCGCTTTGCGCGATACTTCAGTGAATAAATGAGTCGTTTTAATCCGACTGACAAGCTGGCATTGCCCAGCCCTGCCCTCCATCTGTAGTGGAGGCCAGCTCAGCGGCAGGCCCTGGGCAGCTCCGAGTGCCAATCCAACACACTCACAGCTTATCCTGGCTTCGGTTTCAGGGACAGAAGGGTTAGACTGCCGTGCGGCTGCTGCCCTCCACGCCAAAGAGCTATTTATATAAGAAAGGGATTAACTGCCGCTATCTTTGATGGGCTGGAACAAAGGCTAAGAAAACGGGGCTGGTTAATCATTCATTAATTACCAAGAGTTCTGGTTGGACTGAATATTTCTACTGGTTATTTAGCATGACAGGGACCAAGATCGACTTTTGGTGTTATTTGAAGAGCGCATAAATGCTTTGGGAGATAGCGGGTATAATGGGAAAGTGCGGTTTCTACATGTGTATTTATCAGCATCAGCCGTCTCGGCATACATGCTCGCTCACTTTGATTAAAGCCGCAGGCATCACACACGCACCTCCTGATGAGGAAACCGCTGCGTGTCTTTGAGCAAACACTCTGTCTGCTTAATTATTCCCCTTAATGAACGTCTCATTAATGAACCTCCCATTCAGTCACAGTGCACGCTACACCTCAGCACATCTGCACATTTGTTATTCAATGGGAAAACATCGACTGCAACCACGAGAGCGTGGACTCCGGATAGCAAACCATCGTATGTCATCCGGTTCATTCACAGTTCTCCGGCGAATGGAATTCGCCAAGTGTATTTTTTTTAACCTCATCTCCATCCGGCACACCTGTAACACAAGTGCGATCACCACGGCGTGCAATGCGTTTCCGTTTACTAAAAACCTCCATATGGTGGTCAGGTATGAAAGTCTCATTATTTTCTAATATTTGAACATATTCTACACAAATTTGTTCATTTGGAGAACTGTTTGATCCAACTGGAGTGGCACGGTAGCTGGCGCCCATCTCGACCGACTCTCACTAAAGACAGGGTACATCCTGAACAGCTCTCCAATTCATCGTAGGGCCAACATGCACCTACAACCGTTCACACTTACATCTAAGTGCGGTTTGGAACAGTGCACGTGCATGTCTTTGGGATGTGGAAGGAAACCTGAAGAAAACCCCTGCAAGCAGGCGGAAAACATGCCAACGCCACACAGATCCGCCCTCACCAAGCCCGGGACTTGAACCTAGGGCTTTCTTGCCGTGTGTGGTGGCGCAGTGGTTAGCATGTCCACCACAAAGCAAAAAGGCCTGCGTTCAATTCCTGTGTGGAGTTTGCGTGTTCTCTTTGTGCTTGCGTGGGTTTCCTCCAGGTACTCCAGTTTCATCCCTCAGTCCAGATACATGCACGGTAGGCTAATACACCCTGAGGTGTGAGTGTGCGTGTGGATCGTTGTGTTGGCTCTGCAGTGGCCTGGCGAGCTGTTCAAGGTATAACCCGCCCTTGCTGAGAGTCGGCTGAGATAGGTGTCAGCCTCCCCGTGATCCTAATTAGGATTAAAAGGTTTAGAAATGGATGAATGGTAATTATATGGGTGGCAGGGTGGTCAGAGTTGAGAAGGTCCTGGCTTTGAGTCTTGTTCCTTTCTCTGAGGGGTTAGGCTGGTGGATGATTGGATGGATGACTGGATAGATGGGTGGATAGATGGATGGAAGGTCCTGGCTTTGAGTCTTGTTCCGGTCTCCTGAGCAATCCCTCACTTCGTGAGAGAGATGGAGAGATGGTTGTCTGGTGCACTTGGAGAGATGGTTGTCTGGTGGATGATTGGATGGGTGACTGGAGAGATGGTTGTCTGGTGGATGATTGGATGGGTGACTGGAGAGATGGGTGGATAGATGGATAGTTGGATGGAGGGAATGCATGGATGGATGGATGGATTGGCAGATGGCTCTATGGGTGGAGAGGTGGATGGTTGGTGACCACCCAAAGTATCCACTACAGTAGTGATAAATGAAAGATGACGTTGCAAAAGCCTTGGGTTAATCATTAAAACCAGTGGTTACCAACCTTATTCCTGGTGAGTTACATTCCTGTGGGTTTTTATCTCCAACCAAAATTTAACAAACCAGTTAACCAAGAACTTCTTACGGCAATGAATAGACTTCAGGCTAAAACCATTGCGGTTGGATCTAAAGTCTTCAGGAAGGTAGATCTCCAGGAACAAAGCTGGTTGAAGCCTGAAGAACATGATATATGAAACACTTAAGAACGTGATGGATGGTCACCAAATTGTCAGTATCTATTCATTAATTTGCCTTGTACAGTATGTTCCTTTAATGGTTAGAAATGAGGTAACTATATTGGCAAAGAAGTCAAGACTAGGGTTAGATACATGGATCTACCCCTGCTAGACTGAGAGAGAAATAAAAGCCTTGTAGGATGGAACCAGAGTAGATCAGGGATAGAGTCTGAGCCGGGTCTGAGTCTAAGCTCCGTTATCCAGTCTATATCTCAGACTAGCACTGATGCCGGATTTGCTCCGCTTCCATCGGGGGTTAATTCTGCTCGGTCGTCCTTGGAAAAGTTTAAGCATGCTGCAACATGGCATGGTTCTCTCGCTCCCATGGATCAGACTCACAGCAAGTGAGGGAGAGGAAGAGATACACTGGCAAACACAGGCATTAAACCCGCGTGCTCCGTTTCCTCTCTACTCTCCGTGTGCCTCTGTGTTTGCCGGGCTCTGTCTCTTCGACATGGCCGCGTGGCGGCTCTTAAAGCATGGCTCAGGAGAGTTGGAGCGAGCGGCCATTAAGAATTCTGTCTCTTTGTCCTAATCTCAAGAGGTTTGGAATCAGGTGAGAGGGTTCCTTGGTACCTGAGACTCATTTTTCTCAAGCACATAGTCTTTTTGGCCATTTTGTTTCCGTGCGGCCACTTAGGGAGAAGGGTCCCTGAAAAAAAAAAATCAATACAGAGTTCTTCTGACTGATCACCTCGATCCGATGGAGAAATATTTCTACCCTGACAGGAATGCTGTCTTCCATTACTGCTCCATACATTGTGCAGGAGAAATCCTCGGATGGTTTTTTTTGATGAGCTTGTGGCACTTTTTCTTGGTTTAATTTGTCACGTTCCTGTATACTGGGTACACACACCAGTAATTAATGTACTATAAATTAGTAAAACAATATAATATATAATAAAAAACAGGGGTGCTCAATCCTGCTCCTGGAGAGCTACCTTCCTGAATATGTTCGCTCCAAACCCAATCATGTCCACCTGACCATCCAATCATCTAATCAAGGCTTCAGACTTTTAAATGAAGACTCAGTTCAAAGTCTGAAGCCTTGATTAGATGACTGGCTGGTCAGGTGGGCATGATTAGGGTTGGAGGAACATATTCAGGAAGGTAGCTCTCCAGGAGCAGGA
>JAQNCB010000027.1:28622194-28633609 GCA_030068295.1 Euristhmus nudiceps | reverse complement strand
TTTGGAACAGCCAATCAGCCTACTGTGCATGTTTTTGGACAGTGGGAGGAAACCAGAGTACCCGGAGGAAACCCACATGAGCACAGGGAGAACATGCAAACTCCACACAGAAACGCCCAGGCTGGGAATCGAACCCAGAACCTTCTTGCTGTGAGGCGGAATTGCTAACGACTATGCCACCGTGTCGCCTCCTCCCTAATTTATTCGTATCGAATTCCCACCAATCAAGTATTACCTTCCCTATCACACGACCACCACCGATCAGGGAGGGATGAAAGCATGCATAGATCCCCTCTGTGACATGCAATGCAAGCCACCCATCTCTTTTCGAACTGTAGCACATGCGTATTTGTGGGCGGTCTAATACACTCGGAGGGAAAGCGCTATCCGATCCCTTGTACGAACAAGCCCACAGGCACCCATGATTGGCTGCCGATAGCTGTGAGTGACAGGGAAGTGAGCGTATGCCGTCCCTCCCTTCTGTCAGAGCTCGGCCAATCAGCTCCCATGGACTCCCGGCCACGGATTGGTTGTGACATTAAACCGGATTCGAACTTGCGATAATAGTTTATAGTAAAACTTTGCCGATGCGCCATTCGGGAACCATATTTATTAACTCAAGTAAAAATAAATATTAAATATTCAACAATAAATAATAATAATAATAAATAACACCAGTGCAATCGGTGAGATAATACATTATATCTGTTATACTGATAGCTTATAATTCTTAAGCAAAAACAAAAAAAAAATTAAATCAAGATGAGATTCGAGCCCCGAGATGGCCTGTCGAGCTGTCCAGGGTGCACTCTACCTTCGCCCAGAGTTGGCTGAAATGGGCGCCATCCTCCTCCCCGTGACCCCAACTAGGATTAAGCGGTTTGGAAAGTGAATGATGAATGAAGTTGAGATTCTGGCCCCGTGATGGCCTGGCGAGCTGTCCAGGGTGTACCCCGCCCTAATTTAATTAGGATTAAGCGGCTTAGAAAGTGTATGAATGAATGAGGATGCGATTCAGAGAATATTTCAGTGAAAGTTTGAAGCGAAACTGCAACGTTTGAGAGCGATCCCTCACCATCACGACCGTCTACGTTTCATTTAATAAAAGATGATTGCATTATGATAGCAATACGAGTGATATATAACACCACCCGAGTATCGAGCAGGACTTCCTGTGCTTAATCAATGCTCACAATACAAACAGAGGTGTTCCCTGTATGACTCCACATAAATCACTTCACCATCACTTTTCCCTTGATTTATTTTGCATTGAGTGGCCTTGCAGGAGAAGCCTGCAGGGAACAGAAGAGTAACCGATGTTTTCCCGAGTGATACTTTTGATCTTGCGCGACTGGAGGTCAAGGTTAAATGGCATTGTCTGAACAGAAATAAAAGTGCTATATTCTGTTCTCGGTGACATCATCTTTTGGCTTGAATAAGATAATCAGGAATTGGTGGGATGGTTGCTCCTCATTTTCCCTTTAATTTAGTCGTACCCAATTCCCGCCTGTCAAGTCTTGCGTCGCAATCACATACTACCACCACCAACCAGGAAGGGGTGTAAACACGCCCCCTTCGTGGCATGCAGTGCTTCCACCCTCATCTTTACTACTACTTTTCTTTCCACTTCTCCCTTCAACGGTCGCCCATCAGTTTCCAAACATACATACTTGCCTATTTGTTTTGATTAGTCCACTCCGAAGGAAATATCTATCCGCCCCTTTTTGTATGAATGAGCTCACGGATTCCCATGATTCGCTGGTGATCACTGTGAGTGACAGGGAGGCAAGTGTATGCTATCCCTCCCTCTCATGAAAGCTCAGCCAATTAGCACCCAAGGACTCCCAGTCGTGGGGGGATGGGGGGATCTGGATTTTAACCTGCAATCTCCAGGTTGACAGGCGCTCACCTTGTCGATGTGCCACTCGGCATTGCTTTGTGTTTTTGATCTTATTAGGATTTGTTTACAGACTTTGGGATTTGGAGTGCATGTGTGGTGTATGTTGCAAAGGGCATCCTTTGTCGTAAATGGCTTAAAGAGAGTTTTTGTACTTGTTTTGATATGGAGCAATACCAACACAATCGAAGTGGCATTTGATAAATAAATCAGAACAATTGTTTTTAAAATAAATCCCAAACAGTCTTTAATCATCAAAATACTAAGCAACATTGCACAATAAACTTCTAAACAAACACCAAAAGAAAAAAAAAATTCGACCACAGGAGTCCAGATGCTCCTGCTGAAAGGATAATTTTATAATATGCCAATACAGACACTACCTAACTTACGAACGAGATACGTTCCGAACGGCCGTTCGTTAGAGGAATTTGTTCGTAAGTCGTTCCAGGGCGTTCTGATGATGGTGGACTGCATCACCACTGCACTCTTGACGTGCTCCATAATGTGGTCATTGCTTGTAAATGGTACCGACTGTCGAACGATTCAGGTTGTATTCTTGTGCCACTTTCACCATCATCTCATCGGCATCAAGTTTCTTTATTATCGCCACCGTTTCAAATGAGATGGCTTGCCGCTTTTTCACATTTCCACTTTCACTAGAAGCTTTTCACTTTTCACCAACCATACTGGATTTTGGATGCGCAAAAATTTTTTCCGATAAAACACAACAAAGTTCGGAACACCGCCATAGACTGGTTTGAACACTTGGGTAACAAACGATGGAGTGGGCAGAGTAGAGTGATGCACTACACAGAATAATAGGCACAGAGAATAGGCGCGCAATAGAAAATCTAACTTGCAGCCACTCTGTTCACTGTTTGTGCAAACACTTTCGACCTCCGGACAGCCCTGTTCGTATGATTTTCGTAAACCGAATGTTCGTAAGTAGGGTAGCGTCTGTATAGTACAACGTAGCACATTTGAAAGCCCCGGCTTCAGAGCACATCAAGTAAATTTACAGAAACCTAAAATTATACAGTTTTGCCTCTGTGACCTTGAAAAGTAGGTCAAGGTCACTCACACACAAACTCATCCTAGCACTCATAGTAGTGAGCCAGCATGCCACGTTTAAAAGCCCCGGCTTCAGAGCACATCAAGTAAATGTACAGAAACCTAAAATTATACAGTTTTGCCTCTGTGACCTTGAACAGTAGGTCAAGGTCACTCACACACAAACTCATCCTCGCACTCATAGTAGTGAGCCAGCATGCCATGTTTAAAAGCCCCGGCTTCAGAGCACATCAAATAAATGTACAGAAACCTAAAAGTGTACAGTTTTGCCTCTGTGACCTTGAAAAATAGGTCAAGGTCACTCACACACAAACTCATCCTAGCACTCATAGTAGTGAGCCAGCATGCCAAGTTTGAAAGGCCCAGCTTCAGTGCACAGCAAATAAATGTCTGGGAACCTAATCCACAGTTTCGCCCCTGTGACCTTGAAAAGTAGGTCAAGGTCACTCACACACAATTTGATCCAAGCACTCATAGTAGTGAGCCAGTACGCCAAGTTTGAAAGGCCCAGCTTCATCGCACGGCAAGTAAATGTCCAGGAACAGAAGACACAGTTTTGCCCCTGTGACCTTGAAAAATAGGTCAAGGTCACTCACACACAAACTCATCCTAGCACTCATAGTAGTGAGCCTAGCACGGCAAGTTTGAAAGGCCCAGCTTCAGTGCACGGCAAGTAAATGTCCAGGAACATAATACACAGTCTTGCCCCCGTGACCTTGAAAAGTAGGTCAAGGTCACTCACACACAATTTCATCCAAGCACTCATAGTAGTGAGCCAGTACAGCAAGTTTGAAAGGCCAGCTTCAGCACACGGCAAATAAATGTCCAGGAACATAACACACAGTTTTTCCCCCTGTGACCTTGAAAAGTAGGTCAAGGTCACTCACACACAAGCTCATCCTAGCACTCATAGTAGTGAGCCAGCACGCCAAGTTTGAAAGGCCTCGCTTCAGTGCACGGCAAGTAAATGTCTGGGAACCTAATACACAGTTTCGCCCTGTGACCTTGAAAAGTAGGTCAAGGTCACACACACAATTTCATCCAAGCACTCATAGTAGTGAGCCAGTACGCCAAGTTTGAAAGCCCAGCTTCAGCACACGGCAAATAAATGTCCAGGAACATAACACACAGTTTTTCCCCCTGTGACCTTGAAAAATAGGTCAAGGTCACTCACACACAAACTCATCCTAGCACTCATAGTAGTGAGCCAGCACGGCAAGTTTGAAAGGCCCAGCTTCAGTGCACGGCAAGTAAATGTCCAGGAACATAATACACAGTTTTGCCCCTGTGACCTTGAAAAGTAGGTCAAGGTCAGTCACACACAATTTCATCCAAGCACTCATAGTAGTGAGCCAGTACAGCAAGTTTGAAAGGCCCAGCTTCAGTGCACGGCAAGTAAATGTCTGGGAACCTAATCCACAGTTTTGCCCCTGTGCCCTTGAAAAGTAGGTCAAGGTCACTCACAGACAATTTCATCCAAGCACTCATAGTAGTGAGCCAGCACGCCAAGTTTGAAAGGCCCAGCTTCAGCACACAGCAAATAAATGTCCAGGAACATAATACACAGTTTTGCCCCTGTGACCTTGAAAAACAGGTCAAGGTCACTCACACACAAACTCATCCTAGCAATCATAGTATTGAGCCAGTACGCCAAATTTGAAAGGCACAGCTTCAGCGCACGGCAAGTAAATGTCCAGGAACATAATACACAGTTTTGCCCCTGTGACCTTGAAAAATAGGTCAAGATCACTCACACAATTTCATCCAAGCACTCATAGTAGTGAGCCAGCATGCCAAGTTTGAAAGGCCCAGCTTCAGCGCACGGCAAATAAATGTCCAGGAATATAACACACAGTTTTTCCCCCTGTGACCTTGAAAAATAGGTCAAGGTCACTCACACATAAACTCATACTAGCACTCATAGTAGTGAGCCAGCACGGCAAGTTTGAAAGGCCCAGCTTCAGCGTACGGCGAGTGACTATCAGAAACTAAAGTGTGACGGACGGACAGCACCCATTCCTGTAGCTCCTGAGCCACCTTGTTGGTGGGAGCTAAAAATGAACACTCTTTACTATGTGGAGTGGAATTAGGACGAGGACGATGACATTGACGTTAAACGTGAGTGTTTGTCATGATGCATAGCTCACGTGTGAATATTATAATAGGCAGTAAACTTTGTAGATGTTATCAGTCCTTATATTTTTTCACTGGCCTTATTTTTTTATGTGGCCCTCACTTAGAACAATTACTTGAAATGAAATCATTTACAGAAACTCATTATAGAGCACACCCAAAGGAAAATCTTACTGTGTCCCATATTCACTTCAACCCAAGGCGAAACCACATTGCTCCATTTCTCCTCGGATTTTTTTCTCTCTCTCTCTCCTTCACCGCAGTGATGGATGTCCTCAGTATGTCTTTTGTCACCGAATGTCACTACGTGGCTATGCTCTGAGTCATGGTGGATTATTAAAGCGCTCATTTGTCCCCTTGCGTGACCTCTGCAGCGAGCGCGAACACCCTCAACCCGATTGGTCCCATCACACTGTCTTTCCCTCCTGCCTTATTTGATGAACAAGACAAGGCAGTTTAGTTAATCGCCTCATTTGCAGATTGAAATATGAAGCGGAAAATGTACTCCATTATGTCTGCTTTTCAAGGCTTTTCAGGATTGATAGCTGGTGTGCAATTGATTTTTTTTTTTTTGGCTGTCTTCTATTTTTCCACTTTGTAAGCACGCCGAACACGTCCTTCTTTAAAATCATTAATAAATACAGTACAAAGTGTGGCGAGATCACAAACGTCTCACAAACCCTGACAGGATTCGGGACACAGTGGGATGTTCTAGATAAGGAGGGGTTTATTTATTTAGGGTTTTTCTTTCCGGAAGGAGTCTCTAGTCTCAGTACAGCATTGCAGACTCTCGTAATAAGTCAAACCTTTTTTTTTCTTCTTCTTTTTTTTGCCTCATTAACTTCAAGAGAAGAAAGGATCCTGGTGAGGGAGTGGCAGACTTGACAGAAGCGATAACAGCAACGAACTTGTTTCCAAGACATCCCATAATATTAAACACAACTCCAAATGGAGAGGAAGTCCGACACGCTGTTCTTTCAAGTCGGTTCAAGCCAAATGTATTTACAAAGCACATTAAAGACGAGAAGCAGTGCGTAAAGCTCGTCAAGTGAATTGTCCCAGGATGGAAGAATAAATAAATAAATGAGCAGGCTGCATGGTAGCGCAGTGGTTCGCACATCTGCCTCACAGCAAGCAGGTCCAGGGTTCGACTCCTAGGCTATGTGTGGAATTTGCATGTTCTTCCTGATCTTCCATGGGTTTCATCTGGGTTTCCTTCATGAGTTCAAAGATATGCACAGTAGGCTGTATATGTGTTGGTCCTGTGCTGGTCTGGTGAGCTGTTCAGGGTGTACCCCGCTATGGACCAGGGTCAGCTGAGATAGGCGCCGGCCTCCCCATGATCGTAATAAGGATTAAGTGACTTAAAAAATGAATAAAAATAATAAATCCCTTTTATATGAGCTCAAGCTGTGGAGATATGCCAAAAAAGAATTTCCCTAGCAACCATTGTTGTTTACCCTGGCAACCAGATCCACTCTGCATGAAAGCCTGTCCAATGACCTTTCAGATGAACCAAGCGTCATCAAATCTCTACCATAAATAGTTGTGGAGCTGCTTAATGCTATTAGGGTCACTGGGAAGCTGGAGCCTATCTCAGCCAACACCGAGTGAGACAAGTACTCTCTAAACAGCTCGCCAGACTATCGCAGAGCCAATACACACATATTCGCACCTACACCTGGGGACTTTGCATGTCTTTGCACCGTTGAAGGAAACCGGAGTACCAGGGGGAAACATATGCAAGCACAGGGAGAACACAGATAATCCCTCACCAAGCCCAGGGATTTGAAACTTGAACCTCCTTGCTGTGAGGCAAACATGATAACCAGTATGCAACCGCGCCAACCAATATAGCAGATCAGTACATTCATTCATTCATTCATGCATTTTCTGAGCTGCTTAATCCGAATTAGGGTCCATCTTAGCCAACTCTGGGCGAGGCTGGGGTACTGCCTGGACAGCTCAGGCCACCGCATGGCCAAGATACAACTAACCCTAGCCCTAACCCTAGCCCTAGCCCTAGCCCTAGCGCTAGCCTTAGCCCTAGCCCTAGCCCTAACCCTAGCGCTAGCCTTAGCCCTAGCCCTAACCCTAGCCCTAGCCCTAACCCTAGCGCTAGCCTTAGCCCTAGCCCTAACCCTAGCCCAACCCACACAGCAATTCACACTTTCGCCCACACCTAGGGGCAATATAGAACAGTCAGTTAGCCTCATGTGCATTTTTTTACTGTCGAAGGAAACCGGAGTACCCAGAGGACACCCTAGCAAGCACCCACGCAAGCACAGGTAGAACATGCAAACTCCACACAGAAACGCCCTCGCCAAGCCCGGGATTTGAACCTAGAACCTCCTTGCTGTGAGGCGGACGTGCCAGCCACTATGCCACCGCGCCACCCGACATATCATAACATTACACGCCAAAAAATCCCCCACGTAGGCTTTGTTTGAAATCATTCCGATTGTCCCATATTTAATCTACGTTCCTGTTTGTATGGCGTAGTCTGCATGAGAAACAGACGAAGTCCTATTTCTATGATGGAAAGCAAACAGAAAAACAAGCCACACTAGTCCGGCATTGTGCTCGAAGGTGCCAGTGGCATGAGAAAATCTGGTTGCGCAAAAATCCATCCTGCAATGCTCGCTCTCCATCGCTTTCTGGTGGAAGAAAGCCAGGATTTCCTAATTCGGAGAGAAAGCGGACCTCTCAACAGATTGATCTGCGACAGGGGACAGTCTATTCTTTAAAGGACTGGCTTGAAATAAGCTGCAGACTCAACAGCGCCTTTCTGAGCAAAACTGAAAGAGGCTCGTTCTCTCCATCCCACAGTTGGTTGGTGGGAGAAGTGAAGGAGGGAAGGATCTGATTATCAGCCTGCATTCCCTCATGGATCCTTTCTACTTAGATATCCACATGGGTGAGTTTCAGGGTTTGGGGCTTGGTGAGAGAGAATCCTCATGTCTTTGTGTATTTACTGCAATGTTTGAATAGAAAGAGTAAAACGTGGAGAAGTTAAAAGCGAGTGGACCTGATTTGTGTTTTTGGATGGATGGAGAGGTGGATGATGTTCATGACTCCGACTCCGCACCGTACGCCGAGGCCTTGAGCCGCTTCAGATTTAAGTGTACTTTCATCCCTGTCGCTTTTATATCTGATTGAATTCATGCTTATTTTCTTCGCAGTCTTTCTATCTATCTGCCTTTCTTTCCTGTTTTCTCATTTTTACATTTACACATTTCTTTTTTCATTCTTTATCCTGGATGTCTTTCTATCTATCTTTCCTTCTTTCTTTCTATCTGTCTTAGTCCCTTTCTCGCGACCTTTCCTTTTTTCTCTCTCTTTCCTTCTTTCTTTCTGTCTAATTTTTTTTCTTTTTTTTTCCCAAATCACTTTCATTTATTATTTATTATAACTTTTTAAGTCACTTCCTTCTTTCCTTTTTTGTTTGTTTGTCTGTCTTTCTTTCACACCATGGAGGAATGCTAGGATCTCTAAGAGATGGTGACTTCTAAACTGTCCAACATGTCACTATCGTTTTCTTTCTTTCTTTCTTTCTTTCTTTCTTTCTTTCTTTCTTCTCTTGCCTAACTGCTTTCTTTAAACATTATTATTACTATAACACTTTAAATCATTTCCTATTTTCAGTCTTTGTTTTTCTTTCTTTCTTTCTTTCTTTCTTTCTTTCTTTCTTTCTTTCTTTCTTTCATCTTTCTTTCTTTCTTTCTTTCTTTCTTTCTTTCTTTCTTTCTATGTCACACGTATCACTATCATTTTCTTTCTTTCATTCATTCTTTTGTTCTTTCTTTCTTTCTTTCATCTTTCTTTCTTTCTTTCTTTCTTTCATCTTTCTTTCTTTCTTTCTTTCTATGTCACACGTATCACTATCATTTTCTTTCTTTCATTCATTCTTTCCTTCTTTCTTTCTTTCTTTCTTTCTTTCTTTCTTTCTTTCATCTTTCTTTCTTTCTTTCATCTTTCTTTCTTTCTTTCTATGTCCCCGGTACACTATCATTTTCTTTCTTTCATTCATTCATTCTTTCTTTCTTACTTTCTTTCATCTTTCTTTCTTTCTTTCCTTCTTTCTTTCATCTTTCTTTCTTTCTATGTCACACATATCACTATCATTTTCTTTCTTTCTTTCTTTCATTCTTTCATTCTTTCTTTCTTTCTTTATTTATTTCATCTTTCTTTCTTTCTTTCTTTCTGTCACACATATCACTATCATTTTCTTTCTTTCTTTCATTCTTTCGTTCTTTCTTTCTTTCTTTCTTTCTTTCTTTCTTTCTTTCTTTCTTTCTTTCTTTCTTACTTACTTCTCCTGCCTAATTGCTTTCTTTAATCATTTATTACTATAACACTTTAATCCATTTCCTACTTTCAGTCTTTGTTTGTATTTCTTTCTTTCTTTCTTTCTTTCTTTCTTTCTTTCTTTCTTTCTTTCTTTCTTTCTTTCTTTCTTTCTTTCATCTTTCTTTCTTTCCCACAATGGAGGAATACAGAGCTCTAAGAGATGACTGTTCTACAAAGAAACATTCAAGCATGTCACTATCATTATTTAAACTCTCTCTCTCTCTCTCTCTCTCTCTCTTTCTTTCAGTTTCTTTTATCATTTTATCATTTTTATCAGCTTCTTTCTTTCTTTCTTCCTTCCTTCCTTTTGTTCATTCTTTCTCACCATAGAAGAATATTGAGCTTTAGGGGATGATGGCTGTTCTAAATACAAACCATTAATTAGCTGGGTTTTTTTTTCAAAAATACATTAATCAGGTTAGACAGAGTGGGCGGGTTTTCACTGCAGTTTGCTGCAGAATAAAAATGACTGTCAGCGAAACACGGTTGTTCATGTTTCCGTTTGGTGCTTTTATGTGATTACAGCTGATTTCGACTGCATCCAGTGTTACAGTCGTTTGGCTTTAATACCAATTTGCAAAATATTTCTTTGTCAAATCATCTGACAACCGACCGTATACACATGTGTAAACTTGTTTTAATGTGTTTTTATTACTCTGTGTTAGCAATGTAGCTCACCTTGTGACTTCGCTGTGATGTGATCTCAGTGATACTAATAAATATCAGCAATACTTTTTATTGTAAAACCCTTGCCTTTTTTATACCATATTTTATAAAGAAAAATTAAGATTGGCATTATTCATTACCATGTTTTTGTAAGCTTGGCTAACAATGCAGTGGACTACTTTTGAAATAAAATGTCTTTAAATCGTAGATTTCATCGTAAATGTACTTTACAGGTCGCATGTCAGGGAAGGTTACAGCATAAACACCGGGGTACCACAAGGCTCCATGTTGGGGCCCATAATGTTTATAAATTATATGATTTAATCAGTGTTAAGTCAATATGTACTGTGCTATACTTTCTCAGAATCAGGTAAAACATTTAGGGAAAGCAATACATGTATCAAGATATTCACTGCATTTGCTTTGCCTTAGATTAATAAGAAGATTGTGACCGATTGAAAGATTTTTACATTCATAAACAAAGCTAAAATCTACACAGTTCTATATATATGATGCTTTCTTACGCAATAAAAAAAAGAAGCTTATCTAGTTATTATACAAATGACTATAAGTAGCACTTCAGCTTTTCATGGGAGGACAGCAAGCTCCTCAGTGTTACTTGTGTTGGCTGGAAGGCAGGCCGAGGCTGTATGCTAGTTGGCTCCGTTATCCCATGGATTTCATCAGTCAGGAAAAAAGAGAGTGAGAAAAATAGGGGGGGGGGAGTGAATTGTATCAGAAAAACGGTTTGGCTCAGCGTGAGGATCTCGTCCCAGTGGGGAGCGCTTACGTGTTTGTCAAGAGGGGCTTTGGGGGTTTGATTTTGAAACATGGCTGGCATGGGCTGAAGGAATGTGAGCCACTGATGTTGCAAAAGGCCGATTTTTGCTTTATTTTGTTTTCCCCTTCAATGTGATTGTGAGTCATTCGAACCACTGAGGTTCCAAACGTGACGGTTGTTTCATCCCATCCTTCACAGTCATTCTTAGAAATATTATAATACCTGTTGGGTTCTTTAAAACAATATTTTTATTTAGTATTCTGGGGCTGGTGGCGTAGCGGTTAGAGTGCTGGGCTCCTGATCAGGAGGTTGTGGGTTCGAATCCCAGTGAGACCCCCACTGTGCTAGGATGTCTGGGTAAGGTCTGAACCTTGTGTGCCTCTGTCCACCCAGCAGTATAAATGGGTACCAGTTAAAAATACTGGGAAGGGAACCTCTGATGGACCAGCGTCCCATCCAGGAGGAGTTGAACTCCGAGTCGCTTCACGCTACAGAAACTGGGGATAAGCACCGG
>JAQNCB010000027.1:28379105-28390062 GCA_030068295.1 Euristhmus nudiceps | reverse complement strand
GACTCATTCCTGATCCTGTCCAACCGCGTCACTCCCAAAGAGAACCTCAGCATCTTCATCTCTGCCACCTCCAGCTCCACCTCCTGTCTTTTCCTCAGTGATACTCTCACTAAAAGTTCAGTTCACCATGACTCACTCCAAAGCATTACTGGGGTAGGCTTATTTGAAAGTATTTATCTGCACATGTGTAGTGTGCCAGGTCTTTCGCTACATGTGGTCTAAGGTACACAATATCACTACCTACTGCTTCATAATAATAGTTCTGCCCTGGTAAAGCAAAGCCAGGGGGATCTGGGGACTGTTTCTGCCAGCGGGATGTCCCAGGGTGGGAGAATCAGAGTGTGTGGCATCACAGTGTGTAGGCGTATCAGTAGGTGACGATGTCATAAGGAGACAAAGGGGCACAGAGTCCGGCCCTATGGGGTCTACCCTATTACATGGGACATCCCAAAAATAGAGGCACACACAGACTTTGGGTGGGATCCAGAGTGGGAGCGCCCCTCTGTGATATCTTCATAGAGTGTGTAGGTCGTGTGACACACTGGCGGGACATTGTGACAGAGACAAAAAGCGGTAAGGGGACGCAGAGTCTGGCCCCTCCCGGTAGAACGTTGCTTTAAGTGTTCTATCAAATTAGGGTTAGGGTTACATCCCAAAACATCCCATAGGGATGGGTTAGGGTTCGGGTTACATCCCATAACATCCCATAGGGATGGGTTAGGGTTACATCCCATAACGTCCCATAGAGATGGGTTAGGGTTAGGGTTACATCCCATAACATCCCATAGGGATGGGTTAGGGTTGCATCCTATAACATCCCATAGGGATGGGTTAGGGTTAGGGTTAGGGTTAGGGTTGCATCCCATAGGGATGGGTTAGTGTTAGAGTTAGGGTTAGGGTTGCATCCCATAACATCCCATAGGGATGGGTTAGGGTTAGGGTTAGGGTTTGGGACATCCCATAACAAGGAGACTGGTAATATAGTCTGCGGTTGGTAAAAGCACTGTGTGGAACGAGCTGATTAGCATTTGTGTTGTTAGCATGGAGACGTGTTATCTAATGACACACCCTCGGGTTTACATCACCGTAAACTAATTTTTTTTCTCGTCTCCCTCCCGAGATGTTCTTGTTTAGTAATGGTCCCATCTCTTTGTAATGAGTGCTTTTAAAGACGATTTTAATGTGATGCTAAATGCTTTGGATCAACACTTTCGAGCTGTACTCCCATTGCCTCCTGTGCATTATAGATGCTTATCTAAAGCGTAATGTAATACTACTTGGTCGTGTTAATAAAATAAATCTCTCCTGCCGTTAACAGAAGATTTTTTATTCTATAAATTCCTTTATTTTTATTTTTTTTGGTTATGTATGTGCTATTGTTGACATTGTAATCAGCAGTACTGAGTGAACCCAGTTTTTTTGCATACAGCCGTTCAGGAGGAGCGCCAGCGAGCCAAGGATCGAAATGAGAATGAGGTGGAGTCGAGCAGCAGTGCCAACGAGGACATGCCCGTGGAGAAGATCCTAGAAGCCGAACTCGCTGTCGAGCCCAAGACCGAGACGTACATCGAGACCAACCTGGGCATGCCGTCGAGTTCGGTGAGCATGCAGCTTTTGTGGCCACACCCCCTATCACATGCTTGTCTCCAAATCACACCATAAAGTGTAGTTTCAAAATTTAGCTACTGCCTTAAAGTGGTGCTCCCGAAAGATGTCTCCTGTCTCCTCTGATAGTTATCCGAGGCCAGCGTTATAAGAGTAGGGCGGCTTTTTTTAAGGGCTGAATCAATTTCAGCTGTGGACAAATAAATAAATCACTCTGTGTTTCCTGACTACGGTCTGAAGCGAAAGAAGGAAAGGTTAACATTGAGTTTTTGTTTGCCGCCTTTCTCTGGCTGATTCCCACTGTTGTTGATTTCCATCACCTGTCTTGTCAGTTTAATTATCCGCTTAACAAGTTCATGTTCCGTGTTTCCATTCACGCTGGGCGAATGTTTTCCTGCCTCCCTGAGTTATAGTGTTTTTTTATTTGATGCGAGTCTGAGGGGATGTTTACGAGCCTTTATGTTTTTTGGTTTTCAGTTTTGCTATGAATAAATCTTTTTTTATTGTTGCCTGTCGGGATGCAAATTAGCGATATCTAACAGCCAATCAGCATTAACTCAGGCACAGACACAGGGAAAACCATCCAAGTCATAGTTGTTGCCTACGGTGGTCTGCTATTGGTATGTAAAGACAGCTATTGCTGTGCTTGAATTCATTATTTTAAGAAGTGTGGCACCTTAGTGCGTTATATGTAAATGAAGGAACAGGGGCGGGACCTATATAGGTGGACACTGTACAGGTTTTGTGTCGTCTAATGCCATTACATGACATTTCTTCAATACTGGGTGGGATTCTTCGGGGTTTTTTAACTTTTGATTTTGTGTGTACTGAATATTAAAAGGAAAAGGCATGATCACGTTAGAGTTCCAATGAAAAAAATCCGATGTGCTTGGTTTTAGACACCCTGCCTCACTGAGAGATTACCTTATCATATCAGGAATGGGGAGGCAAAGGAACATTGCTCGCACAGACTTACAACCAGCAATTTCTTCGATTAATTCGGACAAAGTTAGGGTAACTCAGAAGTGGTCAGTTCAGAGGAAGCCCTACGTACACTTCAGACGGGATAGTCCCAGTTAGAGTGCGGTCATTAGTAGAGGCGTGGCTTGCTAGAATGTTGGTGTGGCACATTAACAAGGTGTGCGACCCTCAATCTGGTCCGAATCCAGGTTTGATGTCGCAGCCATCTGCTCCCGGGAGCTAATGGCCGAACTCTTGTTGGGGGAGTGGGATGCTCACCTCCCTGTCACTCACCACCTGTCACGACGCTGCACGACCCCACCACTAGGGGCGCTGTCAGTGGTCGTGGCAGCCCTCGTTCTTCTTCGTGCCTTCGGCGCACGCTGAGCTACGTGCCCCTCCCCTCACCTGTGCTATGTTTGAAGCTAGCTATATAAGCTGTGCTAGTGAACACGCCGGGGGCTGGATTCTACCGGTTATATCCGTTTGTTTACTCGTGTCCTGCCTGATAGAGGGTTGTGTTCTGTGTGCCCTGTCTGTCTGTGCATTCTGCCCCGGAAAAGAAAGGACTGTTTTGGTGCTTTGGGATTCCTGCCTGCTGAACATCAGTTTACTTTCGCTTTGATTTTCATGTTTTACCCCGTCTGTCTGTTCCATGGAGACTGTGCGCAGTGCGTTCTGTTCGATTCCACTTCAGTCAGCGTTTTGCTGGAATACCCTTAATAAAGACTGTTCTTGTTTGCATCCATCGTCTGCCCTGCTGCTTGGTCAGCGTATGGATCTAAATCAACCCAGCCAGGTACCGCTTAGCGTGTACCTTAACACCACCCAACCACAGGTACCCGTGAGCTCATTCATGTGTTAGGCCACGCCCAAATATGCATACACAGCAGTTTGTAATAGATGCGGTTGGCAGCATTGCACGTCACAGGTCTCTGTTTGGTGGTGGTCGGATGGTGAAAGTTGATATGAAGGCAACATGTGATGGGTGGGAATTGGGCGATGCGACGAACAAAATCAGGGGGGTGGATTAAATGTAAACTTATTTAATTGAGTTAACTTATTTAGTTTACTTAATTAAACTTGCATTTAGTCAAAAATGAACGTCAAAAAAGCAAAGATGGAAACAGTGCATGGTTGGTCGAGTCATAAAGATTAGAAAGGCAGAGCAGGTATAGAGGATGAGGCTGGAATAATAGTGCTAGTGTTTTGTAGGATTTGGAAGCGGAGACACGGAAGCAAGGACGGATTATTTGCGGTAGCGAATCACAAGGATTTTAGAGAATCCGAGCTAAACTGTCTTTATCCCCCAGATGAGAAATACTGGGGGGGGGCGGCAGACCAGACATGTTAGTGTCCGGCATGCGGCTCTTTAAGGCGCCACACGCCTGAAAAAAAAAAAAAGGCATTCATCATTCATATGGTGGGAAAGTGTATTTGAAATATCTTCCCATCCTTCACTCCCACATGCTTAGCTCAGTCTATGGAGCCTGGTTATTATGACCTCTTTTACTTTCTTCTGTCTGAGAAATTGAGTTTATCCTGTTGATCGGCATGACATACTTCTAAGAAACTTTAAACGTCTAGCCGAAGCATTCTCAAGCAACTGCCACGTAAATCACTGCTCCGAGTGCTGTTCTGGTATTCTACACCTGTCCCCACGATTTACGGCTTCTCTTAGATGGGCCATCATTCATGTAGATCTAGTAATACTGGATATCTACACTGCTTTTGGTGGAACCTGTTGTAACATGAGCTCTACAGGAGTCTGGGTAGCATTACTTTGGACTGTCAGTGGCCACCAGAGTCCCCAGAGGAAACCCAAGGAAGCACCATGAGAACATACAAAACTCCACAATGAAAACGCCCAAGCCGAGCCCATGACCCAAACCAGAGACCTTACAGCTTCTTGATTGGGGAACAGTTGCTCATAGCTATAAGAAAACCAACATGGGCGACATGGTGGTGTAGTGATAGCTCCTTGTCACCTTTCTCTGGGAAAAGGACCAAAGACATTACTCTGATTGGATGTTCTCCATTGCTCCAAGTGTGAGTGTGACTGATTGTGTATCTGTGTTGCCCCTGGAATAAACTGGTAGGCTGTTCATGGGCAAGGTTGGCTGAAATAGACTCCAGGCTCCCCTCCTAAGGTTAGAAAAATGAACGAACGTGAGCTAAGATGTCTCTCAGAAGACGTTCACCATTAAATGTAACTACAGTCCCTTGTAGTAAATGATTATCCATCCAACATTTGTATGTGGGACCCATGTTGGTGGTAAGTGGGCTGAAAAATGGGCCCCACATGGGATTTTCCATGGGTTCCATCGTGGCCTCATATCAACTGCCCACAGTCATTCATTTCTCATTGGGCTTGCCAATGTGATGCCCATTTTGAGACATTGCTCATTTGGAGCCCATGCAGCCCAGGCATCAGTCAAATGGGGCACAGTGTCAACTCCTCACAATAATTCATTTCTCATTGGGTTTGCCAATGTGGGACCCACTTAGTTGACCAAAGTCGGTTCCAGATATGGTGCCCATTTTAAGCCATTGCTCATTTGGCGCCCATTCAGCCCAGGCATAAGTCAAATGGGGCACATTATCAACTGTTCACAATAATTCATTTCTTATTGGGTTTGCCAATGTGGGACCCACTTAGTTGACCAAAGTCGGTTCCAGATATGGTGCCCATTTTAAGCCATTGCTCATTTGGAGCCCATGTAGCCTAGGCATAAGTCAAATGGGGCACAGTGTCAACTGCTCACAATAATTCATTTCTTATTGGGCTTGCCAATGTGGGACCCACTTAGTTGACCAAAGTCGGTTCCAGATACGGTGCCCATTTTAAGCCATTGCTCATTTGGTGCCCATTCAGCCCAGGCATAAGTCAAATGGGGCACAGTGTCAACTTCTCACAATAATTCATATCTCATTGGGCTTGCCAATGTTGGACCCACTTAGTTGACCAAAGTTGGTTCCAGATACGGTGCCCATTTTAAGCCATTGCTCATTTGGAGCCTATGTAGCCTAGGCATAAGTCAAATGGGGAACAGTGTCAACTGCTCACAATAACTAATTTCTCATTGGGATTGCCAATGTGGGACCCACTTAGTCGACCTAAATGGTCTCAGTTAAGACGTCCATTTTAAGCCATTGCCCGGAAAGTACCCAAGTAGCCCAGGCATAACTCAAACAGGACCCCATGTCAACTGCCCACATGTGTATGCCTGGGCTTTATGGGCATCAAGTGGACGATGGCTTAAAGTAGGCATCTTACCTGGGACCCACTTAGATGGCTGGTTAGAGGCAAACTATTATCAAATTGCTGTGGTACAAGTGGAATAAAGCACTTTGGGTCTTGCGGTTTAGAAAAACTTTGGGGTAGTGAAAGTAAACTTGACTTCCCGAGGTATTTTATTCCTCACCAATTATAGACCAGATAAGATCCCTAATGTTTGAGGTTCTGTTTAGGAAAGCTGTTTTAGAGTTGTTTTCTTTACCCTTGGAGGGTTGGTAGCTGTTGGTGGTGATGATGATGATGGTCTCCAGGAGTCAGTGTCTAGTGATAATGAGCCAACATCTAGACGGTTTTTGGCTCAGACTCCAACAGCGTTTTCTGAGCTATGGAGCAACATTTCTGTGCCTTCTTTCTTACAGTTCTACACAAAAAGTTCAAGCCGGGAAGGGTTTTTTCTTTGGGAGACAGCAGTTCTTAGTGAGAAAGAGAGCGAAAGAGAGAGAGAGAGAGAGAGGGGAAGAAGGAGAGAGAGTCTGGGAGCTCCTTTTGGGATCGTCCTGAAAGCGAAGGCAGTGGTTATGTGAGTAAATGGAGTTTATTTTTGGACTATGAGAATGCATGAACAGTAGCGGGTGACACTGGGGAGATGCGGAGGGAGGAGAACTGCCTCTGGGGAAGCTGACACTAGAAAGCAGTCCATCACGGTTTGGTTGGCGAAGACACACTCTTTCAGTAGAAATGGAGCCTCGGTGTGGAGGCAGACTTGGCTTTTTTACACGACGGATTTGTTTATCTCTGGTAAGGATGATGGCTTGTTGGCTTGTAGAATAGAAAAAAAACAATAAACCATGACAGCATGAGCTCATTTGGATGAGCTGGGATGTCGGTTCCTGTGTGGTATCCATGTTTTTGACAGGCGTTGTCAAATAAAATGCTGACTAATTCGCCCCCGCTTCCTCACTTATTTGGCTCTTCCTCTTTTCTGTGCTCTTTCGGGAGCTGCTGTTCCATGTGCTAATTAATCACCAAGCTTCTTCCCCAAATGCACCTAATCGCTAGGGTTGGGTTTAGCTCATGATGACCTAGATCAACCAAGAAAATGTGTGGTGGCTGGGGGGAGGACCGCCCCTTTCACCATCCTCCACCTAAGTGACTGAAGTGCCCTTGAGCAAGGCACCTAATCTCCAACTGCTCTTCGGGTGCTGCTCCACTGTGTGTGTGTGTGTGTGTGTGTGTGTGTGTGTGTGCTTACTTTGGATTGGTTAAATGCAAAGTCAAATTTCCCTTGTGAGCTGATTACAGTACATCAAAAATTTAAAAAATGTAAAAATTTGTAAAATCTTGTCCACAGATCATTCACACTTCCAACTTCAATAATAGCGCCTGATCAAGTTATGGTGGACCGGATGGTAATACTGCGAATATTTTTAATCGAGCGATATGGTTTCCACCCTAGTTATCCAACAGCTTAAGAATAGCACTTGATCCAGCGCCTCGGTTTTATTTTCCTCGACTGTACTTCCACCAAGCTCAGCAATCCCTCATATGAACCAAAACAACGCGAACCGTCCAACAAAAAATGATCCCACAATGGCATCATTTCAAAAAAAGATCCGGATCCAGGATTATCTCCAAAATCCAATGGGATCCTCCTCCAACATGTCCTACGTCTGGTAGAAATGTCATGGAAATCAGGACACACACTTTCTGCCAATTCCAGAAAGTAGACAGCACCCCCTGCTGGGCCTGCTGTGATATGACACTTTCAGAACAATCACCTGATCTCACAGTGTTAAAGAATCCTTTCAAAAAATTCCAGGATCCGGAATTTGATCGGCAGAATCCAATGGCTTCTTTTGTCCTGATTTCATAAAAATCCACACATACATTTTGCAGAATTCTGCACTTAGATTTAACGGCTCTTGGGTTTAATGTTGGGATTTCGAGTGCGTTCCTGAACATAGGGGGGTTTTTTTTATATCCTGTGTAGATGTCGTTAATTACATATGTGTAGTTACAGGTTGTGTTCAAAATTTAATCTGGCCATTAAGACTAAGGTGATGCATGGATGTGAGTTTCATGTATTTTAAATCACATTTTGAAATCTATTAATTTTTTTTTTTTTTTTTATTAATTTGAAATCATGCTTTACTTACAACACAAGAAAATATTCATTCATTCATTCTCTGAACCACTTAATCCTAATTAGGGTCGCAGGGAGGCTGACGCCCATCTCAGCCAACTCTGACCATGGGCGGGGTATACCCTGGACAGCTTGTCAGGCCTTTCGCAGGGCCGGCACTCACACAACCATTCACACACAAACCTCGGGGCGATTCGGAGCAGCCAGTCAGCCAACCATGCATGTTTTTGGATTGTAGGAGGAAACCGGAGTACCCGGAGGAAACCTACACAAGCACAGGGAGAACATGCAGACTCCACACAGAAACGCCCAGGCTGGGAATCGAACCCAGGCCGCCCCACAAGAAAATATGAAAGAAGGAAATCTGTAGCTGTGCATCAGGTTTAAACACCAAAGTGTGAAGTTAATGTGTTTAGTCAGTTGTTTACTCCGTGCACTGAATACAGCCTTACTTCAGTCAGATTGTTTTCTTGTTGTGGTCACGCAGCTGTAATCGGGGTCTAATCAGACCATGAAACATTAAGAGGCGTTACGCCGTGTGCGTTACGCCTTTGTGAAAGTTTTATAGAACAATACGCAGGCGAGGTGTTCGCCGCAAAAGGTGACAGACAGCTCGGAGCGGATCGGCTGTAAACAATGCACATGGAAGAGTTTAGATTTGTCGGAGGAGGCGGTGTGTGTGTGTGTGTGTGTGTGTGTGTGTGTGTGTGTGTGTGTGTGTGTGTGTGTGTTGGGGGCTAAGCGAGTCCTGGCCATGAATGAATTTTCAAATCCGGACTCGCAGGGTTCGTCTTTATCTCGCGGCTTGCCCCGCCTCCTCTTGGTGCTTGGCGGATTTTCTTAATCGGATCGTTCGGTCGTCTGCGCCCGGAGCTGCTCTCACGTAAATACACTCGGCCTGTAAAAGCAGAGAAATGGGTGTCGGCTATTTTTACATCAGCCTTATTGTGCCGAAAATGAGAACACTGAGGTTTTGTGGATGAACGGGGTGCAACTGGCTACCAAAAATGACTCGCCGTGATCTAGAAGTTTCGACAGCAGTCGCTGCAGTCGCATCAGACGTCGTATAAGATTTGGAACACAAGATTCGCCTCAGGCGGCACGTGTGGCACGGCCGCCTCTCAGCAAGAAGGCCTGGGTTCGATTCCCAGCCTGGGCGTTTCTGTGTGGAGTTTGCATGTTCTCGTGGTGCTCGCGTGGGGTTTCCTCAGGGTACTCTGGTTTCCTCCTACAGTCCAAAAAACATGCACGGTAGGCTAATTGGCTGTTCCGAATCTACCCTGGGTGTGAGTGTGTATTGTTGTGTCAGTGTTGGCCTTGTGATGGTCTGTCCAGGGTGCCTTCACCCAGAGTCGGCGGAGATGGGCACCGGCCTCCCAGCGACCCTAATTAGGATTAAGCGGATTAGCGGATTAGAAAATGGATGGCTAGCCGTTGTAACGGACGTGCCTTTGGACTTTGGGAGGAAACCGGCGCACCCGACAGCATGGAAGCCCTCAAGGCCGTGACTCGAACCCAGGACTGCGTTGGTTTGAGGAGACGTGTCCGTGGTGATGATGGGATGATCTGAACTCTTTCTTCCCTGCGTTAGGTAACTCGTGTTTGATCTGCAGCCTTCAGAGTCCCTCCCCCTCCCCTCCCCTCCCCTTTAACCGCGAGTCGGCGTTTGAAGATCGCGCCTCCTGGGAGGAGGAAAGCATCAGCATGAGATTTTGGCCTAAAGCCCTAAAGCCAGTCTGCAGACTAAACTGCTGAAAGAGATCCAGAACATCCGGCGACTGATTCTTCGGATTTTTCTAATGCTTTTTTTATATTTATTTATTTATTTGTGTGAGTGACGGACACCCGGGACTTCATACCTGGGGCGTCACGGTGACCACGTCACAGCAAGAAGGTTCCGGGTGTCTTTGTGGAGTCTGCATGTTCTGCCTGTGCGTGCGGGGGTTTCCTCCAGGTACTCCGGTTTCCTCCCACAATCCAGGAGCAAGTACAGGACCCCAAGTGGCTGGAGTTGGTGGGGGTGTGAATAGTTGTATCTGTGTCGGCCCTGTGATGGTCTGGTGAGCTGTCCAGGGTGTACACTGCCTTCGCCCAGAGTCGGCTGAGATGGACGCCAGCCTCCCCGCGACCCAAATTAGGATTAAAGCAGCTTAGAAAATGAAAGAATGAACGATTTATCCTGAGATAGATGCTTTCTAAAACATGCCCGGATCGCGATCGTTTGGGTGGTTGCAATGCGCCCATTTTTGGTCCAAACTCACCGAAATGTCCCGTCACATCAAGCTGCTGTCCTTTGTCGTCGTCCTCCAAACACAAACACATTCAACACACTGTCATTTGTGTCCCAATAGACCGACAACAGCAGGTTGTGTGAGTGGGCGCCAATACTTATGGGTGACGTACTTTTCATCATGTTGGGTGTCTAGTTTTTTGGGGGTTTTTTTAATTGTTTGTTTATTTTTTTGCCGACGGTGCTACAAGGCTCGTGTTATTTTTTCTGCGATCCCACCGACGAGCATGCGCTAGTCCTCCTGTGAGCGGTATTGACCCTGGCGCGTACTACAGGAGTTGACTTTCTCAGTAAATACGCTGTTGATAAATTGCCGTGCTGAATGGTGCTTTCCTGCTGCGGCCGCTATGATGACCTTTCCGACGAGAACACGTCGAGCGCCTTTCTGTCCGGCCGAGCTTCCTGCAGGAAATGCTTGCTTGGACACAGTGGATTTTTAACGCTGCCTCTCTGCAGGTATTTCCTGAGAGACTCGGGAAGAAGCATTGTTGTTTTCCCTTCATGCATGGAGGGGATTACTCACCGGCCTCCAGGCTTCACGGACATACTGTATATATACGTGTGTGTGTTTGTGTAAATACAGGGATCCCTCACTTTTGGCGGTTAATGGGGGTCTAGACCCTCTGCGAACGCCGAATTTCCGCGAAGTAGGATCGACCCCCCTGACTGGCGTATACGTACATGTATATGTGTATATAATATCAATAAATACATATTCAAC
>JAQNCB010000027.1:28120058-28137744 GCA_030068295.1 Euristhmus nudiceps | reverse complement strand
ATAAATATAAAAAGATCTAGTTCTGCTCCGATTGTTAAACTCAAGGCATAGCTCATGTTAACACGGCAGCCTCTCTCAATTCCCTTGTTTTAATTTTTTTCTCTCTCTCTCTGCCTTATTTTACTGTCAGTTCCCTTAATGTTCTCCAGGAAAATTTCTGATTGTTTTTCATTAAAGCGAGTAGCGCTGCTGATACGCGCCTGTAGGATGCGTCTTCTCTTTCTTCCTGAGGCGCGCGTGTTATATTCCTTGGCAGAATTTTCATTTCATTATTCTGCAAACTTGTGTTATGATATCTGACAAAGAAATAAGAAGGATTCCTCTGGTGTGTTAAAATGAGGATGAGATTTTTATTCAGAGGGCGTATGAGAGCTCTTTGTGTAAGCTCGGGGCAATTATTTAAAGATTTCTGAATTCTGTTCCAGTCCACACCTGGTTGGTGCGTTTAACTGCTCCCACAGAGTCCCTTTCTGTCCACAGACAGTCTCTTCTTGCAAAACTATACTCTGATCACTGCTATTCATCTAGCCTCTCTTGCCCATCCATGCTTGAATCACTTCCACCCCAGATACTCTGGCCACTCCTACCTATGGACATTCTGACCACCCCCTCTCACAGATCTTCAGACCACTCCCACCCACAGATACTCTGACCACTCTTGTCCTCAGATACTTTGGCCACTCCAACCTACCGATACACTGACCAATCCTACTCATAAATATTCAGAGCTCTCCCGCCTGTAGATACTCTGAACGCTCCCGTTTGCATATACAGATCCCTCACTTTTCGCTGTTAATGGGGGGGGTCCAGACCCCCCCGTGAAGACCGAATTTCCGCGAAGTAGGACCGACCCCCCCCCGACTAACGTATACGTACATGTATATGTGTATATAATATCAATACATTCATATTCAAAGCTATAAATGCTTATAATAACAATTAAACATTCAAAAACAACACACAAGATGCAAATAAAATATAATTAATATAAAATACATGCGTGTAATTGTACATAGATGTAAATAAAGTGTAAAAATGTCTTGACTTCAGCCTTTTCTGCCACACAAATGCTGTTATTTCAGAGCTGAGTCCCAAACCAGAGTCGGTAGTGACCTTGAGTCCTTTCCCTTAACTTTTGTGAAAGAGTGAAGGGACAGGCCGCAAGGTCACTACTGACTTCGTTTGGGACGCGGCCTCCGAAATCTCTCTAGCTGATTGGTCGAGACGAATTTCCCACCGAATCCGAGTCAGTAGCAACCCCTTGTGGCGTTTTCATGAACTTTTTTTTTCCATATTTACTTACTTTTATTTTCTATGAATATTTTTTAAAAATCCGCAATGCACTGAAGCCGCAGAACCTGAAGCGCGATATGACGAGGGATCACTGTACTCTGACTGCACCTACCTGTAGACACACTGGCCAATCCTAGCCATAGATATTCTGGCCCTTCCTGCTTGCACATACTCTGACCGCTCTTGCCCGTAGGTACTCTGTCCTCTTTCAGTTGCAGATACTCTATAACCAGTCTCGCCCACAGGTACTTTAATACTTCTCCAGCTTATTCCCACCTGTACTCTGTCTACCTCTCACCACAGACACTCTGCGCCTTTCTATAAATCAATACTCTGACCATTCTCATCCATAGATACTCTGACTACTGTCATCCGCAGATAATTTGACCACTTCTTCCAACAGATGCACTGGCCAGTGTTGCCCACAGATGGTCTGATGACTCCTATCAGTGGACCAGCAGATATTGTGTTTGCTTTCGCCCACATATCCTATAAACACTATCCCTTAAATTCTTTGAACTCTTTTAACCTGGAGATACCCTCCTGCACAGATTGTCCATGAGTTCTTTGGCCTGTCTCCCATCAACCACAAACTCCCAGACCATCATCTTCTCTAGATACTCTTTTTGACCTCATACCCAGATGCTCTGAAGGACTCCTCAGACCGCAGAAAAATTCTTTTAGCTTCTGTGGCTTTCCTAGAAGCTCAGACTACTCTTGCTTGCCACTAAGAAACACCTGACTACCCCTACTTGCATCCTCACACACTTTGACTTGTCATGCTCTTATTCTGCTGCAGTCCTTGACCATTCCTTCCTACTCGTCTGAACCCTCTTAGCTAGTAACGCAGCCTCAAACATATTCTCAATTCAGGACTTGTTGACCATGCTTGACTACCCTGGACTGCTGGTGCAGATACCAGTAATGACTCACCTTTACTTGAACACTTGTTTGCAAGCACCTACAGGAATTTCTGTTGCTTATTATAGGCTAGGATTGCTCAAAGCAAGAGCTAATAAAGCACTAAAAACGGAAGTTGCATATGCAAAGCAGTAAAACATGTCTTCGCCCCACTGAGTAAGTACAACATTGTGTATCCGCAATCGAGAGTTGCCATGGACTCAATCCAGCCAGCACAGCGTGATTTCTTGGATGAGTCTGTCTTGACACGTAGCTTGGCATGGGCTCATCCATCAGAAGGATCTGGAAGATTTGTGCCGGTAAGATGGGTCTCAAGAGCGATAGGTCAGGGAGTGATGAGTTTGGGAGATTTATGTCCCCGAGCCAAGATTTCTGATGGAGTGGGTTTAGATCTCTGCTTCTGTGATGAACCCTCCTTTGCTCTTCTGTGTGTGTATGTGGGTTCACGTATATATACACACATATATACATGCACAGCATGTGAGTGTTCTGCTGGAGCTACATTTTCGTGCCACCTACTCCGAGTCCTGTGTATTTGCAGAAAGTGGACATGTGCATTAATCATGTGTAGCTTACTGAAGCAGTGTTGGAAGGGAATCCATTCTCATTTCGTATTTCATATTTTCACCACACGATACTATATACACTTCTCATATCCTGTATCTGGCTGCACCCTTATTACTTTCTGTAGTGTGAGATAGGATTGTAGCTCATGTTTGCACTGTGTTTGAGTGACTGTTGCTTTTGGGAGAATTATTAACCGACGGTGCACCTGACAACAAACATGGCCACTTCCTCTTTTTTTTTTTTTTGGGTAGCCAGTGTTCCCCTTCACAGGAAAGCAAAAACTACAAACCAACACGTTTGCATATGTGAAATTTTAACTAGGGCAGCACGGTGTTGTTGGGGTTGGCATGTTTGCCTTACAGAAGGACGGCCCCGGACTCGGCAAAGGCATTTTTTTGGGGGAGTTTGCATGCTCTTGTGCTTGGAGGGGTTTCTTCTGGTTCCTCCAGTTTCCTCCCATAGTCCAAAGACATGTAGTTCGCTCCTTGGTGTGAGCGGATCGTAAGTCCATTGGCCCTGTATTGGACTGCTGAGCTGTTCAGGGTGTACCCTGCCTTCACCCAGAGTCAGCCGAGAGAGGTGCTAGCCTTAGCCTCCGACCAAATTTCTAGCACTGCAGAGCTGCCCATCCCCGTGCTATTCCCCAGACCGTTCCCTGACTCCTCCTCTTTTGGCCATCACGCCCATACCTTTTGGCTCTTAGCAACAGGAGCAGTAATAAGTATCGCTTAAGGTCTGATTTCAAATTTGAGCCAACAATTACTGAGAGATGGCGCAGTGTTCAGACAGATTCACACACACAGCTTGCTCTCTCTTGACCTCAATTCTTCTGGCCCAGTGCCTTAAATGCCATATCATACAGTCTGTTCTCTGAGCCATCATCCTGAGCAGCCCAGACCTCCACCTCCATTCTCATAAAGCACCAGCGTGGAACTGGCAGCTCATGAATAGTGTGTTACGGTCAGTTTTGAGAATTCTGTGGCGCCTGTGTGCACGAGAGCCCTGATTGACCTTCAGAGAAGATCTACCTCGAGCCCAGTGTGTTTTTGCCCCCTTGCTGTGACTACACCCAAAGGTGGATCTCAGAGAGGTGTGAACGGCGGGGATTTAACATTAGACATCCCAAATAAGGTTTTTATTCTCCTGCTTCCATACGCCGCCTTGTTATTTTGAAGGCACCGACTGGTAAAGAATGATATAATGTAACATGACAGTAGCTTTCTCTCCTCCTCAACGTGAGTGCACATTGTTCCTCCCCTCCTCCGGTTGCGTTGTCGTGATCAGAGCGTGTGAAGTCGATGTGTCTGGATCCATCCGTATTGAGCCCACGTTGTGTGTAAAGAAAAAAACTCCCTCTTTTGATTAGCCTTAGCATTACATTTGTAGAGCTTTCTTTCTTACCAGAGGAGAAACGTAGGCCTGCGTGATGGGGGACAACAGACGGGTTTAATAGACCTGAATGTGATGTTTGAGTCGAGATCACTCTGCCCCTCAGCTTTTATTTCGTACCCATTAAACGCCTTCCTCGTCCCCACAGTAACGCACACGCCACTGCTGGGATGGGCACTAAACATCTCTTTTTTTTTTTTTTTTTTTTTTTTTTTTTTGTCTTTTTATGCTTTTGTCCACATTATTACTAATTACTGATCTCATTTTGTGCTTTGCTTCAAACTTTTTACCATTAATATCACTCATTTATTATTACTACTATTATTCATTCATTTTCTAAGCCGCTTAATCCTAATTAGGGTCGCTTGGAGGCTGGAGCCCATCTCAGCCGACTCGGGGCGAGGGTGGGGTACACCCTGGACAGCTCGCCAGGCCATCGCAGGGCTGACACACACACACACACACACACACACACACACACACATTCAGACTTAAGGTCGATTTGAAACAACTGATTAGCCTACTGTGCATGTGTTTTGGACTGTAGGAGGAAACCGGAGTATCTGGAGGAAACCCACACAAGCACGGGGAGAACATGCAAACTTGACACAGAAACGCCCAGACTGGGAATCGAACCCACGCCTTCTTGCTGTGAGGCAGACGGGCTAACCACGGCGCCACCGTGTCGACCACTATTATTACTATTATTATTAATAATAATAATAATAATAATAATAATAATAATAATAATAATAATATAAATTGTACTTTCTAAAGTGTCAGGATAAGCATGGTCAACTCTCAGCAAGAACCTTCTGGGCTGGGTTCAAACGTTGTGACTAACAGCTGCCTTTCTGTTTGGAGTTTGCATGTTTTCCCCCCGTGCTTGTGTGGGTTTCCTCTGTGTACTGCAGTTTCCTTCTACAATCCAAAAAACGTCCACATTGGGTCAGCTGACCGAGCTAAACTACCCATTCTTGTGAATATGAGGATGAATGGTTCTTTCTATATTAAGCAGGAAAGGGAATCACCAGGGGCCACCTGATACAGTCTTATCACGATACTTAGCTGCCGATTCTTTTTTTTTTTTTTTTGTATCGCGATTCCCTAAACACCCCAACTTGGTTTTGTTCCAATTTTAAAACTTCAACCTGTGCAAAAGTACGTTTGCTAATTGTTATTTTTACACCAAGTGAGTAAATAATTCACGCATGGAATGCTGTGCTGCCTGCCAACGTGTGAATAATTGAAGGTGTGCCACCTGCAGGAGAAGAGAGGAACAACACCTTCAATTTAAACATATAAATTAAAAGCGAACAAAACATTTGGAGCTGGTGTGGCGTTATATAAATTCTCGTACAGAAGCATCGGGAGTTTACTTGTTTTTTTATTTTTCATTGACAGTCATGTGACCCTTATCTTCGGTGTCCATCAGCTGGGTGGTTGTCATGGTGACTTAGTGATGGGGCGGGGCAAGAGCTTTTAATGGAGGCTCTTTGTCCTGTTGTCACTTTAATAGTCACCGCCGAGACCTCCTGCAGGGTATCATCTGGCCCACGCCACACACACATGGTATATAGCATACTGCAAAAAGGCATGAGAAAATCAAATAGAGTGACAGAATTTATGGCTTTTATCTCCTGTGTGCGTCCTGTAAATCCTCACACATGGTCGTTCAGGCTGTGCGCAGCAAATCCCAGGCCCAGCTAACGTAATTATTTTGTAATATCCTCCATTTTATGGAGATTAACGGTAACTGCCCTTAAATGAGCCCGATGAGCGTTCCACTACGTGATCTTTCTAACACATGAAAGACTCTTGTGATTAATATTAATAGCTCCTATTAAGACAAATTGACTCTAACGATGATTTGATATTTAAAAAAAAAAGGGTATAATATGCAAAGCTCAGCAGGGGTAGTAGTATATGACGAACAGTGATCTTGTCATGGATTTTGTGACTCCAAGTCACAGCATACCTTGCAGTGAAGAGCCTCCTAGCTGACCGGCGTACTTTTTGCCGTCTCCGTTGTCGGTCTGTCTGGTATTCTGCAATATTTCTTTCAGTTCAATTTAGTCCGAGATCTAATACTGAAAGAGCGAGGCAGTATTTACCCGTGGGTGTATCACGCTTGGTTCTTTTCTCAATAGTCGATGTCCAATCAAGGAAACCGGCATTTATTCCACCCTGAAATAATGGGCTGGAACTCACTTTTTATGTCAAAGGAATGAATGTGATTGTTGTTCTGTCATGAAAAGTGATGTGAAGTCTGCAGTTGAAGGATGTGGCAAGCATATAACCTGGATATTTCTGTAAATAAAAAAGAATTTTAGTGAATATACATAAAAAAAAGTGTAGTTACTAGTGTGCAGATACAACAATGACTCCTGGAAGTCAAAGGGAATTTTTTCTATAGAAGTAAACAGCATTCATTGATACCCTTGAACTGTAAAGAAGCATTTCTTGTTTATTAACGTTCAAACGTTTGTATTTACAACCTTTCCTCCAAAGCAAACTAGGTCCAAGTTCTTGGTTGGCGTGAATGCCAGTTTGGAGTTGGTTCAAGTTGTGAAGTTTCCAAGAACTGGCTTGTTTTTTTTTTTTGGTTTTTTTTTTTGCATGAGCGAGGGATTCATTATATGGCTATGTCAGTCCATCACAGGATAGATCTGTGGTACATTTTTGCTTTCCCAACAATCTTTGCTTTCACCAAGCAAGGCAGTAATAATGGCAGGCTACTAGATATGACAGCCTAGGTCTACCGTAGATGGAATGACTTCACGGTCACTTGACGTATACTGTAAGTGTTCCGGAGAACCGCAGAGCTATCAAGCTTTCCGGGAGAACGTGCATTCCATACTCAGAAGGTTTGGTCATGTTAAAGTTAACCCTGGTTCCAGTGCTGGATCAGGTCAACTAGTGTGACTGTAAAGGCATCTGTGAGGCGTACATGGTTGTTCGCGGAACACCAGGTGCCATTGAATGCATCGCATTTACTGCCAAGTAGACATGATGGCTGCAAAATATGCTGCACAGATGGTCATGTTTCCAAAGAAAGTACATATTTGCTCCATTTGCTGAACGAGACCATCTAAGAGATCTTATGGAACGGCCACGGTAATCCCAGCCACGGCTCTCACCTAGCAAACAACTATGTGCTTAAACTAGGTGTTTTTAATGGTGGTCAGAAAGGTTTCGTTGGTCATCTCAGCCATGATAATTACCATCGCAAGCCCGGACCTATGATGACTTGGTTCTAGATCAGTAAGATGCTGGTAGTAGCTCTCAAGTGGTGAAGAATTGGTTCCAACTTGGAACAAGGTAGGTCGGTTTGAACTTGGGGACCAGCTCAGAACCTGGTAGGCCCCTCAGACTATCTTGATGGGAAAGGGGTGATTGGCAAACCAAGTTTTGTTTCACGCTCTGATTGTTTTACCATCAACTATCTTGCTAATCGTCTATAGCAGTATGTCCAATTCTAAATACTTTCCATGACTGAACCGGGTCTATTTTTTACTTCTGAGAATTGGTCGCAGATTTGTTGGGGGAACATTGGGAACGTTCACTGAGAATTTCAAATTCAGATTTAAAACGTGTTTGGGTTTAACTTGGCTATATTGATCATTTTGGGTCTTTTATTTTGTGTAATACATATTTCATGATTTGTGGTTGTTCTCAGACTCATTAATGATTATAAAATTTCTTCACTGATCAATGGACCTTACTCTTCCCACATTTTACACCATCATGTTGAAATTTTGAACCGCACTGATGACACCTCGCCAAGAATTGATCTTCAGCACAGCTCCAAACATTTCGGCCAAGCGTAATGATGTGGAAGGAATGTGAGAGAATCACTGGCTGTGTCTCGCATCCTTAAGATGGATGGTGTTCGATTTTGTTATTCCTATGTTGTCATTTGCTGAGCGCAAAGAGAAGAAAGAAGCTCCGATGGTCGTCAGTCCAATGGGACAGTCCAACCGCGAGAACATCATGTCTCAGAACAATCCAGTATTAAACGTCCGTCTCCTTCCCGTCACTCTTATCTTTCTCTGCAGAGAGCTTTAGACCTCCATTGCTTTTCTGGATTATCCCTCTAATCCCATGTGTAGTCTTTGTGGTCAGAGTCGCATGCACTGAGTTGATAAGAACATCATCAGAGGAATGACTTTGCGATCTGCGTCTAACTGCTGCAGATCAGTCAGCTGCTGGTATCCCGTCAATTTTATATGAAGCTGATGCTGTTTGACTTGTGTGTCGCTGTGTTGGCGCCCATGAGTAAGGGTAGCACCTGTACGAAGACTTCTTGATAGTCGTAGAGTGGGGGGTGTGCAGTCCATGGCAAGCAGGGGAGCAAGACGATGATGGGTTTGAGGACTGCTCTACCACTAATCTTGGCCTCCTTTTGGGATGGAGTTGACCCCGGCACTATATCGAGTCCGCTCCATGTGGCTGGTGGTGGTCGAGAGGGATGAGCGTATGCTTCTTGGGGCGCTCAATCTTCTCCAGGGGCCCAGTCAGCATACCACTCCTTCCCTCCCCTATTTCCAGAGGGATGAATAAAAGTAAAGGCACAGCTTGACTGTATCATCAGCATACAGTTCTGGCAAGTTTTTTATATTCCTGTGAACACAGCCAGCGCATCCTCCCACTAGATCTGCTCGCCATTCCACTGCCTGCCAAAAGCAGAATCATCTTTTATGCACACATGCACACACACCCACATAGCCAATATGTTCCTAACATTCCCTCGTTTGCTTTTCTCTTTCGGTTTCTGTTCAGCAGACCTCTACGACATGGTATAGTCCTATCAGAGCATCTCTTTTATGACGGCAGCGCTTACGCTCGTCATGTCGGGCGTTTCTGTGTTCAGCGGATCCAGTTTGCGTAACCTTCTGCAGCAAATTAGTCTGAAAGTCTGAAACAACAGCATCTGCTTCACACAGCAGTATTGAGAATGTTCACCATCTTTGTTAGCTCCGTTATCATCTTTACGGCTTGAAAACGAAACGATTATTTACGACTTAATGAGCTTGAAGGAGACGTCCAAGCAACCCCGGCCACTGCGTCCGATTCGGGAAGCCTGAGCAAAATAAGACGTGCCATGCTGATCTCCCGCGGCAGTATAAGCCCCCGCTGAACACTTTGCTCGGCTGAGGAAAGTCTATTCTCGACTCTAATGTGTCCATTTTTTGAAAGCCTGCTGCAACAAATTAACATCAACAAGCACTTAGCTGGAGTAATGGGAACGTTTGGCAAAATGTGCCGTTCAGTCAGTTATCATTTTTATGGCTCAGGGGGAAAAAAAAGGAAAAATAATTTATGACTTAATTAGATCGAATAGGATTTATGCAAGTTACCCAGATGACTGTAAGGGACCGATTCAAAACTCTCGGCGCCATAAAAGATGAGATAATAATGTTGCATTTGGGAAATAATGTTAATCAAATGCAGGGTGGGCTAATTGAATGTTTCTTACATCACATTATGAGATTTAAACCATAAAACAACTTGTCAAAGATGAGTAATTAGGTGGCTAAACTGGAGGTGCGCCAGTGACCAAAATGGTGGTCTTCATTTATTTCAAACCAGAGACGTCTCATATTACCCCAAAAACATATTACCCTGTTTCTGTAAGGATTAGAGCCATTTAAAAGATGTAAGCCATCCATCTCTGCATGTAAACCGCCTCCTGTTGCTCGAATTATATGCCACCAAAATAACTTGAGTCGATGTCATGCATTGTATTTTCATTACCCCCTCCGCCCGAAGCACAACATGCATTTATGGGCTCAGGCAGTAATGGGCGTGTTATTGTACAACACTGCAGCTTTAAGGATGCCGCATACTTCAGAGTCAGCTGCGGTTTGCTACATTTATTTACTTTTTTTTTGAAAGAACTGGTTTAGGTAGGTGACAAGCAAACATTGTTAGAATGCCAACTGCTTGCGTGTCTATATGATGAACGCACAGTTTTCTTCGTACCTCCGCTGATTCGCGGAACTTGAAGTTGTGAGCAAGCTGTGGTATAATGATGTAATAACTTTCAGATGGAAGTTAACTGTCATTACAGCAAACACTTGAGCTTGAGTTCCTCACTTTTATAAAAACCCACACACAGCGAGGATTGTTTATCCAGCTTCGGCACACAAGTACTTGGCAATTTTCTAAAGTATACATGAATCGGTCTTGGAAAGGAGGAATGCGCAAGGGAGGGATTGCGATTCCGTTTCATCAGTAAGGCATAGAGTGTTCTTGGTATTTTCGACAGCTGAGCGTACTGAATGGAACACGCCAAATATGAAAATATACAGCATTACTGCTAGACAGCCCAATGAAACCAGATTCCATACTTCCAGGCATACGTTGATGACTTCTTCTGGGACACAATGTCCTGCTCATCGTTAACTACTTGGTGTATTGGTGTGTAACTCCGCCTCCAGTCAAGCTACGCTATACGAGTGAAAGTTTGTGCACACTTTACCGTCGCATCCATGTCTCCTTGGTGAACATCCCATTCCAGATCTGTTCACCATTTGATGAAAAGTTTCACTCTTTTGTGAGCCAAGCATGAGTGAGGTCCGGTGCCGATGCAAGGTGAGGTGATCCGGGGTGCAGTCAGTGTTCCCGTTCGTCCAGAGATACTCAGTGGGGTTGAGATCAGATGTCCGAGTTCTTCCATTGTTCAGTGCGGTCGAGATCAGATGCTTGAGCTCTTCCAATTAAACCAGGAAGTCAAACCATGTCTTTGTGGAGGTCACTTCAAATAAAGGAGCCTGGACAGGTTTGGGCCTTTAAGTTTCATTGAAGGGAAATTGTAAAACTGTGTATGGGTGAAACGGTGGGTGTCCACATGCATTTGGCCATATAGTAAGTAAGTAAGCCTGTGGGCTTTTCCACCCAAGCCCAGTGGCTCATCAGTGCTGGTGCTTATCCCTGGTTTCTGTAGCGTGAAGCGACTCGGAGTTCAACTCCTCCTGGATGGGACGCTGGTCCATCGCAGGTTACCTTCCCAGTATTTTTACTGGAACCCATTTATACTGCTGGGTGAACAGTGTCACACTTGCGGTTCAGACCTTGCCCACGGTGGGGGGATAATTGAGATTCGAACCCACAACCTTCTGATCATGAGCCCAGTAGTCGAACCACTATGCCACTCTATTTTGATTTTCGCTATACTGTATGGGATGCATTTAACCCGTCCAAAGTGAACACACACACATTAGGGGTGTCGGAGAGCAGTTGGGGGTTAGGTGCCTTGCTCAAGGGCACTTCAGCCATTTATGTGGAGAAAGGGAGGGTGGAGCTCACTCCCCCACCGCCACACATTTTTCCTGCTGTTTCGAGAATCGAACCAGCGACCCTTCGGTCCCAAAGCTGTTTCTCTAACCATTAGGCTGCGGCTGCCCTTTTGGCCCTATTGTATTTATACTTAATATTTAATATCTACATCCAGTTTTAATGGCTTGTCAGTTTTCACTTCTTCAAATTTCAGTCTCTAAACTGCAGATTAGGAAAAATAACCAAATAAAATGCTGGTCATGCAGAATTTGGCAACATCCCAGAACTGATTTTGATAGCTTCACACGACTTTTTTTTTTTTTTTTCCTCGGTCTCATCACACTAACACGCCTCTTCATTACTCCTGAGATTTCCAGCCCTGAATGTAAGGAGTCGATCAACTATCGACTCGTGTCCATCTTACTTTGACCCTCAGGGCAACAGAAGTAAAGGGTAGAGAGAGTTCAGGGTACCCTTTCATTTTTAATGCCTTTTCTCCACTCAAAAAATGGCAGCATGGAATCATGTTACCTCTGGATGAACTCTCGCTTTGAGACAGTGTACCACCCTGCATCATGGACGTGCTGAGAAGACAATAAGACGACAACAAGCCCTTTTTTTGGTTTCGTTTTAAACTGTCAGGTGGCCGTTTATATATCCAGCTGCATCCAAACAGAAACTTTATCCACTCTCCGTACCACTGCCTTCATTATTTGGTTCGTAGGGAAGCTGGAGCCAATCCCACGTGACTCTGGGGGGGAGGACGGGGTACACCTTGAACAACTTGCCAGTCCGTTACAGGGCACAAACAACCAACCACTCATACTCGCATTTGCATCTAAGTGCGGTCCAGAACAGCTCGTTAGGCGGATGAGCATACCTTTGGTTCGATCCCAGGACCTTCTTGCTGTGAGACGAGAGTGCTAACATCACCTCATGGTCTTGTTTCTCTGCCCGTGACCCTTCACGCGCTTCTTCATCCCATTGACCAAAAACTCCTGCTTCCTAAGTAATGTTCCCGCACAGGCAAGCGCGGTGCTGGGGGTTTACGGTACATCAGCCAAGTCGAGGTCATTATTTAGTGGCGGTCGGTTAAAGGCAGTTTGCAGAGGCTCTGTGCTGATTAGAGCTCAGTAGCATCTCATCAGGTGGGTTATTAATGAAGTTAGGGACAGTTCCACTCTTCACGCAGCCATCTGTTTTCAGGATTCTCACTTGTCCCAGCACCGAGTCCTCTTATTAAATGAAGCTGGGCTCATTTACGCGCTCGGTGCTCTGGGAGGTCTCAGTGCTCGTGCACGACTCGGCTCCAAGCTCAGGACTCACTTCCCTTTGTAGATGTTGTTATTTTTATGCGCCGCTCACCAAACTCAGGCCGGCGTGGTTGGGAGTCGTCAGATCGCATGGCGGTGACGTGATGATGATTTGGGAATGCACAAGGAGTGAGCGCGAGATGAGAGGAGGACAGGAAGCCTTTGTTATTTTTATCCATTCCGGTTTCTTCTTCTGGCATCTCGGTGCCCTCATCTTATCCGTTTCTCTGTTCTTTTCTCCTCCTTCTTTTTTCCCCACGCCCGAGTCTTTGTCATTTAATTATCTCTGTCTCGTCTCTTCATCTGCGCGCAGTGCTGTATCTCAGCTGCACATTATGTGCTATTTATGCTACACTCAAAAATGATTTATGTTCTTTCTTGCTCTCTCTCTCTCTCTCTCTCTCTGTCTCTCTCTCTCTCTCTGTCTCTGTTATTTTATGATGGAGGGGATCACCTGTGTCCCGACGGAGTGCAATATTTTCTCCTCCCTTTCTCCGAATCAGTTATTGTGTTTGATCTGCTTTGTTTGTGAGAGGTGACAGAGGCCATGTGTTTCCTTCCGGCTGTGACTGGCTGCTCCTTAGGGAGCGCCACTGAGAGGAGAGAAAAATCAATAATGACGAAGCAGGAAGAGGTTCCAACCTGACCTGAGTGATGACTGAAGAATGAGGGAGGAAAGGTGCGGGGGGGCTGTGCAGCAGGTGAAGGTGGGGCGGCTGAGCCGAGATTCATTGCAAACAGAGCGGGATGCGAGAGAGAAAGGGGAGGGGTGCGAGAGAGAAAGGGGAGGGGTGAGAGAGAGAGAGAGTGATGAAAAGCTGCAGCGATGGTCTATAACTCAGCCGGGCAGCGCTGGTGTCGCCACACTGAGGTTCCATTAATATTTATACCCATTAGCTGGTGGTGTATGAAGGGGGCGAGGCGGGGCTGACGAATGCATGCGTTCAGAGTAACGCTGTGCTATTGATCCTAAAGGCTTCATTCATTCTCAGCCGGGACTCGGGAGGAAATCTGCATGGGGAGAGAGGACCGGAGACTCGTGTGGAGCAGGTGGCAGAATAAGATGCATAGTAAAGTGTGTTTTTTTAAATAAAGCTCTCTGGGAGAAACGACATTACAGTGGTTCTGGTCTTTTATCAGATGGACAAGTAACTGATCGGAAACAGATGCCTTTAGTTCCTGAACTCAATTTATTTATTATCCATTTATAATGTCATTTTAAGTGATTGACGGACTTATTATTTGCACATCACTTGTGGCATTTCTATTTTAAAAGCTTTTTGATTCTATAAGCCACTGACTGATGATTGGCCGATGAACTGGAAGATGAACTGACTGATAGAAAGACGAGTTACTAGTTGATGTACTGGTTAATGGACTGGCTGCCTGAAGGATTGGCGGACTGACTGATGTCCAACCGACTTACCAACTCACTAATGGATTCAATGACTGTTTGACTGACTTGCTGAAAGATTCACGAATTTAATTGACTGGCTGAATGACTGACAGAATAATGAGACCTACTGATTAGTTGAGTGCATGTATGACTGATGGGATGATTTGTTGAACGACTGATTGAATACGCCAATAACCAACTTATTGAATAACTGATTGTACTGACAGATTGAATGACTCACTTATTGACAGACTGCCTGAATCACTGACCAACTGAATAAATGAATCTCTGAATGGACAGATTGGCTGATTGAATCACTGACTGACAGACTGATCGGCTGGCTGAATGAATCACTGTCCAACTGACTAAATGAATCACTGACTAACAAAATGAATCACTGACTGACGGACTGATTGGCTGGCTGAATGAATCACTGACTGATTGGCTGGCTCAGTGAATCACTGACCGACTAAATGAATCACTGACTAACTAAATGAATCACTGACTGATGGACTGTTTGGCTGGCTGAATGAATCATTGTCCAACTGAATAAATGAATCACTGACTAACAAAATGCATCACTTACTGATGGACTGTTTGGCTGGCTGAATGAGTCAATGACTGACTGAATGATTGGCTGGTTGAATGAATCACTGACTGACTAAATGAATCACTGACTAACTAAATGAATCACTGACTGAAGGACTAATTGGCTGGCTGAATGGATCACTGACTGACAGACTGATTGGCTGGCTGAATGAGTCACTGACTGATGGACTGATTGGCTGCCTGAATGGATCACTGACTGACAGACTGATTGGCTGGCTGAATGAGTCACTGACTGATTGGCTGGCTGAATAAGTCAATGACTGATGGAATGATTGGCTGGCTGAATGAATCACTGACTGACAAAATGAATCACAGACCGAACGATTGGCGGAGTAAATGACTAACAGAATGATTGAAGAACTAATTGAATGACAAACAGATGGAGGATTTTTTTTTTTTTTCAAATGATTGATACCAAATGATGGACGACTGACCTTTTGTGTCAGTGTGCTCTAACTTTTTTATGCACTTGTGTTAAATTAATGATTGACTGAATGATTGGTGGACCACTTGACAGGCAGGTAACTCGCTGCCGGATAGCGGACTCTCGCTGAACTATTTTAAAAACATTCATTCGTTTTCTGAACCGCTTAATCCTAATTAGGGTCACGGGGAGGCTGGCGCCCATCTCAGCCCACTCTGGGCGAGGGCAGAGTACACCCTGGACAGCTCGCCAGGCCATCACAGGGCAGAAACACGCTGACGGCTATGCAGCTCCTCTTTACGATAGTCAGCGATGGTTCCTTTACATCCCTTTCACCACAGACAGTGAGAGACACGGCCGGCCTTTGGTAACCCAGTTAGCGGCACTGGGGGTATTTTAAAGACATGTCATGCGTAACCCATTTATTCTCACAATGAAATTAAATATCAGTAGACTGTACCCATCATGCTTTGTGGGAAAATCCATCATGATGTACTCTTCTTTTTTTTTTTTTTTTTTTTTTCCCCCCCTCGATACTGCTGCCTGGATCCTCCAGCTATCTTTAACCATATAAAAATGGCGAAGAAGTGATAGTACTGCGTGCCAACGGCGTGTGAAATGAAGACGTGTTCTCAGAGTGAGACGCTATAAGATGTGATGGCTCTCGTTAGACCTCGTTCTCGTTCATGGAGTCACCTTCATGACAGCAGGAGCACCGAGGCAGTGGATATTGCCAAGATGAGATGGAGCACACCTGCTTAGAGAGCCAAATTCTACGTGCATACACACATACACACACATACAAATCACTCCACTAAGGCTGATAGGCAGCTGGTGTCAACATGGCGGTGGGTTTAACACTTCTATAAGCATGTAATGGGGCAACACAAAAGCCTTTCCCAGATTACGTGTTTATAATTGTGTGTATGGGTCTACAAAATACTCCCAGAAGCTCTTGATCACACCATCTGGAGGCCCCTAGTGTCTCCACCATTGAGCCCACTCACTTGTGACTCATGACTGGCATTAACTGGGTTTAAGTGCTGTATGCGTTTAACCCGTTTAACCCCTGCTAACAAACAACAAGTTCGGGGAACATAGGCAGGAACAGACTGTGTACATCCTTGAGAAACAACACACCGAGAGTTAGACCTACATGCTTTTTCATGTCATGTCTGCCAAGTTTTAATGAGGTTCATTTAGCCAGAGCGCTGATGAATACTCACTTCTGATTGGTCGGAATGTGTTGCATGTATGTATTTTGGCCGCAGCCGAGCGGCACGCCTTTACATAGGGTGCAACTTTACAAGGCAAAGGATTGAAGCGATGGGGTTGTAACTCCACGCATCGCCATGTGATAGCAGTTGCATCCGTTGAGAGTGGGGCTTGAACCCCCAACATTGGGATCCAGCACCGTACCACTGGGCCACCACTGCCTGGAATGTGTCGATTAATGTTTTACGGCGGCTCTGATGGGACTTCAAATTAAATTTGAAATTGCAAGCCCAGTAATTCCCCCGTATGAAATAAACATGCTCCTATTTCATGATGTTAAAGAATTATTTGAAAAATTCCTGGATTCTGAATTCGATCCTGATCATCTCCAAAACTGAATCGAGACTTTCCTGTCCAAGGCTCCACCTCTGGTAGAAATTTCATTGAAATCCCCCACATAAAAATTAGCAAAATCCTGCTGACAAACCAACACACAGATTTAGGGTAAAACATGTTATTGTAGGTTTGTATAGTGTGTATTGTTTTTTTTTTTCATGGTAATGGTTTGCTCACAGGACTGGTAATGAGCATTTTTGGAAGGAGTCTCCGGTGTTTCGTAATAGTGTCAGTAGAGCATGACGTAATACGGAGAGGCTGGTGAGGGAGCAACTGTTTCTAGTGTCTATAACGTTGTTTACGTTGACATGAACTCTGAAAGGCGTATCTCATTGGTCTTGTGAAAACTTGGTGACGGTGGTGGATGGACATTTGCGATGTTCACTGTTTATTCAACAAAAAAGGAGTTTGAAAACTCTGCAAGGAATTTTGAACACTTTCAAAGCTTTAAGGAAGCTTTGGCAAACTTTTTTTTTCACCAAATACAGTCATCCCTTGCGATGTCGCGCTTCAGGGTCTGCGGCTTCAGTGCACCGTGGATTTTTTTAAATATTCATCAAAAAAAAAAAATAGGGGAAAAGTTAAGGAAAATGCCGCGAGGTCGCTACTGACTCGGCTCTGAAGTCTCGAATCAAATCTCGCAAGCTGATTGGTCGAGGCGAATTTCCCAGCATTCATGTGACAGAAAAGGCGGAAGTCAAAGAAAGTGAGTAGAGCCTAAATAAAAACACGTTAAAATTTCTAAATAAAACATTTCTTACACTTTATTTACATCTATGTACAATTACACGTGTGTATTTTATATTTTATTTATATTTTATTTACATCTTGTGCGTTGTTTTTGAATGTTTAATTGTTATTATAAGCATTTATAGTGTTGAA
>JAQNCB010000027.1:28076458-28079376 GCA_030068295.1 Euristhmus nudiceps | reverse complement strand
TGTATAAATTATAAAAGATATTTACTTTACTGAGGTACTTCACATTGGACTAGAAACTAAATAAATTTCCCAAAAAAACTTATAGTCCAGTGCGACTTATATATGTTTTTTGCTCTTTATCATGCATTTTTGGCTGATGCGACTTATACTCCAGTGCAACTTATAGTCCGGAAAATACGTTAATTTCTTTTTTCTTTTTTTTCTTTTTTTTTTTTTAACAAACACAGCTCCAACATCAAGCCTGAGAGAGCCACGGCCAACCAGCACGACTTCCAGATGCACACGTTCGAAAAGAACACCAACTGCAGGGCCTGTAAGATGCTCCTGAGGTGAGACAAATCCGACTACAGTAATAATAATAATAACACTAATAATAATGATAACATTAATAATAAAAATAATAATAATAATAATGATAACATAAATATTATTATTATTATTAATAATGATAACATAAATATTATTATTATTAATAATGATAACATAAATATTAATAATAATAACAATAATATTAATAATGATGATAATAATAATAATTATAATAATAATAATAATAATAATAATCCAACCCCTCCCCCCCGACATGCTGCTACAGGGGGATCTTCTATCAGGGTTACTACTGTTCCCGCTGTGGGGCCGGTGCACATAAAGAGTGCCTGGAGGTCATCACCATCTGTAAAATCAGTGAGTTCCACATACATACAGTAACCTCCACGGCATACTGAATACTCACCGAGATATAAACACCAGCCACTGACTCTCTCTCTCTCTCTCTCTCTCTCTCTATATATATATATATATATATATCCCTCCCTCTCTTTTTGTGCTTCTCTCTCCCCCTCTCTCTGTCTTTCTTTCTCTCTCTGTGTGTTTCTCTCTCTCTCTCTCTCTCTCTCTTTGTGCTTCTCTCTCTCTGTGTCTTTCTTTCTCTCTCTCTCTGTGTTTTTCTCTCTCTCTCTCTTTGTGCTTCTCTCTCTCTCTCTCTGTCTTTCTTTCTTTCTCTCTCTCTGTCTTTCTTTCTCTCTTTGTGCTTCTCTCTCTGTCTTTCTTTCTCTCTCGCGCCCTCTTTCTCTCTCTCTCTCTCTCACCCTCTGTCCCTCTCTCCCTCTATATCTATCTCTCTGATTTTCTGTCTCTCTCTCTCCCTCTCTCTCTTTCTCTCTGTTTTTCTCTGTGCTTCTCTCTCTCTGATTATTGATCACTCTTTTTCTCTATTTTCCCTCTATTTTTCTCTCCATCTATCTCTCTGTGTGACTATCGCTCTGTGTGTATGTTTCTCTCTCTCTGTTTATCGCTCTCTCTCTCTCTCTGGTTATCTCTTTCTCTCTGTGTCTCTCTCTCTGATTATCTTTCTCTGTGTTTCTCTTTATCTTGTTTCCTTTCCCTCTTCCCCCCCCAGATCCTCATGATTCGGTGAGTGTGCACTTTTTTGTTCTTTATCTGAAGAGTATCAGGCGGATGTGTAAAGGGGACTGAAAGTGAAACGTTTTTATAGAGATGATAATAATGATGATGATGATGATGATGATGATAAAGTTTGTCCTTTCTGTGTTCCAGGAGCTTGGACTTCCACAGTCAGGTGGGAACACGTGTCTGTCCGCCCTTTACTGCTCAAACACTAATTATTATTATCAAACATTTATTGAGTCCTCGGCCCGGCGACGTCCGGACAGAGATTACAGCACGACGTGTTTTTAGCTCCCTGCTGCCATCCGGTGACCGCGGGTTTGATTTCAGGCTCAGATCACAGCCGTGTCGTCAAAACTCTGCGTCCTGCTGTTTAAATAAAGCTTGATGTGATTTTACAGACATGGTTTTTTTTTTTTTTTTTTTTAATATAATGTTGTGAAACTGACGGGATTGTGGGCGTCGTGGCTTCTAGGTCCAAAGATGGTCGCAATCAGGAACTACCATGGCACTCCAGCTCCCCCGGGCAAATGCCCCCTCTCGTTTCAGACGGGTGATGTCATCGAGCTTCTGAAAGGAGATCCAGACACCTCATGGTGGGAGGTGAGCGAAAGCCTTCTGACTGCACCTCGAGTCATCGTCAGTAAAGAGAAAAGTCACAAAGGCCTTTTGATAAAGTGTGTGTGTGTGTATGTGTGTGTGTGCGTGACTGTCTCCTAGGGGAAGCTCATTCAGACCCTGAAGATCGGCTACTTCCCCAGTTCCAACGTAAAGCCATGTCTCGACCCGAAGGTGAGTCTTTACGCCGTATCTGTACGTCACGTCCCCGGACAGACCAGTCCGGACTCACCCTGAATTCCCTCGGTTTCCCCCGGACGCACATCTACGGCTGATTTAATAATAAAAACGGTGATCTGACGCAGGATATAGATGAGAGACTGATTTCATTGGTTCTGCTCCTGATGCAGTCCATAGCAACCGGCTGTTACACTTAACAACGGTGAGTTAGAAGGAATTAATCGACTGCTGAATGCGCCGACCAATCAGAATGGAGTATTTAAATGATAATCGTTGCCATGTCCTGTTTATATTGAGTAATGTTATTAATTAATTATTGAACGTTCAGTTCAGCTGATGCCGCCAATCAAAACATCAGTGGGCGTCAACCTTTCGCTGGATAACACGTGTGAGCGTGATGTGGCGTGCGGTTATGGGTGCAAGTGTGTGAGACCCCGAACCAAAGCATTAGTAAAGAGACGCTCTGGTTATTTCCCCGAAACTGTTTATTTTATTAATGAAATACCGCGGCGGAGTAGCGATTATCACGTCCGCCTCACAGCACGAGGGTCCTGGGTTTGAGTCCCGAACTTGGCAGGCGATGATCTGTGGGCATGTTCTTCCCTTTATGCTTACATGGGTTTCCTCCGGGTCGTCCGGTCTCCTCCCTCCATCCAAATATTGGGACCGTAGGCTAATTGGTTGTTTGAAATTGCCCCTAGGTGTGCGTGTGA
>JAQNCB010000027.1:28068958-28073958 GCA_030068295.1 Euristhmus nudiceps | reverse complement strand
TTAATAACCACACTGACGTGAGGAGGGAATAAATATCGACGTGTTTGTTCTTTACTCGATCGATTGTTCCTTCAGTGTCAGTGTGACGGTGGTTGTGATATTGTTCACCGTTGAACCGTGCTTGTGTTCTCTCTACGTCCCTCTCCCTCTCTATTCCCCCCCTCTCTCTCTCTCTCCTTCTCTCTCCCTCCCCCCCACTCTCTCTCTCTGTCTGTCCGCGTCTCTGTCTGCATAACTCCCTCCCATCTTTTGCACAATTTCACAGTCGGATTTGAGGCGGTGAGGAAAATGGACAGATGTTTGCTGTCGAACATGTGATGCATTCATGCCACTTTCCTGTGACCACCAGGCACACTCCCCACCCCACCCCAGCCCAGCCCCACCCACGCTCAACTACTGCAAACACAATATTAATTCGGAGCCACTGATTTTTGTAAAGCATCCATGTGCTGAGAAACCCTCAAAAACAAAACAAGTTCAAATATTAAGAGTTAATGCACCGCATTACTCACACGAGTGGAACTCGAATAATGGAGTGAACAAACGTAGAGAGTGCATCGTGCTCAGGAACACCAGCGCATGTGTGTACAGTACAGTGGGGTATATTTTATACTCGAATATAACGAATCAGTTTCCCAAACGTCCCCATTACGTCAGCGCAGAGCTCAGCAGGAGCTGGACTTGATGCCTGAGCAAGCGCGTGTTTGTCACATGAACTACATGAAGCGAAACAGTCTCGCCTGTTGCCAAGGTGACAATAAAAGCCCCTTATATAAATGTTTATTCTTGGAAGAAAAGGTTTAATTTCAGCTGCTGTTTTCCTTCTTCTTCCCCTCTGTCCCTCCACCCCCTGCTGCTCACTGCTGAGAAACGATACGAGAAAAAGCAGAATGGAGATCGGAATCATGGGAGGGGACGGAGAGAAAGACACAGCACTACCCTTTACTGATTAGAGTATGGTTTGTTTTTCTCTCTTCAGACAGATATTTTTTGTTTTCCTCTCCTTACACTAATGGCACCGGAGCGCTCGCCTTGGGCTCAGTGTAACCTTGGCTGTGATTGGATCGTTATCAGGTGCTGAACGCTGTATTCACTTGAACTCTCGACTCTTTGCAGAGTCTCTTGCTTTTAGAAATAAGGACATCTGTCATATTTGATTTTGTGCGTCGATGTCATTTTCAGGAAAACTAAAGTCTCCACGATGACCTTTCTGGTTCTGTCAAACGCTGGCACTGTTCCCAAGAATCATTGCACCCACTTGGCTGCAGACTAGCACACGTTGATCAGCAAGTAAATACTTTAATCGGTGCAGTCTGAGACTGTGTGTGTGAACATGAACTAACATTACTCTAAAGTGCTATTTTAAGAACTGGCATGTTCGGAATTTTCTCACCTGCCCATCACACCTTAGTAATGACACATGCTTTCACAGCTTACATTGCTGGAATATAGATTTTTAATGCGAAATAAATCATGAGGCAAAGCGAGTAACAACACGAACTGGTTCTGTGGAATGAGTAAGTAAATAAAGCCAGAATGTGTGTTTTAAATTTCACTTTGGAAATCTATCCATGTCGGCAGCACCACGCAGTTCTGTGTCCACAATTTCAAGAAGAACCTCATGGCTCTATTATTTTGGTCCGGAGCCAAGGCTAATTTGATGCTGTCATGCAGCTGTATAGAGACTATAAGACCAGCGTGTCAGATGCCTGTAGATTTTGTCCTAATCACTGTCATGGCCTGCTAGACTGTGCATCTCTCATTCTCTCTCTCTCTCTCTCTCTCTCTGCTCCAAACAGCACCCAATTTAAAGGGCCGGCCCCGAAAGAAGAAGGCCCCCATGTGCCAGCGCAGAGACTCACAGGCACAGAGTGGAAACGCCAAAGAGGTCGGCAGTGTGGAGGCTCGGACACCCAGCAAGGTAACACTCATTAAACAGTAAGCAGCAGCTATAAATGTAGATCTGTCAGTCTTTCTGTCTCCTCGGTGTCACTTCTCATAGTTGGCATCCCAGAATTCCTGTTTCCTCAGAAGTTCATAATACTTTCTAAAAGCCCATTGTGGACTCTTCAGAAACTGCCACGACTGTTCTTCCTCTCGTTATTTCAACGACCTTTGTTCCCACAAGCCTTTTCCTGGACATTTCCACTGCCAGAACAGCAGACATCACTCTCTGCTTCTTATTTTGGCCTGCGTGTACTCCGGATGAACTGCAATATGATTATCTGTATGTGTATCGGTTCGATGCACGGTGTACAGTATGGGACGCTGCGGTTGTGGCGGACGGAGTGTAATCACAGGCTTCTGTTTGCTTGTTTATCAGTTTGACTGTAAGCAAAATACTGACCACACCCAGGCAAAGGGTTTTACCAGACTTGGTTGGGACACGACTCTCGCTGAGTCCGAGAGATTATTTGATTTTGGGATGTCAGGGTCAAAGATGAAGGTCAGACCAAGGTCACAAGTTTTTGGAAGCAAAGCGCTTATAACATGAAGCGTATAAAATTAGAGATAGTGCACTGATGAAACACCTGCCATGAGACATTTATCCATTCCATTAGCATGGAACACCAAAAGGAAACCATATATAGACTTTCAAATGAGATAAGAAGTTTGACCTTGAGTGATCCTGAAGGGTCTAACACCAGCCATATCGAAAACATTTAGACCATCGAGTTTTTTCTTGGCTAATTTGGTCAAGTGCACATTCTGAAGAGCCTTTATATACAATCACATGGCTAATTAATTAAAAGCAATTGGGGTGAATATATAAAAATATATATTCATTTTCTAAAAGGTGCTTAATCCTAAATAGGGTCACAGGGAGGCCCATCTCAGCCGACTCTGGGCGAGGGCGGGGTACACCATGAACAGCTCGCCAGGCCATCGCAGGGCCGACACACACACACGCACACACCTAGGGGTGATGTGGAACAGCCAATCAGCCTACTGTGCATGTTTTTAGACTGTGGGAGGAAACCGGAGTACCCGGAGGAAACCCACGCAAGCACAAGGAGAACATGCAAACTCCATACAGAAACACCAGGCTGGGAGTCGAACCCTGGCTTCTTGATGTGATGCGGACGTGCTAACACTACGCCACCATGGCACATATCTGATCTGAAAAAGTTAAGTGTGACAAAGGTACAAAAAAGTAAAAAATCGGTAAGGGGCAAAAACTTTTGCACAGCACTGTATATACAGCACTGTATGTGTATATATATATATATATTATATGTCCTGTGCAGAAATAAGGATTTCATCTAGAGCTTATTAAAACAGGGTGGTAGTAGTGCATGTCATTACATTCATGTTAATGAACATTTTCCCACAAGCAAGGTTGCCAGGTTGTATGTAATATATCCACGTATTGCAGATACTCTCAATCAGTAATGTGAACTTACCTTGGAAACTGTTTTTTTTTTTTATGCCTTTTTTTAAATGATGGCGATCATGAGGTCTGATATTTATTAAAGTAATTCTATATACATCCCTGAGGAAGAGCCTGGAAAATGTAGCATCATCCGGACTCTTCCTGAGGGTTATACGCTCAAGTTACCTGTTCATACTGGAGCAAAGTTATTTCTGTTCAAATCTCACATGACGGTACTCACTCTGCTGAAAGTACAAATGGTCATCTTGCAATAGTGATAGTTACTTGTTAACAAGGTCAGCACTGCTTGCAAAGCTGAACTCTAGAGTATAAATGAACATCTTTATTTTTATTAAACATAGTTATTGGCTGTGATTAAGGTCATTTTGCAGACACATGCCCATGTGTTCTGTGTTAGACAGCAGCAGAGATAGTTGTACGGTGAAGTCAGTCCAATAAACAACATTCGGTTTCATGCAACCTGGACAAAAGAAAGTGAGATACATTTGAGAAAGATGTTGTGTTCCTGTGCTCCATCTGCACTGTATGGCTGTTACAAGCCAGAACGCTGTTTTAATTAAGTACAGATCACGATCCGCTAGTGCAAAATTAGCGGCTATACATCTGTAATATTTCACACCAAATAGTCTTTATCTCCACCAGCAGATCATTGAAAAGTCTTTGTTTGGCAGTTGGCCTTGTTTCGAATCTGTGTTTATTTAGCAGCACTTGGTAAACTATTTTCTACTGTGTGTGTGTTTTGGTGTTTTTTCTTTTCTTTTGATTCACGTATCCTGGTAGCCTTGATAGCTCTTTTGGAAAATAAATGCGTGTGATTGTTGGGAGCAGATGGCTAAGCAGACACGTGTGGGCCATCTCTGACTGTCGAGTGTGATTGCGTGACTGAAGCCGGTACTCGGAATCTGACTGCGGGCTCAGCACACAACACGCCCACCTCCAGCACTCTGCTGCTTAGAAACCAAAATGCTATATTGTGAAATATTTCTGTGCATCTATTTTTTTTCACCCCCCAAGTGTATTAGACCACCGTATCCATTACAGCCTACATATCAACAAATCTATAGGCTGCTTCATATACAGGCTGTAATCTTCAGCATCAGCGTTTTGTCTGTGGGATACACTTCATGGTTCAGTTGAGCAGTGCTCGTAGCCTGCAGTGTAACATGTTTATGTTGTGCAGTATATGATGAGGTCTAGCAAATCATTTTAAATAAGCCTTTGCTGATCTTTTCTCCTTTTATTTTTCTGCCATTCATCATCATCATCATCCGGAAAGACATTGGTGTCCAAACCTAAGAGCAACAGCTGCAAAAAACCATTGGCTGAGGACAAGAACAAGGAGGAGACGATCGAGGAGTGCCGCGCTGAAGAGCAGGCTTTCTTAGTGGCGCTTTACAAGTATATGAAAGAGAGGAAGACCCCTATTGAGCGAATACCCTATCTAGGGTTCAAGCAGAGTAAGTTGTGTAACTCTCTCTCTCTCTCTTTTACACTTTGTTTCAAGGTCTTTGTGAAGCAGGTTTCAGACGGGTTCTCCAGTAACTGGTGCCACTTTTCATGCTTGGGTTTGTGCTTCGATGTTTTCTTTATCCCTTATCGATCACAA
>JAQNCB010000027.1:27807007-27818617 GCA_030068295.1 Euristhmus nudiceps | reverse complement strand
ACCCCGAAATGAAAGTTCCTGCTTGCCCAAAAAAACGACACAGTCTATCAGTCCACAAATCCAGTGTTGCTCCAAACGCCATGTTGATTTGTGGCAAACAACAAGCACTCCGAGCAATACAATTTGCAGTGTTCTTCAGCGCCTGTGAGCCAGGCACATAGACTACAGTGGGGCAGAGCTTGCGCCATATTCTCGTGAATGCCGCGAGATTTAAAACCGTGATGGCGGCGCCCTCTATTGAAATTTCAAAGAATTAAAAGGCTTTTTTTTGGTGACCATGATACTCAAACTGATAAAATAAATGCAAGATAAGAATGTATTATGTTCAGACTTTCAATAGGAAATGTTTGAAAATAGGGTTATGTTAGCTTTAATCTCGCACCCCCAGCTCGATCAGAGGACCACAAGCTGAAGATTTTGTACTTTACCCAAGCATGAAATGATGTAATAAAATCAGCTACAGTAGTCTGAACACCATGTGTGTCTGCGGCCGCCGCCGCTAAAGGTAGACCACGTCTCGCTCGTAATCGTTAGATTAATCCCATCCATATGTCCGAAGGAGGTTCGCTCATATACACACGTGTACATATTTAAAGCAGACGTAGCACGCAGGCTTCCTTTGAAAATATTTTCTCGTGAATTGGATGAGGGGGGCCTTTTGTTTACTGTTTGGAATGGGGAATATTCCAGCAAACGGCCTCTTTCACTTCCTCACACTGGTTTCAGAGCAGAAATGTCACTTAATGCTGGTTTTATTTTTTTAACAGCCCTTTGTGTCCTAAATGCAACGTGACCACTGGGTGATCTGGGCAGGAAGAGGGGGCGGGTCTGTCTCCTTGTTTGGGCATGACAGAAGAAAATTCGAAGCCGTCTGAAAAGCCAGAAGCAGCTTTGTCGGTCCGCCTCACTGGCTTCTGCGCCTCGTTTGTTTGTACGCTTGGGACTTTGCATGAAGTGCGCTCGGTCATGCAACATGCACTTTGTTGACTTCCTGCAGTGTTTAAACTGCGGGAAAGGGGAAAAAAAGTCGGCGCTGTTCCTGCAACAGTGGAGACAGACTGCTGTAATGTTTAATAGGCCAGTAAGTTCTCCTCCTTCACCCTTTTTTAAATGTTATTTATTTATTTTTTGTTTTGCACACAGAATTGGCTTATTTTAACGTGGAGTCTGTCCACTCAGCAACCAATGTGTCCTGGCAAAGCTCCCAGACAGTTATTTTCAGTCAGGCTCCCATATGCAGTGTGTATAGTGGAGTCAAAAGAGACTCGTATACAAGAAATGAATCGACAAGATGACAGAAGGGTTTAATTTATTAAAAAAAAAAAAATCCATAATCCTTTCTTCATGATACTCTGAGCAGATTGACTGAACTCCCTTACAAGCTTTTTTTATTTTATTGCACAAGAAGCTAAGTTATTTAAGACATTTTTCCAGATCTTGAATCCGTCTTAAGCAAGTTGATTATTTCAAGTGCCTCGGCTCTTGGATCCTGGAAAAGACTTCATTACCCAGAAAGCCTACGCTTGCAAAGCAAGCAGCGAAATGGACGGCATATGCCACTCCAGACTGCCAAAGCTGCTGAAGCTCCATCGATCCAATGTTCACGTGTACTGCTACTGGTCATCCTTCCAGCATGATTTATGCGAATGTAAAGGGTTTAAGTGATGCGGATGCTAATTTTAATGTAAATGACCATAAAAGGCACAAAAGCGGCGATTTTATTCCGTAGATTACTATCAGGGGCTGATTAGCAGTCGTTTCCCCTGAAGTCAGGTCAACGCGTTGGACGGGGTTGTTCAGTGCAATTTAGGTGTGTTTTTTTTTAAAGGATCAAGAAGTAACTATTGCTCGCGATTTTTTTGAGTAAATGGGTGTAAATGGTTCGCTATTTCAAGCAGAGAGGGTCTTTTGTGAAGTCAATGTGACGTCACATTCTAGTGACTCTGGGGACGAGAACGCTGCCAGAGATGGGCGTGAACGTGAATCCAGAAAAGCTTATGCAGCTAACGTTTTGCTGACTCGGCTCCCCTGTCGTGAGTTGGTTTAGGAACCAAAATATTTATTTATTTACACGCTTGTTGTTTGTGCAGCTCAGCACTGGCCGATAATGTATGATGATGGACGGGTCAGTGATGCATCCCATCGAGTTTGCATTACTACCAGGCTGAAGCAGCGAATCAGAAATGCACTAGAGTTGCAACACTCGCACAACACACTTTGAAAGCAGCCATGGACTGATGTAGCTGGTAGGAAGCGCTAATGTTATAACTGATCGGTTTAAAGAGTTAATACAGTGATCCCTCGCTATATCGCGCTTCAGGTTCTGCGGCTTCAGTACATCGCAGACTTTATTTTTTTTTTTTTTTACATGTTCATTGAAAAATAAAAAAACCAGAAAAGTTCATGAAAATGCCACGTGGGGTCGCTACTGACTCTGATTCGGATCCCAGCCTCTTCTGCTGCTGGGAAATTCACCTAGAGATTTCAAAGATTCCCAAACAGTCATTAGTGACATTGCGGCCTTTCCCTTATCGCTTTCACTATTACATAGGGAAAAAGTTAAGGGAAAGGTGGCAAGCTCACTACCGACTCCGGTTTGGGACTCAGCTCTGAAATGACAGCATTCTTGTGACAAAGGTTGAAGTCAAAGCATTTTTTACACTTTATTTACATCTATGTACAATTACACCTATATATTTTATTTACATCTTATGCGTTGTTTTTGAATGTTTAATTGTTATTATAAACATTTATAGTGTTGAACATGTATTTATTGATATTATATACACATACATGTACGTATACGTCAGTGGGGGGGGTCGATCCTACTTCGCGGAAATTCGGTCTTCGCGTCAGGTCTCGACCCTACATTAACCGCCAAAAGTGAGGGATCCCTGTAATACTAATTCACTATAGGTACACTTTGACGTACGACTCGGAGACTTGGACTCTCTTAGTGCGTCTTTAAAAATGTCTTGCTATATAGAGTTCAGGCCCTGTCCTGTGTTGCGCACACAGTTTGCGGGACACTGTTACCGTCCCGAGGGTGGGCTAACTTCAAGATTCTTCTTGTGGAAGCAGTCGAAAAACGCTCGACCAACTTGTCCCCAAGTTATCTCGTGGGCTAAAGGCTGGGTTCTGCCATGGCTGCCCCTGATTGCTGGCGAGGACATGATGGTTGTAAAGTGATGAACGGTGCTGAAGACATTTTTCTGTAACCCAGAGTGCATTTACCAAAAAACATGTGTTGACAGCTTCTCCAGTAACTGGTGCCACTTTATTCCCACATAGATTGCTATCGTCAACTTGCTCCATCGTCAGTCTTTCTGACAGACAAATTCACAGCTTATTTTTACGTAAATAGGTGAAAGAATACGAACCTCTACCAGCGAGAGCCGCCGATTTGCAGACGTTTACAAGAATGGCGCATGCGTGTAATTGAACATCTGAAGGGGGGCGTGTCAAAAATTGGTGCGGAGATTGCTATCGTCATGGACCATCAGCTGACGGACTGATGATGGACAACAATATTAATCTATTTCAGTGGACAAATTTCTTTGCTAATGATGAAATCCATGACTAGTAAGCAGTATCTTTATTTTGATATCGACATTGTATATATTTATGACGACGAGTGATTTATGAATGGGAGGGTGCTATCGTCACGTTCCTGACGGACAGAAATGACAATAGCAACAAGGGGTTTATAATGGGATTTGGTGAGTGGGGGGAAAATGTCCGTCAGATTTCCTGATAATGAATTAAAAATCAACCAAATACAATGATAGTCATTTTTATTGATCACAAAAACTATTTGTCTGATTCTGTACATATAAATAAGTGATTCTAACTAAAATAGACTGTGATAGATAAGGGATAAAGAAAACATCGAAGCGCAAGCATGAAAAGTGGCACCAGTTATTGGAGAACCTGCCAGTTGCATTATACACAATTATACACAAGTGAGTGTTGGCTTTCCTTTTTCTTTTTCCCTTAAAAAAAAAAAAAAATCCTGTAAGTTGTACATGGTTCACTGGTGGAGGTCTGCCAGATCCACCTGAAGACACACGGCATTTGAGATAAGATGTCGTGCATCACATTACGGAGCACAACTTCCCTCTGAGTGCCATCATTCAGCTATTAAAGGATTTTTCCCAAGACTGTATCAGGTGCATTGTTTGTGCCTCTTGCTCTCACATTCGCTACAACGCAGCTCCAAAAGCACTTGATCTCGCTCTTCTGTTTTGGCAGACGTTTTAATTTTACGTTCTATTCCTGGTTACAGTGATTTCATGGCGCATGCCAAAGCCTCAAACCAGACAAACAAAAGCTCGGCAGGGCCGTTTAAATACAGCCTCAGCAGGGCTGTACCTGTGGCATGAAGAACGAAAATAAATATTACACTGTGAAATAAATGGTGAAGCAACAAATTTATAAGAAATGTATTTGATTTATTTTTCTTTTAAGGGGCCACGGCATAGTGCTTAGCACGCCTGCCCACTCGCAGCAAGAAGGTCATCAGTTCAAGGCCCGGGCACGGCAAGGGCGTTTCTGGGTGTCTGTGGCGTTAGCATGATCTTTCTGTGCCCGCGTGGGTTTACTCTGGGTATTCCGGGTTGCCCCACAGTTCAAAAACATGCACGTTATGCTAACTGACTGTTGGTAATTGCTGGTGTGTGTGTGTGTGTTGACCCTGTGATGGTCTAGCGACCTGTTGCTGTACCCATCCTTCATCTGGTGTGGGTTAAGCTGAGCTTCAGCCTCCACATGACCCTAATATTATTAGGTAGTTTGGCATGAGTGCGACACCCCCCCCCTTTTTTTTTTTTTTTTGGTCTACCTGCAGCTTTCTGCCAACTCTTGCTGCTCATGTTGCGTCTCAGACTTGTGTAATGCACTCAAACGAACACGATAACCGCCCTCTTCCACATACCTGAGCTCACAGACGCACGCATCACTGTCTCTGAGGTCACAGTCCAGACAGAAGGGCAACCCTTTATCTCTTGCTCTACTCAGGAGCCCCCACCTCTCCTGGTCTTTCAGTGTGTGTGTGTGTGTTTGTGTGTTTAAATGAGGAGTGCAAGACTTCTTGAGCATTAAAAATGTTTCAGTGAGATGGAGATGATCATAAACGAGAACAGGAGGGTCATGCTCTGATCGCCCGTCCTCTCTCTCACCGGAGTGTTTTTATTTATTTTTTTTTAGGTTGCCAATTTGAACCCAAAGGATAACTCGTACTCCATAAAGGACTTCATTTACCGTGAGGTCCAGAGAGACTGGCCCGGCTACTCGGAGGACGAGCGTGTTCAGCTGGACCGGATCTTGGCTCGGTAAGTCCCCGTGCTGTTGGGAGCGTCAGGTATTTGGTGACCCGAGAGCCGCTGTGGGAACGAGGACTCCTGAGTCCAGGCCGGTTTGTTGTTGGGGTTAAAGCGGTGCGATTGTAGGTTCTGCTCAGAAATTGAAGCGAATGTTTATTCATCAAGATGACAAGCTTAACACCAAATCCCAGCCTGTAAAAAAAGTTTCTCTTGACTAATCCTGCGGAGGTGGAAGGACGACATGGAGGATGGTAGTTTGAGACGGACTTCTCTCAGCTGCTTTTCTTTGTCTTTTTTTTTTTTTTTTCTCAGTAAACTGGGCCTGCCTGCAGATTCACTCGTATCCAGCAGTTCTCCAAAAGAACCAACATCACCACAGGTGTGGAACATCCCATAATGCCAAATAAAAACTGACAGTTTAGCATTTTTTGTTCTTGCCAGATGTGCATTGTAAACTGTTATTACTGAGAACTGTCTGTCTCTCTCTGTCTGTCTCTCTCTGTCTGTCTCTCTCTGTCTGTCTCTCTCTGTCTGTCTCTCTCTGTCTGTCAGAAGCGCCAGCCTCAGGGTGACTTCATCGACCCTCTGATGCCCAAGAAACCCCGGATCTCTCACCTCAGCAGCCGAGGGGCTCCGAGCTCGTCGGATCGCCGCCCGCCTACAGAAACGGAGGAGAAAAGACCAGCTCCTCCGGTGAACGCAGCCTGCCCGGGCCTTTCATCCCAACCGCCAGTGTCCCATCCTCCCTCTGGTTCGAACTCCAACTCGCCCAGCACACCCGAGGGCCGAGGAACCCAGGACCTGCCCCTGGACCAGAGCTCCACATGCGGCGAGGAGACGGAACGCTACCCACCCCGTTCCTCGACTCCCAGCTCCAACTTTCTCCCGACCTCTGCCACACCCCCAGCAGCCGACAGTAGCAAAAAGCCCAAAAAGAAGTCAAAGAAGCACAAGGACAAGGAGCGAGACCGGAGAGGGGAGGACGAGAGAGCGCGGCACCGGGAGGCCCAGCCCGAGAAGGAAGACAGGCCGAGGAAGCGACACCGCGCCGAAACGGAGAAACACTCGCCTGCTAACGGGAACAGCCCTTCAGATACAGAACTGCACAGTGAAGGTGGGGGTTCGAGCTGTGTGTTTAAATTAATTACAGTTTAGTCTAACAGGACTCTCTCTGTGTGTGTGTGTGTGTGTGTGTGTGTGTGTGTCAGTTCAGCTCATTAATTCAGTTACGCTTCACTAAATTCACAAAATCGATTCTTATCGGTTATTATTTAAATTTTTTTTCCCCATTTTCTGTTTTAATTGAGAATTAATTTTGTTAAACAGTGGTTATCATTTGAGAAACATTTTATGAAAGTTAGAGTAAATATAAAAGAGTTAAATAGGGGGGGAAAACCCTGCCCATTAGTGAAGGCTGGTGTCGGTCCTAAACATAAAACCATTCCTTTGCTTCTATTTTTTTGTGGTCTGTAAAAAGATAACACTGATTTCCTGTTGAATCTGTTTGTGCACCTGATTGCTCAACAACATATAATTTTTTTTTTTTTCTTTCTTTCTTTCTTTCTCTGCCCTCAGTGACATTACATGCATTTCCTGTATTGTGCCCCCTCTGCTGTCTGAACAAAAGAATTACAGCCAGGATGAACTAAGACGTTATGATGCTTGTGAATGAAACCATTATGTACAGTGGTACCTCGAGATACGAAAGCCACTCCGGAGCGGATTAATTTTGTATCATGACTTTTTTTTATTTATTTTTTCGTATAATGAATCGTGTTTTTCATGTAAATCTCCTAATTTGTTCCAAGCTCTACAAAAACACCACATTAAATTTTATAATCAGGGTAAAACCAGAATGAAATCAGAGCCAAATACATTTGAATCATTCAATATACCGAACCTAACCGTTACTACCTGTACATGAAGTAGATAATAGAACATGATGCAAAAAAAAAAAATAATAGGAAAATGTGGAACCTTACCTTTTGAGTGAGGCGATGTCCCAAAGCGAAAGTGGCGAGGAGGAGGGCAAAGAAAATGATAAAAATGGCAGAAAACAAACTTATTTACACTTTTAACACATTGCATTCTTCTTCTTGATTTCCTTTTGGCGTTGTATTACTGCCACCACCTGGACTGGAGAGGAAGAGCTGGATCATGGTACTGAGCATGATGGGAAATTGAGTTCTGTTTCTTTCGTATGCTGAATAATTTTTCGTAAAATGAAGCGAAAAAACCTTTTGCATATCGTTTTGTAAAATGATTTTTTTATTTACTGAAGCTTTCGTATCTCGAGGTTCCAGTGTATTGTTACATCCCTGCAGTGTCGTCGCACCTAAACTTAAGACCAAGTCACCCGGATGCAGAGAACATTATCCGCAAGCGTCGCCTTAACCGTTTGTATCCAAGTGTATAGCCTTCAGTTGTTTTTGGATTGGCCCGTGCTCATGGGTACTCTGGACAGTTTCATGACCACGCCTGCTCATTTCACATGGCCAGTCCCTGACGAAGTAATCCCCAGCCCTGGTCCAGCTGCCTGCCTCGTACCTTGTGCTGAACACCACGAGCCGAAGCCTATACACAGCTTTCCGTTTGCTTGGCGACGACGCCTTTATTCATGACTCGTCCGACGACCAGCATCTCTGCATGAAGTATGCTGAGTGGATCTGATATTTGAGAAGCTGCTCGCATCGCTATGGCAGCCCGGTCGGAACGAGGCTTTCACTGGTGCTTCTCTCGCATGCAGGTGAAAATGAGCAGTAGTTTAGTGTGGTTTGCTCGGTAGAATAAACATCAGCAGGAACGCAGCGCCTATTTTTATCGTTGAAATGTTTCCCCGACTGTCTTATTTGACACTTTGTCTCCGACTGCGGTTTATTTATGTTTCTGGATGATAGAAATTCCAGCTGGAGGCGTGTCACCGGGTCTTCCTGGGGAGCTTCTCAGTGATCCGTCGTGATCGCGTGGCGGAGGAATGTTTACAAAGGGGTTTTATCTGACTCTCTGTTCTGTTTTTTTAGACAGAACAAGCAAACCTGAACTAACGGAGCTTTCTGCCGCCGTGAGACCTGATTACGTAGTGTAAGTTTACTGGGGTTTCCTTTCCAGTCTCCGTACACATGCATTAATAGTAATTTATTGTAGTGTTGCAGTAATAGCTCACTGGTGTGTGTGTGTGTGTGTGTGGTGTTGCCATCTTTTGGCAGTAAATACTCTGAGGTGGCGTCGATGGATCAGAGGCAGTGCTACAAGGATGACTTTAACGCCGAGTACGACGAATATCGTACCCTTCACGCTCGGGTGGAGAACATCACGCGCCGCTTCACACAGCTGGACGCTCAGTGCAGACGCCTGCTACCAGGAACCAAAGAGTACCAGGTATCAACACATCCTCCTCGCTAACGGAACGTCTCGTCACACTTTCACACCAACATTTGCCTTTATAATGCCAAGAAATTACGCTGGTGGAAAAACGGCAGGAGGTACACGAGTCCGTGCTACATAAACACTTGTAGAGGTGGGAGTGAGTGATGGAGCAGCGCGGCTACAGAGACTTTTGCAGGATAAACGCATTTTTGAAAGGGCCGCCATTTTTGAAAGGGATGACTCGCACATTCATTTGCCGAACCGTTTATTCCTATTAGGGTTGCAGGGAGGCTGGAGCCTATCTCCGCCAACGCTGGGTGAAGGCGGGTTACATCCTGAACAACTCGGCAGACCATTACAGGGTACCAGTCGCTCACACTATTACACACTATTTAGCCTCACGCGAACACCGGTGGTCTGTCGGAGGAAACTGGGGCACCCCGATGAGACCGCTGCGAACATTCGGGGAACATGCAAACGCCACAGAGAGGCACACGAGCCTGGGAATCGGACCCAGGACCTTCTACGCGACCATAGAGATGTCTTCCAGTATGGATTCTCCATATTTTGTATAGAAAGTTGATGTAAATACGGTGTTGTGTTACAGGGTGCTATTTTGTACGGAAAAATAAAAAGAGCTCGCTCGCTGTCTGTCTCGCGCGCTCGCTCTCTCTGTCTGCCATGTGAGGCATATGATGGTGTTGCCATCCTACCTCTAGATTTTAAGTACGATGTAAAATAAATGTCAGTAATATTGCTTACAAATACATTTGTTGCTAACTCGTGTGTGTGTGTGTGTGTGTGGAACAAGTGTTACTGAAATTTTTTCAAAAATACTGAAAAAAGTCATGAAAAATACTGAAAATCTATATCTGCAGTTGGCATCTCTGTAAACATAATAATATGTACCTCCCAGTAACAAGCTCGTTCATGACTGTCAGCTACCGTGTGATCTGTTGTAGCTGAGGTGGTGGAGGAAGGCCCTCCGGTTCCCGCTTCTATAGCCGAGAGGTACAAGGTGGGCCGGATGATCGGAGACGGCAACTTCGCAGTGGTGAGAGAGTGTGTGGAGAGATCCACGGGCCGCGAGTACGCACTCAAAATCATCAACAAGGGCAAGTGCAGGGGCAAGGTGAGACACGGAGACGGACTCGTATCAGATCTTAACAGGGTGTTACCCTAAACAGCATGGCTGTGGCTTTCACAGCGAGGTGCACTGATGTCGGAGGGTTACATTCATATTTAGCATTAGCACGTTGTTGCTAACGGCGGCGCAGTGGTGAAGTGGTCAGGATGTCGTCCGCCTCAGAACTAGAAGGTCCTGGGTTCGATTCCAGGGCTCGGGTGTTTCTGTGTGGAGTTTGCTCGTATTCCCCGTGCTTGTGTGGGTTTCCTCCGGGTATTCAAGTTTCCTCCAACAGTTTCAAAACATGAACAGTCGGCTGATTTGGTGGTTCCAAATTGCCCCTTGGTGTGAGAGGGAGTATGAATGGTTGTATGTGTGTTGGCCCTGCAGTGGCCTAGGGAGCTGTTCAGTGTACCTCACCCTCACCCAGAGTCGGCCGAGATGGGCACCAGCCTACCGACGACCCCAATTACGATTAAGCAGGTTTAAAAAATGAATCAATGAACCTACGACTGGTCAATTCACTATTAAACCTAAATAACTTAATAATAATTATAAGAATCCTATTAATAAGGTCTACATAGATCTAATTTTACCTAAAAAAAAAACCGAATATCTTATTGAAATTTTCAAAATGTTAAGATATATAAGCAAAATCATGTATTAAAACACTGTATCGGCAATAAAATGGTTGTTTAGACCGGAGCAATGGTGGCTCGGTGGTTACAGGCCTGGGTTGCTGATCTAAAGGTTGGGGGTTTAGATCTCAATACCACCAAGTTGCCACTGTTGGGTTCTTAAACAAGACCCGTCACCCTCAACTGCTTAGTTATGCAAGTTGCTCTGGATGAGGGAGGTCTGCCATGGAAATAGAGCTCCAAGGTCGGCTATAACGCCCGTCTTCCGTAGGTCTGCTCATGGGTACTGCAGACTGGTTAGTATTGTTTCGAAGCTCATTTTGCTGTCATTGTGTTCTCATATAACATACGGAGCACATCAGATGGGTGGCACAGTAGTGTAATGGTTAGCATGTCAGTGCCCACAGCAAGAGGGTCTTGAGTTCGAGTCCCAGGTGAAGGAGTTTCTTTGTGGAGCTTGCATGTTCTTCCCTTGTTTGCATCGGTTTCCTTCCACCTGGACAATGGCGTGCACAGTAGGCTTTCCAGCTGTTCCAAATTACCCCTAGATGTCAGTATGAATGGGTGTATGTGTTGGCACTGCGATGGTTGAGAAAGCTGTTCATCACATAGCCTACCCTCCGCAGATTCGGCTGAGGTAGGCTCCCAGCGACCCTGGTAGGAATAAGCGGCTCGGGAAACAAGTGAGAGTAAATCGGAGTGTGTGGGTTGTTGTGATTGGGCCATCTGGTCGCGTGTACTATAAACTGTAGTGTATTTGAAGTCCGTAGGTTGAACAGACTGGAGTATTGATAGATGATTGGTTTTCCATCGTGCGCTCAGCCCTATTTTTTAATTATTTTTGAGGCATGCTTTGTTATTACAGCTGTACCGGGTGGTTAAACGATTATTAATATTCATAACGATATCTCGTGCGTCATCACAGGAGCACATGATCCAGAATGAGGTGTCCATTTTGAGGAGAGTGAAACACCCCAACATCGTCCTGCTGATCGAAGAGATGGACACCTACAGTGACCTGTACCTGGTCATGGAGCTGGTTAAGGTAGAACATTACGGACATGTTTGAAGTTAAAGTACAAATGTACATTTTAAAAAGTGTGTGTGTGTGTGTGTGTGTGTGTGTGTGTGTGTGTGTGTGTGTATGTGTGTGTGTATA
>JAQNCB010000027.1:27698676-27713274 GCA_030068295.1 Euristhmus nudiceps | reverse complement strand
TAGTTTTTACCAATGTCCCCAAGTTTTTTCTCTCTAGGGGCCCGTTTGTCCCCATAAAATTTTGATCTGTAATGAACACTGTACATGGAAACATTTCTAACAGGAATGAAGAGAAAGGCGGAGAGAAGATTTTTATTTTTCGCTATCAAATGGTGCAATAAGTTGTCAAAAATGTTTACAGTTTAAATAAGGATGTATTTTTTTATTTTAGGCAAATTGGTGCACTTTTCTTTTCTGTCACAGATTAAAAAAATAATGTTAATAAAGTTTTTCTTTGTTGTAAGTTAAACTATATTTCTTTTGTTTGTTTTTAATGTTAATAAGGATACACTGTTATGCAGAGGTGCACTAATAATAATTTTATACATAAATAATACTATTTATAGTCGTGGGGTGGGGAGGGGTCTTCACAGAAAATAATTGAGAAGCACTGGCTTACAGGAAGCTCGTAGTGACCTTCAGCCCCTAGTGTGTAGCCATTATAGGGAATTGATAGGGAAAGAAGTGAGAACTGGTTTCATCTAAATTAGGGAGAAATGCAGGGGGGGCTTGAAGGAAAACCCTTTTGGTATTGCATTCTCTAACTTATGTTTTACCGATAATGTTTTGCTTCTGCCCATTCGAAACCAATGAAGCAAGTGTAATGTGTATTTCCCCTCAGGTCTAATTTCTACCCATTGATTTGGATAATGTTTCCATGGCTGATTGTATCCCGTTGCTTCTCCTACAGTATGACTTCAGCCTAGAGAAGCGGAGTGTGCGCTGGGGGGACGACCTGGCCAGAGCTCGAGATTCTGAGGCACGGGAAGCCGAATCGAGGCAGGCGGAATCAGAAAAGGACCGACAGGCTGCTTTGCAGGACAGCGAGGCTGGATTGGCTGGTGGAAAGAAAGCCCGTCCCACTGAGGAGCAGGACCTCCTCCCACCGGCGCTAAACCCGGTCCTGGCGGGTCTCAGTCACAACGCTATCCTTACCCCGCTCCCGGCTCCGAGCTTCGGTCCAGCGCAACCAGCAGCCAGCAACCCTGCACCGCAGAGCCTCAACCTGGCTGACTTTGAGCGAGAGGAAGACCCGTTCGACAAGCTGGAGCTGAAAACCCTGGATGATAAAGAGGAGCTCCGGAGCATTCTCCAGAGCCAGCCGCAGGCACCGGCGTCTGTCTCGACTCCTGAAAGCAGCGGTGGAGAGGACAGTGGTGCCGCACCTCAGCAGGACAAAATGGGTGTCTTCCACAAACCCAACGGCTTGGTAGGACTGCTGGACTTGGAGCATGCAGGTGTCGGTGGTGTGTCGACTTCCAGGGGACAGATTGACACCGAACGTCCCTGTAACATTCGCTCCCTGACTTTCCCCAAGCTGTCGGACTCGGGAGATTCCTCTTTAGACTCTCCGCTCACTGTGTTTCCAGCAGCCTCCCAACGAAACTTACCCAACGGTACTCCATTATCCCTGCTGAGATCCACACCGCATACCAGTTCTACATTCCCTGTAGAGTTACCAGGCCATGCACCAAACAGCGCTCCAAATGGCACACCAATGCAGGTACTCCAGAATTTTCAGTTCTGTACTTAAACAACACATTAGCAAATAACCTTTTTTTTTCTTTTTTTTTTTTTAATCTACAGTTGTGTGAGAAAATAAGTACATTGCATTAATTATTATTAATTTTGTTCCCCCCCCACAGCATACGTAAATAATAAGAGTTCGAACTATGCGATGCCCATAGATCAGGGATGTCCAATATTGTCCACAAAGGGCCAGTATGGGTGCTGGTTTTCCCTTCGACCAAGCACTAACCACATCTTCCACCTGTTTTAATGACTGATCTAAAAAAAACAAAGTAAACCTAGATTAGTGTTTGAATTTTGAAGCTGGTTGGTAGCATCCTGGTGAGACTGCTTTGCTTTCAGATCTTAAAATGGAGCCGGTGAGAGCCAGCCCAGCTCGAACCCTGAAAATTTCACTACTTCCATTCAGAATACCTTAATTTCATGCCGTTCGTGTTTAACTTTCAATAGTAAAGTGGTCTCACCAAGCTGGATGTCATCCGGCTTCAAAATTGAAACACTCCTTTCCTTTTTTGAGATCAGTAATCGAAGCAGGTAGAAGGTGCGGCTGCTGCTTGGTTGAAGTGAAAACCAGCACCTACACCGGCTCTTTGTGGGTAAGATTGGACATCCCTGCTTATGGATGAATGTGATTTACTCTAACAACTAGCGTTAAGTACATAAAACAAGTCTTGGTTGTTCTAGTTGACATGCCATTGATTTGTTATTGCTTATTTTTCCTTTATTTACTAAGTTGTCACATGATCGTTTGTATATGAAGCAAATAAAAACGCTCTCGCCATCAAATTTGGCCCTTGTCAATCACTTAGAACCTTGCACTTGACTGAACTGATGATTTAATTGTGCCATAATGGTCATCAACATGGAAGCCAGGTAGCCCGCAAGGACCACATGAGTAGCCTGCTGGCCTGTTCTAAAAATAGCTCACTATAGCTCCACTTACCAGTGAGATGCATCTAATGTTTTTGTTGCTATTCTTTTTTTTTTTTTTTTTTTTTTAATCACCCCTGCATTTGGTGTGAAATTGAAAATAGCAATATTAAAAATACTTTTAAAAATGTTTCAGATTATATTATAGCTAGCCGGTTTTCATGGAAACTGGTTGCTTTTTGAGGGTTTTTTTCACCGGTTTCGTGAAAAAAAGACTGCTGTTTGCGCAAACCTGTTTTTAACCCGTGGGCTTTTTCCGCTCGGAGTGCGCTACTCGGTGAGTGGGTTGCATGCTAGTGGGTGCAGTGAAGGTGAGATATTTTACCCCAAACACATGGCAGAAGAGAGAAAGAAAATATATTTTAACAGTGAATAGGAGGAAGAGTACCTTTTATTTATTTATTTATTTATTTATTTTTTTAAACTACTGTGAAATATTCCTGCATATTGTTAATTATATATAATAACATAGAAAATTTTCTCGATTTATCTTTAATTATATTTTAGAAGTGTGTATCAAACTGGTAGCCATTCGCATTAATCCGTATCCAAGAGGTGGTAGCTCTCAGTTTCAAAAAGGTTGGTGACCCCTGCTCTACCCCATGACAGATGCCATTGTTATGAAATTAAATGAAGCGAAGTATGATATTGAGAATTATTTGGTCGAGGGGTTGTTATGTGCTGAGGCCAAAGACTGAGGTAGACATCACCCTCCGAGACCTAATAATTCTCCATCATACGAATTCTGTAATTATTTTTTTGTATATCCAAGGTATTTTTAAGATAGACAGTCACATTAGCTGTGCTGAATATGCTAGCTGTGCAGTGGGCTAATTATTCAACTTATCCCATGACAACAGTGCAATAATTCAGTTGTTCCGTGGCAATGATGCAATAGCAAGAATTATTTGATGGCTTTCCACCAATCAGGAAGGAGAAAGTCTCGAATGAATAATTCTTCACTGTTATTCACTTGTCCCTCCCACGTGGTTGAACAGTGTAGATGTTGGTGAGGTTTTTGTTCTTTAGTAAATCACAAGATCATCTGATCTGTTTTTTTTTTTTTTTTTTTTTTTGGGTGTACTCAGGTTATATACTACAAATTATTTGTTTATAGATCACAAACAAATGACGCTAAAAACAATTCATTCATTGATTTTCTGAACCGCTTATTCCTAATTAGGGTCACGGGGAGGCTGGCGCCCATCTCATGGTTGTGAGTGTTGCCCTGGATGCACCCCGCCCTGGACAGCTCACCAGGCCATCGCAGGACAATACTGACACAACCATTCACACACACACACACACTCTCATCTAAGGGAGATTTGGAACAAATAGCCAATTAGCCTACTGTGCATGTTTATGGACTGTGGGAGGAAACTGGAGTACCTGGAGAAAACCCACGCTAGCACAGGGAGAACATGCAAACTCCACACAGAAACACCCAGGCTGGGAATCGAACCCAGACCCTTCTTGCTGTGAGGTGGATGTGCTAACCACTACACCATCGTGCCACCCTATTTAAAAACAATTATCCAGATACTCAGAAACAGGGCAAACATTTATTTATTTCATGGTGCTGTACATTAGAGGTCCCCAACCACCAGGCCATGAATTGCTACCAGTCCATGAATCATTTGGTACTGGTCCTCACAAAGGCTGATGACAAAAAAAAAAACAAAACAAAAAAATGTTAGTTATAGGAGGATGAAAGATCTTATTCTAGAAAAAAACCCCCCAAAAAAAACGCTCGTCTCAGTCACTTGATGAAGGGAAAAAAACCCCCACAAGCTACCAAAAATGATTAAAAGAAGCGTATTTGGAGAGTTTCCCAATAATTCAGTGGGATGGTGAGTTGTATTTTTACGCACTGTTGAAGGAACTAATTTGGTTCATTGGTGACAGGTCAGTAACATGACTGAGCAGAGGAACATCTGGGCAAAGGTTCGCCATTTCTAAATAATGTTCCTCAATGTAAAATTGTGTAAACTTTTTCAAAATCTCATCATCTCCAGTACACGACATCCTCAAAAGATTCTTATAATCTGGAGAAATCCCTGCACGATAACATTGCTGAAAATGAATACTGGACGCTCATGACCTTATGAGCGTCGGGCAGCACTGCATTAAAAACAGGCATGATTCTCTCAACGGGGATCACTGCATGGGCTCAGGAGCACTTCCAGAAATCATTTAGAATTTTTTTTTTTTCTTTTAAACCCCCCCCCCACAATTTTCACCCTAATTTAATCCAACGTATCCAGTTCTCACCCATCAGGTATTTCCTTCCAATTACACGACCATCCCTCACCAGGGAGGGGCGACAGCATGCACACGCCCCTACAGACATGTGATGCTAGCCACCTCCCTCTTTTTGAACTGCAGCACCATGCGTATTTGGGGGTGGTCTAACACTCGGAGGGGAAGCCCTATCTGCCTCCTCGACACCCATGATTGGCTGGTGATTGCTGTGAGTTGTTTGTCCCTCCCTCCCGTGAGAGCTCAGCCAATCAGCTCCCATGAACCCGGCAAGAATGGCTGTGTGCATTAAACCAGATTCAAACTTGCGATCTCCGGGTTAATAGTCGCGTACCTTGCCGATGCACCACTTGGAAGCCTGAAATCATTTAGATTTGAAGTGTAGGGTGATGACAGAAAAATAAATCCTGCAAGGTTGTCAGTGATTGTTGGTGCTTTGGGTGAGAAGATTTGAGAGGGAACTCAGGAAACATTGAATAAACATAGACATATAAATCCAACAGCCAGTTTTTGCGCCAGTTAGTGTCACGTGAGCTTACTGTCGATTTACTTTCAACTTGATTTGTTTATCCTCTGTCCTCTCAGTCGAACTCTGTCCCTGCGGCTGGTCCTCCCTCATGTCTGGCTAGTCTTTCTCCAAGCGAGCGCCAGTGTGTGGAGACTGTAGTTGGAATGGGCTACTCTTATGAAGGCGTCCGCCGAGCCATGCAGACACGAGGGCAGGATGTCGAACAGGTTGGTAAAAAGTGTAAACAGGAACTGATTTAACCTTATAGCACGCTATGGTGGCTGAATCGTTCTCCGTTTCTCAGGTGTTGGAGTATCTTTTTGTGCACAGTCGGCTGTGTGAGCGCGGCTTTGATGCCTCGGCGGTGGAAGAGTGTTTGGAAATGTACCAGTGTTCAGAGGAAAAGGTTTGTCTGTTAGCACAGGCTATCATCATTTAATTAAAGATTTACATTCATTTTGTAGAAGGTACGTTTACGCCAATAATTGCCCACTTTCTTACGATGTTAAGGAATCCTTTAAAAAATTCCAAAATCGGAAGTCCCTCTCATCCAAAGCCCCACCCACTTCCGGTATAAATTTAATTCAAATCTGCAAATAACGTTTTGAAAATAACAAACGGTACACAGTGCCCCCTGCTGGCCTGCTGTAATATGACCGTTCCAAAAAAAAAATCTCTCTGTTAAATATTCATTCAGTTTCTAAACCGATTAATCCTAATTAGGGTCACGGGAAGACCGGTGCCCATCTCAGTCGACTCTAGGCGAGGGAGCGGGGTACACGCTAGACAGTTCGCCAGGTCATTGCAGAAATGACACACACACACACACACACACACTCGCACCTAAGGGAGATTTTTGAAACAGCAAATCAGCCTACTGTGCATGTTTTTGGACAGCGGGAGGAAACCGGAGTACCCAGAGGAAACCACTGTGCCGCCCGCAATGTTAAATAATCCTTTTAAAAATTCCTGGGTCCAAATGGAGTCTTCCTTGTCCAAAGCTCCACATCTGGTAGAAAATCCACACTTTACTAATTTTGTGTCGTCCTGCTATGAAATGCACACAATCCAAGGGTAAGACGCAGCCTCCTTTATGCAGAAGCTTGAAAGGTGCTTGTGTGGGTTTCCTCCGGGTACTCAAGTTTCCTCCCTCTGTCCAAAAACATGCACAGTGTGAGTGGATGGTTGTGTGAGTATTGGCCCTGCGATGGCCTGGCGAGCTGTCCCGGGTGTACTCCACCCTCTCCCAGAGTTGGCTGAGATGGGCACCAGCCTCCCCGCGACCCTAATTAGGATTAAGCGGTTCAGAAAATGAATGAGGAATTTACCTGGATTTTAATGTTTGAGTTTTCTAATAAGAACGATGTTTTTGTTTTTCAGGCTCTCCAGTTTCTGCAGTTAATGTCTCGGTTTGGTGAGATGGGCTTTGAGAGAAACACCATTAAAGAGGTCCTTTTAGCTCACAATAACGACCAGGAAAAAGCTCTGGATGACTTAATGGCTCGTGCGGCTGCAAGCTGAACCAGAGCAGCTCCACCACCTTGATCCGCCCCTCCTTTACTCCTTAACGCTGCGCCCACTGAGAGACGGGGAGTGTACGAGTACGAGCAGCAGAGGTAGGGGTGCAGCGAGGCTGTCTTAAGACCGATCAAGTGAGCACATATCCCTTAAAAATAAAACATGCCCTTAAAGGCAGGGCTCGACCGGATCATACCTCCGACCTCAGCTCTGACCCTATTCAGTGATCTTTGTGTGATTTTTGGGCAAGAGGACACCGAGCTGTCGTTGTTTCTCCACCGCCGTAGAGACAGGCGGCCGGAAGTGGGGCGGTGCCTAGGGAAAAAAGGCGTGAGAAGGGAGCGCGATGGGAGCGTGATTTCACAGGAAATGGACTCGCTGCTAATGTCTTTCATAAGTGATACCTGCTCATACACATGCCATGTCTGAACCTCGAAGTGCCCTTTCTGTTCTTGCTACCGCCTTTCAAACGGCTTTGATTTGGTTTTTCTTCCTTCTGTCTCTGCTGTGAATCATTTTATCCGTCTGTTCATCTGTTACGCTGCTTAACAAACCAGACACACATGTTTTGCCAGAGGTTTATTTACCCTCCACTATAGGAACCGCATTAACAGAACTAACGTCCGCAGTGCATCAAGATGGCAGGTAGGAAGAGGAAAAGCGCAGCCGGAACAGCCTTTACACTGGAAACGGAACGGGAAGCCCGAGTGTTCTTGGAAATGCAATGCTTGTGTGTCCAGTGCTTCTCCGTACAAATGATGCGCAAGGCTGAAAAGGCCCAACGAATCACAGATATTAATATAAATGTATTTAAATTTGTTCAAGATACACTGACACCTTCAATCTGTAATAAAGACTTGGCAATTCTTTACCATCCGTTCCACAGTGTGTGACATGTACACGGAAATACACGATCACAGGTACACCACATTCTTCCTTTTTTTTTGTGCACTGTAGCTGCATTAAAGGGAAATTTACTATTCAGGAACATCTAAATCAAGTTGCCCCTTTAATTTGTTTAAATTAATCCTGCCATAATTTACCATCTCATGACTTTGAATTGGCGGCGCAGGGGTTAGTACATCCGCCTCACAGGAAGAAGGCCCCAGGTTCTCCCTGCGCTTGCGTGGGTTTCCTCCAGGTGCTCCGGTTTCCTCCCACTGTTCGAAAACATGCACACTAGGTTAATCGGCTGTTCCAAATCATCCCTAGGTGTGAATGGGAGTGTTGGCCTGGCGACGGCTTGTCGAGCTGTCCAGGGTGTACTCTGTTCTTGCCCAGAGTCAGCTGAGATGGCACCAGCCTCCCCGCGACCCTGATTAGGATTAAGCGGTTCAGAAAGAATGAATTATGGCCTCGTACCTCATGATTGACCTTATGATTTAATTTAGCATTTCTTAATTTTTTTTTTTATTCTGACAATTATGACTTAAACATCAAAATGCTAAATCATAAGATTAAATCAAGTCGTCGTCTTGGTCGGGAGGACGTGGGTCACCTCTCCCGCCGACATGCGCTCTGTACTACCCTTGATCTGCAGCTCGAAAACTGATCTCTTTATCCATGCCTGTTACGCCTGGCATTTAAGATACAGTCGATCCTTCTGATGCCTAACATTCCTGTTTCCAGACTGAGCATTGCAGTTCAGGATTGAGTTGCACATGTAGCTGACGTAATAAAAAAAAAAATCCACCAAGGACTGATTGGGCCTCACGGTTTTACCAGAGCTCCTATTCGCCTACTGGGAATGTGGTCCAGCGTTTCCACCCCCCTCACCACCCTGAGGTAGGATTTGGACTTTGAGGGGGGGGGGCTCAACTCAAGTACGAGTTAGTAACTCATAACTGAGATGCTGATCATAAATGTAAGCTGCTAGGTCATAGTAATGAGTTAGTAAGACATGATTATGAGATGGTAACTTGTAGCTTATATTTATGACTAAGCGTCTCGTAATTATGATTTACTAACTCATGCTTCTGAGTTAATGTGACTTAGTAACATAATTATGACTTAGCATCTCATAATTATTGACTGTTGGCCCTGCAATGGCCTGGTGAGCTGTCCAGGGTGTACCCTCTACCCAGAGTCGGCTGAGATGGGTGCCAGCTTCCCCGTGACCCTAATTAGGATTAAGTGGTTAAGAAAGAATGAATTCTGACTTCGTATCTCATGACTGACCTTATAATTTGAGTTAGCATTTCTTCATTTTTTTTATTCGGACAATTATGACTTAGTAAGACATGAGATGCTAAATCATAAGATTAACTCAATTATGAGTTAGTAAATCATAATTGAGATGCTTCTTCAATAATATAAGCTACTACACTGATTGAGATGGTAACTCATGATTATGACTTAGTCTTTTATATTTATGACTAAGCATCATAATTATGATTTACTAACTCATGCTTCTGCGTTAATGCTCTGACTTAGCATCTCATTATTATTGACTGTTGGCCCTGCGATGGCCTGGTGAAATGTTCAGGGTGTACCATCTACCCAGAGTCGGCTGAGATGGGCGCCAGCTTCCCCGTGACCATAATTAGGATAAAGCGGCGTAGAAAATGAATGAATCTCATAATTATGACTTACAAGTTGCTTAGTGGCTCTCACTCTAGTGGCTGTAATAGGCTTTCGGGTTCAATCTCTCCGGCATTTCCGATGTGACATATGGACACGCCCACTCATGAGCCCGGAACTGATCTTTCGGTACGTCTTTGTGGGGAAGGTGTTTATTTCCTACCCGTATTAAAAGACCTCACCCGGCTTCAGCTCTTCGATTGGCTAAAACCCGGTACTTAGTGAGGAAACGTCCAATGAGTGTGTGGCGTGCGGAATACGGGTGGGGAAAGCGGTTCTTTTCTGCCGTCGTTTAAGTTTGACCTGCGCGACGCGACAGGAGGGGAGGAGTAAGTGATTCAAGCACAAACATTGCGGCCAGCCATAGCAACTCGGCTAGCTGATAAGGCCTGAGAGGACGATAACATCCACATCATTTAAATAAAACCTCCCGCCGCCAGCGCCGTTATATGCCCCACTTTCCAGCGTCGCCCGAACTGCCCTCCATGTGGGTCAGGGACCTCTGTGTCTCGGATTATGGCGAGAAAAACAGTTAGCAGGAAAAGGAAAGCAGGGGACCTCAAGGAACAACAGGTAGGTCTTTGGCTAAACCGGGCTACTGGGCGCTATTACCACCATGCTAGCTAGTATTAGCACTGTTTAGCTTGCTAGCATTAGCTTTTTGGTTACTATGAGAGAGAACTTGACTAAGATTATCCGAAAAAAAATATACACAGATAATACTGACTAATTTATCCACATAATAACAATAATAATAGTAGTAATAATAGTAATAATAATAATGATTTCACTTATGCTTTTGCTAAGTACGAACTGACTAGCTAGCTAACTAGCGCGATAATGATATTTATATTTTGTCATGTATAAGTTAATTGATCTTGTGTAGAAATTAAAAATAAACACATTTTATACATGATGGAATCCTCACGTAAAGTCAGCATCTTACGGTTTAATTACTAAAGTAACTGTTATGTAACCAACCCAGGCTTAGCATCTCTGACCCTGATTAGCTTTTGTGCTAACATCCTAGCATACTTTAGCATAGAAGCTAGTAAATAAATAAACTGGTGAGTAATCAGGAGTTATTAAACGCTGGAACACTTTTATTTGTATAAGAAACCATGCAAGGAGTAAGTCAGAACGAGGTTTAGCCACTGCAGGTTGCTTGCTAATGCTAGTTCTTGTTTTTATAGTGTTGATATTAGAATAACCTGCAGCTTGGTTTAATCTCAGGAGGAATAATAATCCTGTTCCTGAGTGATGTCTGTGATGTTTACTTTACTTCCAGATAAATAACATGGAAACTAGGCTTGTTTTTACTGCTTCACATGTCTTTTTTTTTTTTAAGGATTATTCAATCTGAAAACACATTAAACATGTTTATGTTGGGGTATTTGTTATACTACATGCTACACCATGGGTTATTTGGATTTGTTTATTTTTTTTAAAGTAAGAGGCATGGATTTGAACAAAAACATCTGCGGGTCAAATTCTGGATCCTGGAATTTAAAAAAATTAGATTCTTGAACATTGTGAGATTTTTTTTGTTGTTTTGTTTTGCATTTCTTTTGAAGTGGGGTGCTGTGTTATTTATTTGTATGGCTTGGTAGAGGTTTCCGCTCTCTGGTTACTCTTGTATATTTTATTTTTTGCTCCCATTCTACTTTTACTGCCTTCTTGCGTGTTTAAAATGACTTCAGACCAAATTACTACATTGGTTACAACTAAATTTTGTCTGAAGTGGAAAAAAACATGCCTCACAAAGACATTTGGAGCAGTTTGACCGTAATGAATCCCGGTATTAGTCATGCATAAAATATAGTTGTGTATGTTGTAATATTTTTGTGGTACAGAGCTTATTTTAATAAAAATGGAGAAACTGCTATACTGAATAATTTGGTGCCGTGAATTACTAGCGGGGGCTGAACCCAACGCAGAGCAACTTTTATTTATTTATTTTTTATTTTTCCCTTGGAATTGACGTCAACACATTGGGCCGGGTTGTCCAGCGCAGGTAAACAACCAGCAAACGGCATTTTTACACAAGGCAGATCTGAACACGGGCGAGAAAGTGTCCGTCCAAAATGTGATAATAATAAATGTATCTGTTTCCAATCAGATGCGCTTTTTATAAAGTACATCTAGGTGTGTGACTTTAGAGCAAAACGTATCTGAACCAGATTCTGAAATGTTGATTACACGAGCGTGTGAATGAGTCCGTCCAAAAGTGTCCACTCTGAAATCTAGCTTTATGCCATCAGTAAATTAAAACAAAAAGATTTTGTTTCCAATCAAAACTCACCAACAATCTCCATTTACTACATATTTTATGTAATATGCATGTAGAATGGAACTGATTTTAACTTTTGAAATGTTAGTACTATTGACAGATTTTTTTTAAAAGACGTGTTATTGTTTTGGACATGCAGACTTTCGAAGGCCCCAACTTCCAAGAAAATAATATTCTAGCCATAATTCAAAAAGTATTTATAACCCTGAATATTTACAAAAATTACTACTTACAAAAAAACAGCAAATTAAAAACCTTTATTTTTGACCCCTTTGGGACCGGTTGCTCTAAAACCGTGAGAATGCCCCTATTCTGACTGTGATTCTGCAAGAGGTTTAATTGCCTGCGCGGTTTTGTTAGCATGCTAGGACCATCTGTTTCTGTTCAATGAACTATTGTGTTCCTTTATATCAAATTGCTGGATCTAATAATAAAAAAGGTCCAAAATCAGTATTCAGTGGATTAAATGAAGACGTGATGTGAATAAAGCTCGTTACACTCTTGAGAACGAATCAGAGGAAACGGCTGCTAACCGACTCGTACGTTTCTGTCTCCCCCTCCCTTTCCAGCTTGATTGCGGCCAGTCTGTGTACAAGCGCGCCCGCGTATCCTCTTCATCTCGTCATGCACAGCAATGGTGGCAGGGCCGCCAGTCAATGGTGTCCGCCATCCGCGGACGGGAATTTCGTCCTCAGAAGCAGCACGAGTGGAGGTTCCAACGCAGCTTGCGCGGCTTCGCGGCGGGACGCATCCCGGGAATCCTCCGCGAGCGCGAGTTCTCTCTGGGTTGCCTCAACAAGGTGTTCGCCTCCCAGTGGCTCAACCAGCGTCAGGTGGTGTGCGGGACGAAGTGCAACACGGTGCGTCTTTTTAGTAATCACGCTCGTCGCTGTAATGTTTATTCGTACTTCCTTATTTTGAATGCATTGTGTGTTTATTTAATAGAAATGTTCATGTGGTATTTTATTTAGTGTTGTTTTGTTTGTCTAGCTGTTTGTGGTAGACGTGCTCACGGGCCAGATTACCCGGATCCCGATGCTGAAGGACAGAGAGGGACAGGGCGGAGCCACCCTGGGCACAGGTGTGATCGGCAACCCAGCCTTTCCGAACCCAGGGTTATCTGGTGGCCTGGATGCGCAGCAGGGCTGTGGCATCCACGCCATCGAGCTCAACCCTTCGCGTACCCTACTGGCCACCGGAGGCGACAACCCGAACAGCCTGGCTGTCTACCGCCTGCCCACACTCGACCCCGTCTGTGTTGGCGATGTGAGTCTGTATATTTACACACATAACATGAACTAGAATTAAAATAAATCCTTATTTTTTTTATTTATTACGTTTTTCCAGGATGGTCACAACGACTGGATCTTTTCCATTGCCTGGATCAGTGACACCATGGCTGTATCAGGTACCAGATATTCATTCGGCCTGATTAAAGGCTGACGCCACATTTAATCCTTCATACAGCAAATCTGTAGCAGTGGGTTTTTTTTTTTTTTTTAAACAAACCAAAACCCCTTTAGCTATCATGGTGCTGAGCGTAGCCTTTTCCGTGCAGGGAGCAAACCCACTGCATGTTGCTTTGTGCTGACGTGAGCTGGTTGGTTCAAACGTGATGAAGGCTCATTCTTTCTGTATGATCATGATGACGAGGCAGCTGTAACCCTTTTTGCTCTTTAAAAAAAAAAAATTCCTTCAGCTGCAGTCTAAAGAAGGCAGCGTTGCTAAATCGCTAAGCTCTGAGCAGCGTCCTCTGGTTTGATGATGCAAAGACTCGAACATCTGGACCCGGTGTGGTGTATTTATCTCAGATTTACTCGACATGTCTAAAGATATGGTTCTGTAAATAAAATAAAAAGAAAGCTGAAAGCTGATTCCTGTTGTACTGGATTGGAGATGATGATGATGATGATGATGAAGCTCATTCGTGTCCAGGGACAGTCTGTCAAAGTGCAGATGCAGCTGGAAGCACTAAAAGAAAAAAAAAGGGGTTGGGCTTTATATTGATTTAAAATGATTGACAGTCTGGTAGTGTTGTTGTTAGCACCTCCCACCTCACAGTAAGAGGGCCATGGGTTTGAGCCCTGGGCATAGCGGCAGCGATTCTGTCTGGAGATTGCGTGGTCTCCCTGTGCTCATGGGTTTGCTCCAGACACTTTGAAGACGTGCACATGAGGCTGATTGGCTGCTCCAATTTGCCCGTATGTGAGCGTGTCAGTGTGAATGTTTGGGCCTGTGATGGACTGGTGAACTGTTCAGAGCGTACCCTGCTTTCACCCAGAGTCGGCTGGAGCCTGTCTCACGTGACTGTAGTAGGACTTGGTGGTTCAGTGAGTGAATTCCTTCAAATCCGTATTACTTTCCCCCGATGTGCATTTTGTTGGAGGTACAGGAATCAACAGTGGGTTGTTTTTCTACGAACGAGGTCCTGAGCACGGACTGTCAACAAACTTGGTTGGGACACTACGCCACCCGAGTCCCAGGGATGCTTTGACTTTGGGATGTCAAGGTCAAAGGTCATGAAATTTTTTTCGAGACCGCGCACTTCCGACTTTGAAACGGGCGATGATAAACATGCTGTTATTACGGAACACTAATAGGAACCTGTACATGGACCTCCACGTGAGGTAGCATCTTTTGACCTTGCGTGGCCTTGAGATGCCAAACTTCAGTCCTTCAAATGGGAGGTTTTCTTTTTTCTTATTCTTCTTCGTTATATGGTAAGACAAGCACAGGGGTAATTAAAAGCAGTGCCCATATAGGGACGATCTGGTTGTTATCCATGCTGGGTCCCAGAGGTGCCATGCACTCTGAGCACTGAGTTAGTTTTATGGGTTTGTGCTGGCCTACTTCCTGGACACCTTTTCTTTGGCTCCTCCCCTCAGGGGTCTCCACAGCGAATCATCTGTTTCCATCCATCCCTGTCCTCCGCATCCTCTTGTCT
>JAQNCB010000027.1:27679350-27691660 GCA_030068295.1 Euristhmus nudiceps | reverse complement strand
TCTAGGTGTTCTTTACCCTCGCGCTCTCTCTATGTGTTCTTTACCCTCGCGCTCTCTCTAGGTGTTCTTTACCCTCGTGCTCTCTCTAGGTGTTCTTTACCCTCGTGCTCTCTCTAGGTGTTCTTTACCCTCGCGCTCTCTCTATGTGTTCTTTACCCTCGCGCTCTCTCTAGGTGTTCTTTACCCTCGCGCTCTCTCTCTCGGTGTTCTATACCCTCGCGCTCTGCTCTGTAAGATGATCCGTGGATAGAGATGAGGGTGAAGATGAAGTCTGCATGGCTTGAGGTTTAAGTAAAAATACCATGAAGCCATTGTCGGTTATAGAAACTGCTGCCACAGAGTGTGTGTGTGTGTGTGTGTGTGTGTGTGTGTGTGTGTGTGTTTTGTTTTTTGTTCTTTTTTAACTGCTATATGTATATTTACTTAAATAAAGTTAGCGGCAGGTTTAGTCCTCGTGCTGCACGACGTGTGCATTATAATCCCACGCCGGTTTCCAGGAAGCAGCACCGACGTGGTAGACCGCAGTTCAAATAAAAGGCTCGCAGTGTCCAAACGGATCGAACGCCGGGACAGAGACAGTCCTTCTACTGTCTACAACCATCCTGCAATGTATTACACCCTCAGCTCATCTCTCTCTCTCTCTCTCTCTCTCTCTCTCTCTCTCTCTCTCTCTCTCTCTCTATTTATCTCTGTCTTAATCATTCTCGATCTCTCTCTCTCTCCCTCTATCTCTGTATCTCTCTCCGTCTTGCTCTCTTTCTCCCCTTTCTCTCTCTCTCTCTCGCTATTGCTCTTTCTCTCTCCCCCTTTCTCTCTCTCTCGTTCTCTCTCCCCCCTTTTCTCTCTCTGCCTTTATCACTCCCTATCTCTCTCTCCTGCTCTCGCTCTCCTTTCCTTTTTCTCTCCCTCCCTTTTCCCCTCTGTCTGTCTCTCTCCCCTCCCCTCTCCCACATCTGCCTCTCCATCTCTCTCCTTCTGTCTATCCCTCTTTACCCTCCTTCTCTCTCTCTCCCCCTCTCCCATCCCACATCTGCCTCTTCCCCTCTCTTGCTGTCTTTCTCCCACTTTGTGTTTCTTTCTTGCTCTCTCTCTCTCTCTCTCTCTGTTTATTTTAGCCATCTCTGTTCTATTTCTGTCTCTTTCAGTCTCATCTCTCTGTTCTTTCCTTCTCTCTTCCTCTCCTCACTGTCAGTGTGCTCGTTTCTGAACACCTTTTTTCTTTCTGCTTCTAAATTGATGAACGATTCGTTCCCTTCACAAGCGAACGACTCCTGCAGCTAATATGTGAAACCCACCGAGTGTCTGCGACTGATTGGTTTCTTTTGAATGTTGCAGAACCATGACGAAACGTGGAGAAGCTACTTCTCAGACATCAGCTCGTTTCCAAACGCCGTCTACACACACTGCTACGACGACTCCGGAACCAAGCTGTTCGTGGCCGGTGGACCTCTCTGCTCGGGGCTTCATGGGAATTACGCTGGGCTGTGGAGCTAGCTTTCTAACCTCTCTCTCTCGCTGTCCCTGTTCCCACTCATCCTGGTCATCCTCGCAGATCTCTGTACATCTTTGTTTCCTCTGGACTCAGGAGTGTCAACATGCTTCTCCTCACTTTTTTAAAAATGTTGTATATTAGTAAAAATTGTCCTTTTTTTCCCTTCCTCCTCCGTGTTGTCTTCTCATTTCTTTTCTGTGTGTGACGGGTGCAGAGTTAGGAGCAGCAGTGAGGTCAACATGGAGACTCGCCTGAGAGATCTGGAAAAAACCCCCAAGTGTATAGATATTAAACTATTTAACAGCTTTTCCAGGATGGTGGATGTTGGTTTGGTTTGTACTGTTTGATTCTCGCAGCACTTGCTGTAAACGCATCTCAAAATCGGAGGTGTTGGAAGTTTGGTATTTTCGTATGGACTCTCGGATGATCCTGGGATCTGCCACGTGGACCGAAATGCATCAAGAGCAAAAAAAAAAAAAGAAAAAGACTGTTTGGTAGCAGAACTTTAATTTTCTGTTTTGTTGTGCCATATCATGCCGTGATGATCACAGAGGGACTGATGACTGCTCATAGACAAAAGGTCAGAGATGCCGTCTGAATGGAACGCAGACATGGCTGCCAATGGCTATTATTGTTTTTCTGTGTCTGTTTTCTCTGAGAATGCGTCAAGTCTGATTTGATTTTATTTGGATTGTCTTTTTTTTTTTTTTGTTTTTTTTGCTTTGTGTAAGACGGACTAACGCACACATCACATCAGTAACGCCGTTCAGTTTTCCTTCCAGCAGCTCTAATTTATTTCCTGCCATCGTGTGTCACTAGCGCTCGTGCCGCTGAAGTACAATCTTTTTTTTTTTTTCTCTCTCGTTAGCAGTGTTGCTTCTGAGCTCCAGTCAGGGGAAGAAGATTCAGCTCCTCTTCCTCTCTGTGTCCGAGCGGAGGCGGGGCAGTAGTCCGTTACATCGTTGCCTTTCCCGAGTCTTTCTGTGAAAGACTTTTTGCAAGTCGAATTTTTCTTTTCTTTTTAAACTCAAAACCTTCATGGATCATTGCAAAGGAAAAAAAAAAATTAGAACAAATAGAAACAGATTGTGGTTAAAACCTTATATTAAACAAACAAATGAATAACCTTCACTTTTAAAAATGTATTTTATATATAAATGTGTACACATATTTGGAAATCTTATAGAGAGAGAATACGTTTTATGTAAATGTTTGAATGTGTGTGTGTGTGTGTGTGTGGACTAACTGTCATTATTTTGGTGGTGCCCTCTTTTTTTATACACACTACCTGAGTGTTTTTACAACTTGCTGAGTCTGAGTATCTGTAACAAGGCAAACCAATTCAGTTCAAAAAGTTTCAAGAGGAAAAATAATGAATAAAAGTCTATTGATGTATTTTTCTTCCATGTTTGATTTTGCGTTGTCGTTATTTGATTACACAGAGCTGCTTTATTGTTATTATTTATAAGAAGGCTGTGGAGGGCGCTGTGCATCCGACGTGTCATGAACGCGCACGGCGCAGTTCAGCAATGCGCGTGCACGCTGCACCCTGTACCATTATGCAGCTGCAGTGCATATACACCTTCATGGTTTATAATAAGAAAAAATGGTAATCTTGGTAATAATAGATGTATAACACATTTAGAGGTATGTTTGTGATATTGATTAGGAATTAATACGAGTTGAAACCGTGCACACTGTGACTTAACATCCCAAACTGCATCTACTATGTGTTTACAAAAATAACTTGTTGAAAGCCAAGGTTTTGTCCTTTTTTTTTACCTGAACAGATAATACACTGTATTTGTAGACGATACGGGAGGATTATGCAGTAATAATTTGCACCCTAGCCTAAATTATACGCACACACACTGTATTTGTATTGTTTCCTTGCAAACTGGGAGCGCGCCACCGATGCTGCTGTTCTGCGGCGGCCGCGCGCCCGGTGTGTCACGTGACTGTGTCTGCTTGCTGCTGGGTTGAGGGAAGCGTGTTAGCAGGTAATAATATATTTATATACATTTATATCATAAAATATCTCACGACTCTCTGATACATATATTAAAAAGTAGTTATTAGGTGTGTGAGTATGTGTGAGTACTGATGTGGACTGGAATATTTCTGGTATTGTTCAGTGTGAAGGAATTAATAGTGAGAAATATCTGTATTTTTTTTCGTGTGTGTGTTTAGCTTCTTTACCGTTCATGTTAGCATGTTAGCATGTTTAAGGAAAACTGTAACATCCTCTCTTGTTGTTTGGTGTGTCCGTGTGACCATTTTTAGAATAATAATCCAGTTGATAGGCCTGGAACAAGATCTCTCTCTCTCTCTCTCTCTCTCTTTTTTTTTTCTTCCCCTCCTCGCTTAACTACCGAACAGTTCATATAATTTTAGCACTACAAAATTAGCATGAATGTTTTTCAGCCGAGAGTTTAAAACCCCAGATTAGCCTGCTGCATAAACTTCACTTCATCAGCTCGCTCATCATTTAAAAAGACCCAACAACAATTAAACCGAAAAGGAGATTAGATTTAGCTATCCTGCTAGCTAGCATCTCCGAGTTAGCCTGGCTGGACACAAAGGACTTCTAAATTCCAGCTAGCTTTAGCTTCCCGGCTAACATTGCTAGCATTGTTTACATTTCACAGTCGCAGATGAAACGTTTTTTTTATTCACATTGCAAAATAAATAAATTAACAATAACATCCATTCATACAGAAACACATTACCAGTGAGTCGACTCGGAATTGAATCATTAATAATAAGAGTAGGAATAGTAATTAATGAGTCAGTTGTTCTGAGTCGGTTCTTATAAATTTTAGCTTGATTGAATAATAACGTCGTTTTAAAACGATTTGTAGCCTTTCTTTGTTCACATGTTTTATGATATAGAGTACAAACTCTGATTTAGAGAAATGTAACTTATTTGCTTGTCATTTTACAAGGAATTCGGGATTTAAATCTAAAAACTGTGGAATAATTGATCTGTACTGAATCAGAGTTAGCATGAACTTGTCAGTTTGTTTTGGTAGAAAAGACTTGTATCCCCTTCACTCCTCTTTCTGAAAGCAGTCACAACATTTATTATTTTTTTTAAAATTGGAAATCTTAATATCCAATCGACAGTACAATGTCTGTAAATGTTGTTAATGTACAAACAAATTTATGATCATAGGTAAATATTTAGAGACCTGAGGTTGTCACCATTCCTTTTAAAGAGGAAGCTGTTTGACAGGATTATCAGGCTTCAGGCTATGCATGTTTAGTTAAACTTTTATAAGTGTAAATGTTTTTTTTATTATTTTAATACAGTAGCAATACCCTAGGCTACATTCACACTACAGGTGTGACCGATTTGTTCGTGCATGACTGCATGGATGGTGAACCTCAAACAAAACATCTGATTCCTGGGCTACTTTCATGTGCGATACTGAAAAAACCTGATTCGTGAAACCACAACTTCGGTCTGACCAGGCAGATCGGAATTCCTACGATTTTTGCGCCAATCTAACTTGGCATCTGTCATATTTTTCATGACTAAGAAGGAAGGAGGGAGAGAGAAGATAACAGTAAAGGACCTTGAAAATACTTGGGGTTATGTTGCTGTGAAAGTAAAACTACAAGGTACTTTAAAAGGAAGTTTGAAATTTAAAAGTAGTGTTAAGAACTTAAACCAACGACACAAACCAAAAGAAGTGGCTGGATAATGTGTCCTTTATGGTGGCCAGCTTGAACGCATCATGTGACTCATCGGTAAGCTGTTTGTGTTCCTGTTCATGTTTGGCGTTGTTTTGCTCGAAGAAGGAAGTCTGCTTTCCTGAGTCATAATGTGTTTTTTATTCTGTGCAAGTCTGAGTGGTGGTGTATGAGCCCCTGTTCTTTTATTCATTTTTTAAAATTAATAGCAACTCTGTTTTGGGGTTTTTGTGTGAACCATAACAGCCAATTAGCATAATGTCAGCAATGCAGAAGCTTAGTTGGCTTTCATGCATGGACACGGGACAACCATCTAAGTCAGCTTTGCTGCTTATGGTGCCGTAAACATCAGTTAATACTTGAGAACCACAGCATTGTTTCTTTCTCAGTTCACACTGGTCCGAAACCTTTTCTCTAAACACCTCTCCAGCTGTTACTCAAATCCCAGGTTTCTATTCATGCATTCATTCTAACATGTTATTGTTCCTATAGTAATGGCTCAAGTGCATGGCGAATAAGAAAACGATGATAAAATATGGTGTAATTTGACCAAGAAAAACATTAATATGCCAGCGTTTATTTTGCATTAATGGAAGGAGTGCTGTTGTGGCATCGACAGTGCTGTTTTCCAGTCATCGGAAAAGGTTCAGGACAAAAGATTTATTGTTAGGTTTTATTAATACCAGGGGAATATGAGGGACAACAGTTTATAGTTTTATTACACAAGTAATAAATGGATAAAGAGCATGTCATGTCATTAATAATTTGTGCTCGCTTGTAAATAGCTGTGATATGAGAGGAATAAAAGATGCTGTGGGTGCTGTTACTGGAAAGGAATCAACTTCCAGGTGGTAACATTCATTACGTATGATTAAACCCTGCCTCGATGTTCTTTCCGACTGCATCTAAGTGCATGGTCTGATTCCGTATTCATCAGTCGGATTCTTATGTGTATTCACTTCCTGTAAGTTCTGTACAACAGTAAAAGCAAAGGTAACGCCTGTTGGGCTTTTTACACCCGAGCCCAGAGGCTCATCAGAGCCGGTGCTTATTCCCGGTGTCTGTAGCGTGAAGTGACTCGGAGTTCAACTCCTCCTGGATGGGACGCTGGTCCATCACAGAGCTACCTTCCAGTATTTTTACTGGTACCTTTTTATACTGCTGGGTGGACAGAGGCACACTTGTGGTTAAGACCTTACCCAGGGGACCAATTGGGACTCAAACCCATGACCTCCTGATCATGAGCCCAGCACCCTAACCGCTACTCCACCTGCTCCATCACTGTACAATCAGTACTGTGTATTAATTTGCATGCTTGCATTAGTATACCTCAATGTTGTTTTTTGCTGTATACACCATTTACTTGCAATCGAAGGGCACAAATTCTGACAGAACAACCTTGAAGATCATGTGCTCAAAAAAAAAAAGAATTCCTGGCTTGCGTGTGTCCCTTGTATCTTTGGTTATAATTTTCATAAAGGTTGAAAGCTCCAGCCATTTTGTATGTGGCCAATACGGTGAACATTCAAGGGTAAGAAGTGAAGCAATGTTTTAATGCAAACGATATTTTTACTTTTTTTAAATACACTTTCCGGGTTGAATAGCCTTCTGCATGTTTCTTCAGTGTGAATGCGCTCGAACTGTAAGTATTTAATGTGCAAGTGCATCAGTTAAGACCGGCTTTGCTTGAAAAGCATGGAGGCAGCTAGCAACCACTTAGCTCGCAGAAGGCTATAATTTTATGAAATGATGAATGTGTGAAAATGTTAGGGGGCAGAGTGTAGGACCATAAATTGAAGAAATGTTAAGGTTGTAAAATGATAAGCGAAGTCAACTGGCAAATATTGACTCCCTTCTTACACGTATTTTTTTCTACTGTTTGGCTTAATTCTGGCGTTTGCATCGGACAAAAACAAATGACACTTATCAAATCAGAGTGTCCCAAAAGACCACAAGCATCGACCACTGCATGTATTTGTACATTTTAGATTAATAACTTCATAATTAATAATTAAATGACAGGTATAAATGTACGTATAACAAATAATACAAAAGAATATTTCTGTTAGCAATCCATTGGAATTTGACGCACGCTTGCGAGCTCTCTCTCATAAATCTTTTCATTGTCTTGATTGATGTCCTGATCTCTGACCTTACAATCAACAGACCATTGTTAGGTTTTTGAAGGTGATGTGAGATTTTTTTTTTTTTTTAAAGAAACTAAAGTAGAATAGTAAATATAGGTAGCGCTGTTACTCAGTAACAGTCTAAAAAACCAAACATGAACAAGTCTGAGAATGGGGTGTCTGAGTATGTCTGGGGGTGATATGTCACAATTCTAGAAGATCTTCAATATTTCATTCATATTCTGAACCGCGTAATCCTAATTAGGGTTGCAGGGAGGCTGGCGTCCATCTCAGCTGACTCTAGGGCGAGCGCAGGGTACACCCTGGACAGCTCGCCAGGATACAGCAGAGCCGACACTCATACAAACATTCACACTCATACCTAGGGACGATTTGGAACAGCCAATTAGCTTACTATGAATGTTTTTGGACTGTGGGAGGAAACTGGAGTACCCGGAGGGAACCCATGCAAGCACGCGGAGAACATGCAAACTCCACACAGAAACGCCCAGGCTGGGAATCAAACCCAGGACTACTTGCTGTGAGGCGGACGTGCTAAGCACTACACCACCGTGCCGGCCATCTTCAATATTTGTGACGGTTATTTTTCAACTGTCAGAGAGTGCAGACCTCCACCAAGGTAGTGCAATCTCATTGTGACATCAGTTTTAGTAGCAGCTGATGTAGAATTATGGCAGCCTGTTCTACAATCATTGTTATGCTCTGTATTTTTTCTCCAGGCTCATTCGATCTGCTTTCTGCCTCCTTGTCCTATCAACCCCTGGGGGACAGGGGCCCAGATATACATTGTAATACCATGCAAATAAAGTATGATACTGTTAAAAGCGCTACAAGCTCTACTGTTATCTGTGTAATTTTGATGGTATTATACTAACGTCTGGATATAATACTCCCTCTGTATTCCCTGAATGTCGCAAGAGGCGACTGAAAGGGACAACCAGTTTGCCGTGGCTGCAGCTCGTATCGCTGGAGGAAGGGATCCTGGTGATTGAGTAATTTGTATATTCGAAGTCAATACGCAACATTGCAACACATCACTTTGGCCCCAATTTCAGCTAGACGAGTGCTTGAGAGGCCTGGCTCAAGCAATCGGTTGGTGGAGTGCCAAGTTTTACTTGGCCTCTGCTTAATCAGGTCAATCATGGATGAATTTAGTTCTGAACTACACACACATACGAGTATTCCACTGAAGTATCCCTGGCATCAGTGTGCTGGAGTTCCACCCACAAAAGATGTCCCCTTGTTGGGCTCCGAGGAAGGTGGGGATCTTCGGTAGTGTAAAACCAATCAAAAATTATGGCTTCAGGAGCCTCACAAAAATGAAGACATAGTAACAGCGAAAGTGATGCAGGCTCTGAATACGAAAAATCCCCATCTTATCCAAAGTTTATGGTAATAGATTACAGATCACGAAAAACCATTATTGAAACTATCCCCCTTTGCAATAAAGGACTTCAGGGACTCACTGGTGAACAAAAAAATGTGCCCAGAATGCGCTCTGGAGATCTTCTGGTAGAAGTGACCCTATGTAGCCACTCCTGGAACCTTCTACTCTCTACCATGCTGGTCAACATACCAGTGAAAATCACCATCCACAAACCCTTGAACACTAGAAAAGGAGTCGTCCGATGCAGAGAACTCAAAAACTGCTCGGAAAAAGAAATTCTGGAAGGACTGTCTCCACAGAAAGTAACTGATGTAAGACACGCTAAGATCACTAGAGATGATGCAAAGATTGCCACAGGAACAGTGATCCTCTCCTTTGACAGAACAACACTTCCAAAGGAGGTTAAAGTATGTTATCTGAATGTTCTTGTGACAACGTACATTCCAAACACCCCTGAGGTGTTTCAAGTGCCACCGTTTTGGTCTTCATCGTGACAGTTGTAAGCATGAAGATACCTGTCCCAAATGCGGCAATATGGATCATGGTGAAACAGACTGTCAAGAAAAGATTCATTATATTAACTGCAGGTGAGACCACCCTGCTTTCTCCAAGATGGCTTGAAGAAAAAGAGGTCCATTGGCTGAAGTGCTCGATGGACATAACCTTTAGAGAAGCACATGAAATCTTGGAAGACAAGAGATCTCCAAGCGTAGGAAGCTCCTATAGTGTCAAGAAAAAACAAAGTTAAATCCACCAGTGCCCAAATAGATCGATCATGGGCCAGAAACACCCCTACCCCACAACAAATACCTATTACTCAAGTGCCTCATAGAACAAGTATCAGTACTCAGCCAGGACCCACCTCACAGGATAAAACTGCAAAGACACCCGCAGGTATATCTGGGAGAATCGACAGCTCTGGAAAATCAGAAAAGGTTCCTAAACTGGAGAAACCAACAACCCAAACAACCTTCTAACCCTGTGGGTCGCCCCCAAAAGGGGCAAATGATCCCAAAAGGCAGCACAATAAACTCGAACCACCAGAACAAGACGAGAAGGAAAACCTGATAACAGAAACCACGACACCTAGCGCTCCTCCTGAAAGAAGGAGAAGCGAAGAAGGGAAAGAATTAAAAAAAACCCAATAAATGAATATTAAACCAAACATAATACAGTGGAATTGCCGAGTACTTTAATTTAATTATGAAGAAATAAAATCACTTGTGCATGATTATACACCACTAATTGTATGTCTTCAAGAAACATATCTAAAACGTACAGACAATGTTACCTTTAAAGGATATGTCACAAACCATAAGACGACAGGGGGATCAAGCATACTGATTAAATGTGATGTCCCCCACAAATCTATTCCTTTAGATACAACACTACAAGCTGTAGCCATGAGAGCCACACTACGTAAAACCATAACCGTCTGTCCAGTGTACATCCCTCCAAACTTTCAGAAAAAGAGTTGGATTATCTTATAGACCAGCTACCATCCCCAGTTGTTTTACTTGGGGATTTCAACGCAGATAACTTTATCAGGTGTAACAAAGATACAGAGAGTTGAGGACAAATGCTTGAAAATGTCTTGAAACATGATTTATGTGCTCTGAATAATATAATTTCTTCCACATATCCATCCAGCAACTGGATCATTTTATTCCATTGATCTAAGCATCTGCTCATCCTCATTCATGGATTTCAACTGAGAGGTAGGGCAGGACCAGTTTGGTAGCGACCACGTCCCAATCTTTCTTGGTACATGTGAACCAACTGGTGCCGAAAAACCCCCAAGGTGGCAATTACAGAAAGCATAGTGGACACAATTCAAATCTCTCTGCAGTGATGAGACGACCGAAACACCTTTCAAGAAGACAATACAATAGAACACTTCACAAGTACTTTAGTACATATCGCGTGCAAACCAATACCGAAGTCTTCGACAACTCTACCAAAAGTTCATAAACCATGGTTTTCACAAGACTGAAACAGCTGTCAGAAACCGCAAACGTGCCCTTCACCAATTTCAGTTACATCCAACTTGGACACTACAGAGAGGCACGAACCAAGGCACGATGTACAATTAAAGGGGAAAAAGTCTTGAAAACAGTATGTTTCCAAACTTAATAGCAGGTCATCTGTAAGCAAAAACGAGGATATTGGTTCTTATTGAATGCACTCCAAAGTAATGACTTTGATAATCCTGACATTCGGAAACGCCTGGAAAGGTGTCGTTCCCTTATGGAGGGAGATAAAGAGACTGTTTTCGCCTGGTGTACCAGTCCCAATGAAAGAGCAGACAAACTAGCCAAAGAAGCACTACCTCAGAATATCACCGAGAAGTGGATCCCCTTCACTGATCTCAAGCCTCAGATAAATACTTTCATCCCTGACAAATGGCAACTCCAATGGTGTGAAAAAAACAGTAATAAACTCCATCAAGTCAAGCCATCTGTTAAATATTCATACACCTACCCAAACAGAGAAAGCAGGAGAGGAAATAGTATTGTGCAGAAATTGTATAGGACCTACTTGTAGAACCTAGAATTTTTTGTTAAAAGGAGAGAACCGACCTGTATGTACAACTTGCACAACAACCCTGACAGCCAGACATATTCTGTTGGAATGTACTGATTTTAATAACATATCAGATATATTACATCCATACAGGAACTTTCTGAAAAGAAAAATGGCTGCCTAATATTAAGACACTTAAAAGAAACTGGCATATTCTATGGGTTTTAGTCAAAAACTGCTTCCTACTCAAAGAAATGTTGGGTTACCTTTATTACAAATGTTCCATTGTTTAAACCAAGTCCTCAGAATAACCGACACTGGCACGATGTGACACACAATGTGTTGAAAGTGCCGTTAAACTTCATCCATTCCATTGATTGCCCTATCATGCAATTTAAAAAGAAGTCCTTCAGAACTGTCCCAGATCTGAATCACACCAGAAATGTTGTTTGTTGCACCAAGCCCTACTTTTGGTTAAAATTTCATACAAAGCCATCGATTATTTTTAAAATTATCATGGGCACAGGCACTTGGTGGATAATGGACTACAACAAAACAAATAAATCAAGTGACTCCATGTTGGGTCATGACCTTTGCTTTGGGAACTCCCTGCATTAAATGGGTGCGGTTAATGTATTTATATACTTTATGCAGTATTATGAAGGACGAGGAGCTTTCTATTCCTCTGATTGAAGCTATTTCTTAACCTGTTTTCAGTATTCCAGGTAGATTTATTAACAGAAGCAGGATGCACAATATATTTCCTGTTTCCACCAGGTATCAGGAAAATAGAGATTAGTGTAGAGTTAACTGACTTTTGTATTATAATGGAAGAATCTTTTTTGTGCTAATGTTAATGTCTATACACCATTATTTAGAAACAAATTTCGATATACAGGGATCCCTCACTTTTCGCATTTAATGGGGGTCGAGACCCTACGCGAACACTGAATTTCCACGAAGTAGGATCGAACCCCCTGACTGACAAATACGTACATGTATATGTGTATATAATATCAATAAATACATATTCAATGCTATAAATGCTTATAATAACAATTAAAC
>JAQNCB010000027.1:27636045-27648611 GCA_030068295.1 Euristhmus nudiceps | reverse complement strand
ACTGTTGACAGTGGGGCTTGAACCCCCAACCCTGGGATCAGCAATCCAGCACCTTACCACCAGGCCACCACTGCCCGGAAATATAAACATCTATTGTTTTGTTTATGGTATTTGAGAAAAATAATATTTATAATGTTGTAATTGGAACAATGCTATGCACAGGTTTTTGATTTTGTACCCCTGTATCAACTAATTTGTAAAAGCTCATTTGTTACAATTTTTGCTTGGTACAAAAACAATTGAACAAAACAAAAATAGCAACAAATGAGCTTTTAGAGATTGGATGTTAAATGGTACACCTGACTGTGAAATGACCATATTCCATTCCCAGCTCCTCTTGAAAATATTAACGGTAATGTGGTTAATAAATGAAACATGACAACAAATTCTGGAACGTGGCTCAGTTCTATTCTTCATGGATTGGCCATATTGATGGTTTTCACACCTGCAGTGATGTTCTTTGAAAGTCCCATACTGATAAATTCCCGCTGAAGCTGAACACAATTTGAGATATTATATTAATCCTGTTAGGACTGTAAAATTATTTTTCATTTAAACAGGCCCCATGTCATCAAATATAAATAAATATAAATCTGTCCTCTTTCATTTCAGACAAAAATACTGCTTTGGCTCCATAAATTACTACATATAATCTCCAAAAGAACATTATTAATTCTATAATTAATAATATTTAATGTTCAGGAATACAATATTAGCAGCTGTCTGTTTAAGATTAGAGAAGACATTACATCAGGGAGGTTTACTCACTTCCATCAGCACAAGTCCTTCAATCTGAGACTTTAACAGATTTTCAGTGGATGTAATTTTTATTTGCAGTCCCATCACAACATCTGTAATAATAGTTTAAATTACAGACAAAAATACAAAATACATGAATGCAAAATACATTTTTATAAAGATTATTTGCATTTAAAATAATATTTACTTGGATAACTAAGAATTCTAATATAAATAAAATAATAGATATTTCTAATACAATTTTTTTTATTAACTGAGTTGTGTTTTTGCTTACCTGGAGTGAATGCTGTGAAAGCACAAGGAAAACACAGTTAAAGGATGAAAACACATCTAATAATTTATAAAGATAAAACTATTCCAGGTAGAAACATTACAACTTCCAACATTGAGTTAATGTACAGCTAATGCTAAATTATATTTTTGCATTAGTGTCACACAGTGTTAGTATTGTGTTGTAGTGTTTTTCGTTATTCATTCTATAATTACCCACAAAAGAGATAAACTCACCAGTGTAGCAGATAAAAGGGAAACTGGTAAAACAGTTTTCATCTGTCCATCGTCCTGAACGATCCACAGCTGTACAGTGTTGATTTCCATGTTCTCCAAGTGAATTCCTACCATTATCTGGTTCTGGTGTTGGTTCTGGACTCGCTGGTCTCCAGTATGTAAACGTTGAGTTGCTCTGATCGGACCATAATCGGTTTCTATACAGACCTATCCAAATATCATAGCCGTTTATGATTCTCCAAATCTGCAGAAGTTCAGTCTCGTTCCTCACACTGGCCAGGTCTGTGTAGTTTTCTCTGCAAAACCTCTGAGCTTCTTCCCAAGTCTTTCCATCATTAATCCACAAGTAAGTGCTGTTCAGACCTAAGGTTGAAAGTATTCGTAAATAAAGTCACATTTTCCTACAGACACTTGTTGTATTATAATTAAATCTATGATGATTATCTATTGTTATTGTATCAGCCACAATAGCAGGTTCGAATAATTTAGCACAAATATTTCCATATGGGCTCCTCGAGTAGCGCATCGACAGGTGTGCGACTATTGACCCAGAAATCGCAAGTTTGAATCCGGTTTAATGCACATAGCTGTTCGTGGCTGGGAGTCCATGGGAGCTAATTGGCTGAGGTCTCACGGGAGGGAGGGATGGCATACGCTCACTACGTTGTCACTCACAGTGATCACCAGCCATTCATCGGCCTCTGTGAACTCATTCGTAAGAGAGGGTCTGTCACGACACCACGCGGCATCGCCACTTGGGGGTGATGTCGCGGATTGTGGCGGCACTCTTCTTCATGGGTTCCTGAAGGCTATGGGCATGCCCTGCCATTCACCTTCTGCACCTTTGGTTCATTAGACCGGTCTATTTAACTTCCACTAACCAGTTTCCTGGTGCTGTGTCATTGTTCCTGTTCCTGTTATTGTAGCTGACAGTTGTAGCAGAATGATCTGGCCAGAAAGGTATCTAGCGGGCCAAGCGATCAACGCAGTAGAGGATGGAAGCAAGCAAGATGGCTGGACGCCACTATTGCGGAGTTCGAGGCAGCGGCAGCACGCTTCTCTGGGCCGTGGAGGCCTTCTTGGCAGTGGGCCAATGACGGTGAGGCCCCTTACCTCCATCGATACTCACTCCAGTACCCTCCCAGCGTGAAAGGAGGCCGGCTCTCTTGCTGGGACCGAGGCAGGCGCTCCTGCTTGAACCCATGTAAGTCAGCGCGCCTCCGCCCCAGCAAGTCAGCGCTCTCCAGGCGTCAAGCCTAAAGCACAGCACGCACACATTCCTGAACCACAACGTGCTCTCACCCCCGCCGTGCCAACTGTGTCCGAAGAGGAAGACGAGGATGAGGCCACACCACCACTCGTGATCGCCCCCGACCTGAAAACATCAAGTCTATCTACACCCGCTCAGTAATAGAGTCACTGCCTCCCACCCATGCCAAAGATGCACCTGAGATCAAGGCTGAGATCAAGGCGGAAATCAAGATGGGGATCAAGGCGGGGATCAAGGTGGAGATCAAGGCGGAGATCAAGGCGGAGATCAAGCCCCAGCCCAATTGACCGTGCACATCCGTCCCAGAAAGGACGCGCCCCTGATGTCAAACCTAAACGCCAGCATGTGCTCGCCCCAGTGTTCAAGCTCGCGCCAGCATTCAAGCTTGTGCCACAGCCAGAGTCTGTGCTACAGCCAGAGCCTCCACCGGAGTTCCTGCTGGCACTCAAGCATCCCGTCCCTCCCGAGCCTCCACCAGAGTTCTTGCCTACACCGAGCTTCCCTCCACTCCAGAGCCTCTGCTGGAGTTCCTGCCAGCACCCAAACATCCCACCGCTCCTGAGCTTCCACCAGAGTTCCTGCCTGCACCTGAGCTTCCCGCCACTCCCGAGCATCCATCGGAGTTCCAGCCTGCACTTGAGCTTCCCACTGCTCCCGAGCCTCCGCCAGAGTTCTTGACTGCACCCTAGTGTCCCGCGGCTACCGAGCCTCCACTGGAGGACCTGCCTACACCCAAGCTTCCCACCACTCTAGAGCCTCTGCCGGAGTTCCTGCCTGCACCTAAGTGTCCCATCACTCCCGAGCCTCCGCCGGAGTTCCTGCCTGCACCCGAGCTTCCCACCACTCCAGAGCCTCCGCCGGAGTTCCTGCCTATATTCAAACGCCCCATCCCAAAGCCTCCCTCACGACGCATTAAAGACTCGCGGGGGATGGCCAGGGCATTTCCAAGGGAAGGAGATGGCCAAGCTTCCCTCCGCCCCGGCCCCCTCCACGACTCACCGTGGGCTCGGGGGGGTGCTTAACGTGTTACGTACTGTACTACCAGTTTTCTGTTTACCATGAACTCAGTGGTTATATGTTTTTGGTAGGCCTGTCTTTTGCTTTGGGTTCTGTTTTGATCTATTCTGGTTCTAGTTTTGATTTACCTGGGAAGCGGCGGTATCTAGTGTGTGCTCCACTCACATTTTTGTTTAGGTTTTGGTATCTGATTCAGTGATTGTTGAGACCTTCATTTTTCAGTATGTATATTATTTTGGGTCTTTCCACAGTCATGGGTTGTTCTCTGTCATGCATTTTTGTGTTCATATTCTTGTCGGTTCTGTTGTTTTCCTAGCTAGCCAGTTGAACCGCCAGGTGGTGGTCTTTGAGGGAGGGGTACTGTCACGACACCATGCAGCGTTGCCACTTGGGGGCGCTGTCGCTGGTTGTGGTGGTACTCTTCTTCATGGGTTCCTGTAGGCTATGGGCGGGCCACGCCGTTCACCTCCCACACCTGTGGTCCATTAGACCAGTCTATTTAAATTCCGTTAAGCCGTTTCCGGGGGCCAGATCATTGTTCCTATTCCTGTTATTGTAGCTGTTACTGTTTCCTGTTCCTGTTTGTGCTTGTTGCTGTTCCAGTTTGTTTATGTTTTTGGCTCCTGCTGATAGAGTCGACTCCATTCATAGACATACATGTTCTGTTCCTGCGAATGTGATCTCTGTTCCATTCATGTTTAATGTTTTTATTCAGCGGTATTTTAAATAAAGATCACCCCTGTTTTCACTCTACGCCGTCTCCCGCTAGATCTGCGTGTGGATACTCTTCTAGCCTGGTGACAGGGTCGATAGTGCTTTCACTCAGAGTGTGTTAGACTGCCGCCAAATACGCATGCACTGCAGTTCGAAAAGGGGTGGGTGGCCAGCATCGCATGTATGGTTTCACCCCTCCCTAGTCGGTGGTGGTCGTGTGATAGGGAAGGCAATACCTGATGGGTAGGAATTGGATGCGACTAAATTAGGGAGAAAATGGGGGGGGGTTCTGTATTAGCACAGAGTGGATCATTCTTACCATTATAACAAACAAATGACTTTCTTTCAGTACAACAGTTGTCAAACCATTCCCCTTCATTGTTCATGGACACACACATCTCTGTTCCTTTGTGGTTATCAGGTTGCTGGGGCCACCCTCTGAAATCTCTATCTTGGTCCTGATAGAAAGCATCATCATCCAGAGACCATTTCCAGCTGTCCAGATCCACATACAGTCCAATCCAGGCTAAACCTGTGTAGCTGCCATTTACTGTGTTAAGGATTGTTTTCATTTCCTCCATGTTATCAATGGTAGCCAGGTCAGTGTAATTCTTTCGGCAGTATTTCTGTGCTTCAGTCCAGGTCTTACTCTCATTAATAAAGTGATACTGATGAGAGGATGTTAACGAGTTTGCTACAGGGAGAGAACAATAAAGGTTATCTGTGTTATGCACTCAATATTTAAGACAGAATATCTCTACTACTGTATCAACATGAACTCAAAATACCATACAGTTTATATGTAAAAGGGTTATTACTAGTTTTATTTATTACATAAGAGAGGTCTACTCACTACTGTAACAGAGGAAGGTAAAAGTTTCAGCACAATTTTGATCTGTCCATTTCCCATTATCATGATTATAATCATTTTTAAATGACACAGTAGTGCAGTATTCATTCTGTCCATTATTATCTGGTTGTCCAGGTTTCCAGTTGCTGAAAAGGGAATTGCTTTTATCTGACCAAGATGTGGTCCTGTACAGGCCAATCCAAAAATAGTAATGGTAATAAGAGTAGTTATAACGATAGTAATGATAATTATCGTCAATAGAAGATCTGATTTCCTGGTTCTCTGTCTGATTCCTCACACTGGTCAGGTCTGTGTAATGCTCTCTGCAGTATCTCTGAGCTTCAGTCCACTTCATGGGGTGATAAACAGGAATATATCTTTCACTTGCATTCACTTTTCCTGAAACATACAGAATTAATGGAATAAAATTTGATGGACTTTTATAAAGAAATATAATTTACCTATACATAGGGTAGGTATAGAAAATAATCAACCCTTTTCTATATAGTCACATTTTGTTGCTTTGCCACCTGAAAATATTAACCATGTTAACAATATATTAATAATAAATATTATAATATATAAATAATATTACCAATAATAAGCAATTCTGTTTTTTTCACTCTCATCTGTAGGAATGTTATCCTTTTTTCTCCGTGTCTTCATTTTAGGCTAGAAAGTGTTGGGAAAATGTTATACTTGGCATTTATTTAGCAGTACTCTGCCTAAAAGTTGTGTTTATCTAGTAGAAATGTTTAGCTGTTAATCAGTAAATAGCTGTTAAGCAGTAAGTAGTTTGCTCCAGTATAATCAAAAGATGAGCAGATGCTCCGAATGGACAAACAACAGATTGCTGACAGATGGGCAGAGCATTTTGAGGGAATAATCGATCAAACTAATTCTATTGATGAGTCTGTTCTGAAATGCCTACCAAAGCTTCCTACAGTTCAAGAACTAGATGAATTACCCACTCTTGCAGAAGTGGCAAGAGCAATTAGCACCCTCAAGAATGGAAAGAGCCTAGGATCCGACGGGATTCCTGTGGTCCAGCAATAGAAAGATGAATCCACAAACTTATTCTGCTAATTTGGAGAGAAGAGGAGGTTCGCAAACAATGGAAAGACAGACATCATAGCCATCTCCAAGAGAAATGGTGAGAAATCAGAATGGGACAACAGCAGAGGAGTGGCGCTGCTTGCTGTACCCGGCAACATCCTAGCTAAGACTACCCTTCGATGTTTCATCCAAACAAATGAGAACAAAGTCCTTCCAGAACTTCAATGTGTTTTCAGAAAAGAACAAAGCACGATCAACAGGATCTTCGTAATAAGACAGCTTAAAAAAATGGCAAAAACAACACAAAGACCTGCATCTTGCTTTTATCTACCTAAAAAAAGCTTTCAACACAATGAATCAAGGCCTTCTCTGGAAGATACTACAAAAGTTTGGCTGTCCACCCAAGTTTTTGGCCATACTGAAACAACTGCATGATGGAATGATGGCACATGTAGTCTTAAAAGGAGTGCAGTCACAAACATTCCCAGTCACTGCTGGTGTTAAACAAGGCTGTGTACTTGCACCCATCTTTAACAACACCATCTTGGTAGCCATAGCTCTACTTGCATGAGAACATCTGCAACCAGATTCAGGAGTGCACATCACCTATCGGCTGGATGGAAATCTCTTCAACCTGAGGCAACTGCAAACAGTCTCAAAGGTATTCAAAGACACCATCTACGAGATGCAGTACACCGATGACAATGCTCTGCCTCATCATGATCCACAGGCACTCCAAGACTCCTTAGACTGAATATGCAATGCATACTCAGTATTGGGACTTACAGTCAATACGAACAAGACTGAAATCCTTTGCCGACAAGCGCAGAACATTCATACTCCAACATATCCTATCAACGGACAGGTCATTAAAAATATTCCTCACTTCACCTATGTCGGTAGTATAATCTCGGCATCATGGGGTATTAATGAAGAAGTCCCAAATCGCATATGGCTAGCCTCTACAGTCTTTGCAAGATTAAATGATCACATTTTCCATAATTACCATTTACTGACGAAGACAAAAGTCACGGTCTCTTAAAGCGATCTGTATCTTGCAGCTATTGTATGGATATGAGGCATTGGTTCTGTATAAACTGCATGTGAAATTGCTTGAGGCTTTAAACATATGCTGTCTACAAGCAATTCTCAGCCTTTCCTGGGAGGACAGAATCCCACACAGTGACATCCTACAAAGAGCAGGATGCGCAAGCATTGAAGGTACAATTCAACGCCATCATTTGCGTTGGATTGGGCATGTTAGCCGCATGCCAGAAAATCGTGTTCCTCACAGAACCCTATATGGACAACTGGCTTGGAGAGAAAGATATTGCAGAGGACAGAGAAAACATTATAAGAACCGTCTCAAAGTTTCCTTGAAAAAGGCTAAGCTAAATATCACCCAGCTTGAGTATATGGCAACTGACTGGACAGCTAGGAAAAATTAATGTGAAGAAGCAGTCCAAGCTTTTGAACAGGATCGATGAAACCAAGCTGAGTAAAAGCGCCGGAAAAGACACGTATGTGCTACGAACCCTCAACAACCAGCAGATTGGATCTGTGTAACCTGTGGTCAGGGTTGCAGATCCAAAATTGGTCTTATATGTCACAAAATATCTCATCAACCATGCAGTCTTGTTTCTCATATTCATTATCATCATCACAAATGAGTATGCCATCATCAAAACGATGGGCCTCCATAGTAAGTACCATATTTTCTAGAGTACAAGTCGCACTTTTTTCATAGTTTGGCCGGGGGTGCGACTTATACTCCAGAGCGACTTATATGTGAAATTATTACATTATTATATAATTTTGTTCATTATTTTCACACTGGCAACCACATTTCATATATTGATTATTTGAAATACTGAAAACCACAAGAGGGCGCTCTTAAGTTTTGAAGTCAGTCTAATTTTGCTGAGATGCTTTGTGAATAAGACTCTTACAACATCGGAAATTAAACCAAAAGAGTCACACTTTTTTTTTGACAAAGGAAAGTTTCTTTGTTTTGGTCACGGCTTACTCATATTTCCAATGATCCGGATAGACAGCACATTTATTGTGAACGATTTAAATAAGAGTATAAAACAGGAGAGAACAGCAGTGACTGAGAGCGCAGTGAGAGGACATCACAGCGACTCTTGCTCCTCCCTCGCCACCTGAGACACAGGTGAATAATAACAGAGGCTGAGGGTCAAAGCTAAATGACTCCTCACACAAAATATAGGGCAAATAATATACTGTAGATTGAAATGAAGAGTCCATTTAACATGTTTGAGCCAACAGTCTAACATTTCAGTGGGATTATACGTTCCTGTGCATAATCGTGAGACTGCACCTTTTGTTGCCTCCCCACTAGGTGTTACGCGTAGAGCAGGCAGAGATGGTATGTGCACTGTGAGCGTCTCACAATCAACATTTTCATCCTATATTGTCGACGGAAACCCAAACACGTCACGTCATGTTTTAGACGCCAAAGATCCATTGCATCATCATCAATGCATCATCAATGCATCATCATCATGTTGTCGTCATACAAAAAAGGTGTGTTAACAAAATCATTTAAACAACACTGCCCCAAAATGTGACTTATACTCCAGTGCGACTTATATATTTTTTTCTTCTTTATTATGCATTTTTTTCACTAGTGTGACTTATACTAGGGAGTGACTTATACTCCAGAAAATATGGTAAGTAAGCTGTGACTAATGCAAACCCATAATACTCACATATAATCTTTAATAGTCGCCTTTAATCTTTCTAACCAAGCATGACCATTGATATTAGTTTACTAATATAAAGATCATACTGAAACTGAAGGAAGGAAAGAGAAAATTCATTGAAAACATTGCAAATTACAAATCAGTCAGCCTGTCTAATGGGATGATAGGAAGAAGAAGGAGGCTCAGGTTTAACAAGAGAAATAGGAGAGTAATCAGTGGGAGAATCTGGGCAGAAGTTAGTGGGAGAATCTGGATTGTAGTACATTGTGGAATCTAGAAAAGAATAGGTAAGGTAAGGAGAGCCAGGAGGTGAAGAAGACATAATGGAATAGCCATCAGAGCTGAGGCTCTCAGTTTGGGTCGACTGGTCAGAGGTCTCTGGTTGAGACTGGATGATCTGGTCATGGGTGAGAGGAGGTCATATGAATTAAAAATGATTTACAGATTGAAGCCCAGAAGGAATGGACTGGAACCAGGTAGAAGAGAGGTACTCTAGGTAATCAACGAGATCAGAGGATATACTAGGTGGGTGGCAATAACGACAATGCTGAAGGTCTCTTCTTCCCCTCCTAAAGATGGCACAACAGACTGACTGAGCTATTCATTCATTTACTCATTTTGTGAACCGCTTAATCCTACAAACGGAATTCCAAAAAACTTGGGACTCTAGACAAATTGTGAATAAAAACTGAATGCAATGATGTGGAAGTGACAAATTTTAATATTTTATTCAGAATAGAACATAGATGAAAGGTCAAAAGTTTAAACTGAGAAAATGTATCATGTTAGGGGAAAAATGTTGATTTTTAATTTCATGGTGTCAACAAATCTAAAATAACTTGGGACAAGGCCATTTTCACCACTGAGAGGCATCCCCTCTTCTTCTTACAACAGTCTGCAAACGTCTGGGACCGAGGAGACAAGTTTCTCAAGTTTATAAGTAGGAATGCTGTCCTATTCTTGTCTAATACAGGCTTCTAACTGTTCAACTGTCTTGGGCCTTCTTTGTTGCACCTTCCTGTTTATGATGTGCCAAATGTTCTGTATTGATGAAAGATCTGGACTGCAGGTTGGCCATTTCAATACACGGATCCTTTTCCTACGCAGCCATGATGATGTAATTAATGCTTCATTTGGTCTGGAATTATCATGTTGAAAAATGCAAGGACTTCGCTGAGAGACGACATCTGGATGGGAGCATATGTTGTTCTACAACCTGAATATACCTTTCTGCATTGACGGTGCCTTTCCAGATGTGCAAGCAGCCCATGCCACACATACTCATGCCATCCCATACCATCACAGATGGAGGCTTCTGAAATGAGCGCTGATAACAACTTGTGTTGTCCTTGTCCTCTATAGTCTGGATGACATGGCGTCCCAATTTTCCATAAAGAACTTCGAATTGTGACTCGTTTTGACCAGAGAACAGTTTTCCACTTTGCCACACTCCACTTTAAATGACCCCTGGCCCAGAGAAAATGGCTACGCTTCTGGGTCCTGGTCTTCTTTGTACTGTAGAGTTTCAGCTGGCAACGGCAAATGGCACAGTGAATTGTGTTCACTGACAATAGTTTTCTGAAAGTATTGCTGAGCCCATTCTGTGATTTCCCTTACAGTAGCATTCCTGTTTGTGGTGCAGTGCCATTTAAGGGCCCTAAGATTATGGGCATCCAGTATGGTTTTTCAGCCTTTGACCCTTACGCACAGAGATCATTCCAGATTCTCTGAATCTTTGTATGATGTTATGCACTGTAAATGATGATAACTTCAAACTCTTTGTAATTTTTCGCTGGGAAACACCTTTCTGATACTGCTTCACTATCTTTCTGCGCAACATTGGGGAATTAGTGATCCTCTACCCATCTTCGCCTCTGAGAGACACTGCCACCCTGAGAAGCTCTTTTTATACTCAATTATGTTGCCAATGGACCTCATTAGTGGTAATTGATCTTCCAGCAGTTCGTTATAAGGGCAATTGATTTTCCAGCCTCTTATTGCTACCTGTCCCAACTTTTTTGAGATTTGTTGACACCATGGAATTTAAGATCAACATCTTTTTTCCTTAAAATGATACATTTTCTCAGTTTAAATTTTTTGACCTGCCATCTATGTTCTATTCTGAATAAAATATTGAAATTTGGCACTTCCACATCATTGCATTCTGTTTTTATTCACAATGTGTATAGTGTCCCATCTTTTTTGGAATCCGGTTTATAATTAGAGTTGTGGGGAGGCTGGTGCCCTCCTCAGCCAACTCTGGGTTAGGGCAGAGTACACCCTGTACAGCTCATCAGGCAACGCAGTACAGAAACACGCTAATGGCTATGCAGCCTACTCTTGTCGAAAGGCAACAATAATTCTTTTACATGCTTCTTACCACAGACAGTGAGATACGTGGCTGACCTTTGAAAACCCAGTTAGCTGCACTGGGGGACAACAGTGACAACCCAATGATAATGGGGCTTGAACCTCTGACTGAGCTAAAGAAGGAAAAACAAAAGATGAGTAAATAAGGTGCATGTCATGTGACTATATAATCCTAATATAAGAAACCACAGCAAACAAAAAGAAAATGTAATAAAAAATGCTTGAAGGCTCAAAGCCTTTGCATCATATGCACCAAAATAAAAGAAGGGAGTGTGAGGGGAATGCAGCCTAAAGAGGGGCACAAGCCAGTGTCTTCTTTGTGTCAGTCCCAAGCCCAGATAAATGCCGAGGGTTGTATCAGGAAGGGCATCCGGCATAAAAACTGTGCCAAAGTAAACATGCGAGTCAACTGTATGACTTCCATACTGGATTGGTCGAGGCCCAGATTAACAACGACTGCCATCAGTGCTGATAACCTCTGGGGCGCTGGTGGAAATTGGGCTACTGTGGGTGGAAGGAGAGGAAGAAGACACACCCGCATGCAGAGAGAGAAGAGGAAAGGCAAGAGTCTGGGACTGAGAGTATGGACTTTGGATGTTGGGACTATGCCAGGAAAAGCTAGAGATTTGGTTGACAAGATGCAAAGGAGGAAGGTGGACATACTGTGTGTTCAGGAGACCAGGTGGAAAGGTAGCAAGGCTAGACCCCTAGGAGCAGGGTTCAAGCTGTTTTATCATGGTGTAGATGGGAAGAGAAAGGCAGTAGAAGTTACCTTGAAGGAGGAGTTTTTTTAGGAATGTTCTGGAGGTGAAAAGAATGTCAGATAGAGTGATAAGTTTGAAGTTAGAAATTGAAGGTGTGATCTTCAATGTTGTTAATGGTTATGCCCCACAGGTAGTATGTAAATTAGTAGAGAAGGATAAATTCTAGGGGTTATGACAGCATCAAGGGTAGGAGGACCTGAATTTAGGGGTGGTATCAGGGACAAAGATGAAAATAACAGAAAATGGGAAAAGTATGTAAAGTAGGATAGGTGGGGCTAAAATAGATCAAAACCATGCAAATAATGAGGAATTAATTACTCAGCATATGGATCGCAGTATCTCTGTATATCAGTCTTTCATTGTGACAAAGTTTTGATTGTTTATTGAGTTTATTGTTTATTGTCCTTTATTGGGCCAGGACAACGAAAACTACCGTATTTTCCGGACTATAAGTCACAGTTTTTTTCATAGTTTGGTCAGGGGTGCGACTTATACTCCAGTGCGACTTATATGTTAATTTTTTTTACATTTTT
>JAQNCB010000027.1:27386598-27398030 GCA_030068295.1 Euristhmus nudiceps | reverse complement strand
CACACACACACACACACACACACACACACACACACACACACACACACACACACACACACACACACACGCCCTCATCATTACCATATAAAGGCAGGTAACGCATTCAGGCTCTTAAAGACATCGCAGAGGTTCCATTTCAAGAAATATTTTACTATTTCAAATCACTTAACATGGTGGCATAATGGCAAGCCTGTCCACCTTATGGCAAGCAGGTCCTGGGTTCGAGTCCTAAGCGTAGTGAGGGTATTTCTTTGTGGAGTCTACGCGTTCTCATCATGCTTGCATGGGTTCCCTCAGGTCGCATGGGCAGCAGCCTAAGCAGTGAGGTCCAGACGTCCCTCTCCCCAGCCACTTCCTCCAGCTCTTCCCTGGGGACACCGAGGCGTTCCTAGACCAGCCGGCAGACATAGGCCCTCCAGCATGTTCTAGTTCGACCCTGGGGCCTCGACCCGGTTAGACATGCCCGAAACACCACACCAGGGAGGCGTTCGGGGGGTATTCTAACCAAACGCCTGAACCAGCTTAACTGGCTCCTCTCAATGCGGCAGAGCAGCGGTTCTACTCCGAGCTCCTCCCCGAGGGCTGAGCTTCTCACCCTATCTCTAAGGGGGAGCCCCACCACCTTGAGAAGGAAGCTCAGGTCAGCCGCCTTGTATCCGCAATCTTGTTCTTTCACTGATTACCCAAAGCTCGTGACCAGAGGTGAGGGTTGGAACGTAGAACAACTGGTAAAGTGAGAGCTTTTGCCTTGTCGCTCAGCTCCCTCTTCACCACGACGGTAACCTTTCTATTCAGCCAAAATAACCTGATAGGTTAGGATGAGGGGCTCGGCCATCCGGGAGAAGCTCGGAGTAGAACCGCCGCTTCTTGGCGTCCAGAGGAGCCAGGCGTCTGATTAGAATGCCTCCCAAACGCCTTCCTCGTGTGGTGTTCTGGGCATGTCTGTCCGAAAAGAGATCCTGGGGGTTGACCCAGAACATGCTGGAGGGACTGTGGCTGTCAGCTGGTCTGGGAATGCCTTGGTGTCCCCTCAGAGGATTTGTAGGTAGTGTCTGAGGTGAGGGATGTCTGGACCTCATTGCTTAGGCTGCTGCCCCCGCGATCTGACCAATGATGATGATGATGATGATAGGGAATTGTATTGGGCTTTTTATATCCAAACAAGTGGTTCATCAGAGTCGGGGCTTGTCCCGGGTTCCTTAGCATGACTTTTGGTTCAAGTCCGTTCCAATGGGTTGCAAGTCCAGCTCAGGGGTCCAGTTCTTTTACTGGTAGCCATTTACACTGCATGGTGGACAAAGGCCCACTTGTGGTTTGGACCTTAGTATAGTAGGGGTCGAACAGGGATTCAAACCCTCTCAATCATCGGCTCAAACCCCCTACACCAGTGGCCCCCAATGCAAAATGAACCGATGACGGAAGATAAAACACATCGGCTATTCACTTATGAATGGGTGCCTTTACAGTGGTTGGGGGGGCTATTCTCCATACTAATTACTGTACAAGTAAAATCACCTCAAAGTTCTGCAAAAGCACAGTAGTACTGAACATTTAACACCCAAATAATAAATTTATATTGAACCTGTACAGTAAATACATGTAATACATTTTGTAATACATTACACAGTCATTCATTTCACGTAGTGCAAGCATGGCTAGCGCAGAGTGCTAGCACGGCTATCGCTAGCGATTACCTTTACTGGAACCAGCATCAAACTGCACAGCAAACTTTTGTAACTTTTCTTTTTATTTGTAATATCACTGACCGTTTGTATTTTAACTTCAAATTCTTCACTGGTGAAGCCTCAAAGATCAGCATACAGCCAGGCTTGTAAACACTGGCCACTCATAACACCTACTGGCCAAAATCTGAACTATCCTTAAAAAAAAAACGGGTTGACCGTACCACCCAAAATCCGGTCAATCGGGGTCCAGACGAGCGAGGTTGAACTGTAATTCCACATTGGGGCCATATGGAACGCAGTCACAGGTGGCCATGAGATCAGCTGTTTTCTCTCTCTCTCTCTTTGGCCTGCCGCTGCCACCTCATCATTTCATACTGTGGCAAGATTACAATTACCCTTCGCTAAAAGCCTAAAAGGGAGTGCGTGTGTCTTTACCTTTCCAGCTGAAAAGATGCCTGCAGCTACACACGGCTCCTTTTTCTTTTGGCTCCAATTCTCCAGCCTTGTTAAGGCACAATTCAGAAGCAAAGCGAAATGTCAATACGCATTTCTGCCGACGGGGGAAGCAGGAAGGAGTCACCTGGCTCGCAGTCTCAAACATGGTTTGACGGAGCGAATGCGGGTTGAGAAAGATCTAGAAAAGACGGACAGCTGCGGCAGGAGATACAGGATTAAAGCCTCAGGTGGTGGGGTGAAGTGTAAATAGTTCTCACAAACCTTTTATTATTATTATTATTATTATTATTATGGTACAGTTCATATATGGTGAAGAAGGTATAATTGCTGACGGGATCTTGTTTGGTTTTGGCGATTTGGTATGCAGCTGGAGAATGCACTGCTGTCCGCAAACCCATCCATGTGAGACTGTGAGTGTGTGAGTCAGTATGAGCGAGAGAGAGAGAGAGAGAGAGAGAGAGAGAGAGAGAGAGAAGTAAATGACCAGGGCCTGGGCAGCGGCTGAGGCACAAGCTGGAGAGAAGATAAGATTCCTGGGTGGGTTCTGCTCTGTGCACGAGTCCAAAGGCCCGCGGCAAGAGAGGAGAGACACGTTATCAGGGCGGCACAGGGGCAGACTGCATACACCCTTGCTTCCCCTCCTCTCCCTGCCCCTCCCCTCCTTTCCATCCCTCTTCATATCCTCCCTTCATTTCCCTGCCACTTCCCTTCCCCTTCTCCACACCTCACCTTGCTCCACGCTCTCTTGCTATCACTCGCTCTCCAGCATCTTATCAGCTCTGTAAGCAAACCCCCACTGTGTCCTGCTACCCACACAAACTCTGTCCTTGCCTCTATAAACTGCTGCACACCGATTTCCGAGCTCGCGCCACGCCGGGGCTACAGCATTTTTCTACTAAACGAGCTTAACTCTCATTTGCAGCCATCAGCAGATTATAGAGATGAAGGAGGCATTTTAGTGGCTGGAAGGGTGTGTTTATTTATGTGTCCGGGGTGTGATGGGATGTTTAAGCGTCCTTGCATTTCTTGTAACTGGTTGGGAGATCAGATATATGTGTGTGTGTGTGTGTGGGGGGGGGCAATAAAATATAAAAAAAATCATCTGTGATGTAACAGAGATTAATTGGAACCAGCCTCCTTCTGTTTACGCATCGGAGCACCATGTTAAATTCATTCATTCATTTTCTGAACCGCTTCATCCTAATTAGGGTCACGGGGAGGCTGGCGCCTATCTCAGCCGACTCTGGGCGAGGGTGGGGTACACCCTGGACAGATTGCCAGGCCATCACACACACACACACACACTCACACCTTCTTGTTCTTGCTGTGAGGCACCTGGAGGCTGGTGCCTATCTCTGCCAACACTGGGCGAACACACAGGACACCCTGAACAGCTTCCCAGATGAACACCCACACAACCATTCTCACTCACATACATACACATTGACATCTAGGGGCAATTTGGAACAGACAGTCAGCCTACCGTGCATGTCTTTGGACTAGCGGAGGAAACCGGAGTACCTGGAGGAAACCAACGGAAGCATGGAGGGAACATGTAATGTCCACAAAAAAATGCCCCGAACTGGGAATCAAACCCGGGACCTTCTTGATGTGAGGCGCTTGGAGGCCGGTACCTATCTCTGCCAACACTGGGCACAGGACACCCTGAACAGGAGAAAAACAATGCAAGCATGGTGAGACCATGCAACAAACTCCACACAGAAACGGGACTCGAACCCAGGACCTTTTTGCTGTAAGGTGGATGTGCTCACAAAAAAACCAACAAAAAAAAAGGAAATAAATGGTGTCAAATCACATGTATATTCAAGAGCGGCAACCTCCACCAAGCCCAAGCCTAGCAATCAGTCATATGGGACAAAGTGTGAAAAACATTTCTGGAAAATTCCAAAATTGGATCCAGATCATCGCCGGTCTTTCTCGTCTGACGCACGAACCTAAATAAAAACAAAACCTACAGTGTTTGGCAGAGGTAATGAAAATTCAGTGCAGTTATGAGCTAATTACGGTGAGGATGCTTTTGAGAAGCTTTGAAGACCTGCCGTCATATATTAGGGCATGATGAGGGGAAAAAAAAAAGAAAAAGGTGTTTTTTACTCATCATCTGTCCATGTTTGGGAGAACAGATGAATACAGAATGAAAAAAAAAGAAAGAACCAAACATAGACTGCCAAGTGACAGAGACTAATGCAAGGCAGCTTTATTCGTGCGATACACCGCCCCACCGCCGCGTGCCACATCAGCCCGGCCCTCCTGCTGATGAGCCACCGCTCGCGATCTCCTGCGTGCTGCTAATAACAAATTAGCTTGTTTGTAATGGAGGCGGAGAAAAAAAAAAAAAAACCTCATCAGCATGAAGGGGTGAGAAGACGCTTGAAGGTTAATTGGAAGCGGACCCTCTGTAAATGTCAATGGAAATTTGGGGTCTGCGCCCTGTGATCAGCTCGACACACACGCTCGCGACTTTAGGCGTGGATAAGTGTGCTCGGACTGTGACACTGATGGCTTTCAGGCCTCTCCAGCCTTCCTTTTTTTGGAAGCGCGGAGAGGGCTTTTCGACACGCTCCCTACCTGAACCAATTCGCACCTCTCAGGATATTTCATGGACCCTTTAAAGGTTGGGCACTACATATTAATCGTGGATTTTATTTTCCTTCAGGAAATATAGGGCATATACTTACTTATACGGCGTTGTGATTAGCACGGCTGTCTCGCGGCAAGAACGTCCCGTGTTTGAATACCAGGCTTGGCAAGGGTGTTTCTTTGTGGAGTCTGAATGCTCTCCATGTGCTTGCATGGGTTTCCTCTGGGTGTTCTGGTTTCCTCCCACAGTGTGTGACTGGTTCTGTGTTGGTCGTGTGACGAAGGTGCTTCCTTCGCCCAGAGTTGGCTGAGACTTGTGGTTAAGACCTTGCCCCGGGGGCTCTCACTGGGATTCGAACCCACAACCTCCTGATCATGAGCCCAGCACTCTAACCTACTATGCCACTGGCCCCACAAGATGGATGGTTGAACTTTACGATGGATTTCACTAATTATATTTCTAAGCTAATCACGATACATAAAGCTCTGAATTCATGATTTTTCGGTGGTGGTAGCACCCCACCCTTCTCTGCAGCATGATCGCAGAGCATGTGGGCGATATCACAGAGAGAGGGCAGGCCAATCAGTACGTGATGATGTCATGGAAGGTATAGGTCATATGAGAGAGCTTAGGAGAAAAAAAAGACCCCCTGTACCACCTCGGAGTTGTCTTTCTCCTTACATGGATTATTATACCATAATAATGTTATGTATTCTATTCTTTTGAAAACCAGGCTCCCGAGTGACACATTGACAGGATGCCCAACTATCAAGCCAAAGATTGCATCTACGTCAGGTCTCGGTTGATTCACGCCGCCATCCACAGTCGATGGGAGCTAATAGGACGAGGCATCACAGGAGGCATGGACGGCGCAGCCTCACCTCCCTATCGCTCAAAGTGATCACCAGCCAATCATAGGCGCCTGCGAGTGCATGCATACAAAGATTTGATTTGATCAGACCGCCCCTGAATGCGTACGCACAGCCAGTTCATAAAGATGCGGTGTAGCCGCACAGCCTGTCATGGAGGGCGCATGTTCTTGCTTACGCCCCTCGCTGGTCGGCGGTTGTCACATGATTGCAAGGCAGAGTACTTGACTGGAGGGGATTGGTTACTAGGAAAACATTTTTTGAAAGCCAGTAAGTAAAAAGCACTGCTCAAGTGACTATAAGTGAGAAATCGTAAATTTTATTGGAAGGGAATAAGAACGGAAAGTCAGTCTAGACTAATATGTCAGGAAGCCAGACTTCCTTAAAGTACATCACTCTGATCTACGGAGGCATTAAATAACAAATGCATGCGGCCAAGAAGAGGAGTTTTATTGCTGAGTGTCCAAACTGTAAAAACATGATAACGCTGCCGAGTGGAAACAAGAGAGATTTTGTTTTATGACTGAAATTGGCCTCAAAGATGAGAACAAATGGCCAGAAGGATCTGTTGGCACCGAGGCAATCCCCCCCCCATCGCCATCAAAGAGAGTTGCCCAGGGCATTCTGGGTTTTAAGTCAGCGTAGAGGGATGGAGACAGTCAATCGAAGCCACACCATCAGCCTCATGTGCCAGAGGTGCCGTGCACCTGTCCAAAGCAGCACGAGTGACAGGTGCTGTCAATATATCGACGCGCTGTCAGGAAGTCTGTTACAGCCCTCTGCCGAATGCAGCTGATGAACTGCCAGGTCCGTCACATGCCAGGCCTCACCCCTTCCCTCTTACTCCCCCTTCCTTCCTCACTTTCTCAACACCTCTCTGATGCGGCCTGCCGAAACTGGCGACACGGCCCGTGATGAAATAGAAAACACCTGTCCCGTTCGATCTGCCACGGCATCGGTGCAGACAGACAAGCAAGAAGACGAACGTGTAATGAAGAGGGAGGGAGACTGAGCTCCGGCACGACGGTACGGGTGAAGAAACAAGAACCCAGCAGAAGCAAGGCGAGAGAGAGAGAGGGAGGTGAGAGCGAGACGGACTCTCCATCGCTGCTCTAATCTGGCTTGTTAATTAATCCCGCAAACAATAGCGTTTCCTCAGCAACTGCAGCAGTCAAAGCTGGTTAAGCTCACCGGGCCGGCACACATGCTGATCTCACACGCCTGCGGTCACCTGGAGACTCGGCATTGTGCGGCGGCACCAACGCTAATTAGCCCCGACGTGAATGGCAAACTGAACAGAGGGTGTTGACTTTTTTAAACCGATCACCATGACAATCTTTCAGCGGATATGAAAGCCGATGACAATACATGTCCTAATCATGCGGCGGCGGCGCGGCTGAAGACAAAACGTCCGCAAACATTTTAATGAAGCGTGGTAATGATGTCGAGATTTTTTTTTTTACCCTAAATGTTTATTTGCCTTACCAGCAGGGATGCACATTGTTAATGCTGTGTTCAGAGTGCAACAGCTTACATCAGATTTACAGCATCTGGGAGACGACCTTAGTCGGAACGACTTACACTTTTGTCCCATTAATACAACCGAGCAGTTAAGTGTCAAGGGTGTTGCTCCAGGGTCCTACAGCTTGGTGGAACTGGGGCTTGAAAAACCCAACCTTTTGATCAGTAACTTAGAGCCATAACCACTAAACCCAACATCAATAGGCTACTAAAACGGCATGCCTTACTCAGACCCCTTGGCAAAGTCTCAACCACAAGTGTACTTTTGACCACCCAGCAGTAGAAATGATTACCGGTAAAAATCCTGCCAAGGTATCCTACAATGGACTGTGCGTCCCGTCCCAGATGAATTGAACTCATAGTTGCTTTGCACTATGGAAACCAGGATAATCTCTGCTTTAATAACGCCCAGTAGGCTCGGCTATAAAAGCCCAACAAACTTTACCTTTAGATGCAAATCACGGTTACATGCAAATATTAATAGACCATCTCGCAAGGGTGCCTCCTTGATGGCTCCCATTGGGAAGACCTCCTAAACTGATTGTCTAGGGATCTGGAGATCTTGGCAGAAGACCAAGCTTCTTTGCCCCATTACGCTCAAATGAAGACCATGAAGATGGCAATGGACTCCAGTCTCCTTCCTACTTCCTTTTTAAGGGACATGCCGGTTCAGAAAATGTAACAAAATGAATGACTCCCATTCATTTTCCAAACCGCTTATTCCTAATTAGGGTCACAGGGAGGCTGGACTCTGGGTGAGGGCAGAGTACACTCTGGACAGCTCGCCAGGCCATCACAGGGCAGAAACACGCTGATGGCTAGGCAGCTACTCTTGATGAACATCAGCAATGGTTTGTGAGAGCCGGCCTTTGGTAACCCAGTTAGCTGCACTGGGGGGATTGACAGTAGCAGTTGACCGTTGGGCTTGAACCCCCAACCCTGGGTTCAGCAATCCAGTACCTTACCACCAGGCCACCACTGCCCCATCCCATGTAATTACTCCAAGTATTATTAGATTTGGTGGACTATATGAATCTCCATTTTTAGAAGTACATTTCCGAAGACACGGTGACAAGTGGCTCAAAACGCACGCCATTACGTCTGAATAAAAACATACGGCACGTGGACGATCCGAGTCGGAAGCTGTGTAGAACAGTTTGAGGTGTCCAATTACCCAGACCCTAGGCTAGGTGAATATAATAAAGAAGCATTCTTTGACTGCCTTCCCTCTGTATTTGAATAAGGGCACCAAATATCACAATCTCTAATTGGCTCCGAGCGTCTCCCCAATGACACAGGAATCTAGAATGCCCAGGAAGGAGTCAGGCGCAGGCGAATGCGCGATCCGCAACTCCGCCACCTTTCCATCAACCCATACGGAATATTTTTTATTTAGCTCTACTGGGATAGCGTCGCAGGCTGTGATCCACGCGTGGGTGCCAGCTCCATGAGCATCTCAGCATTTCTGCCAGATATACTAACAGAAAACTGGAACGGAACGGCGCTTCAGACGCATCATTGACGCATGCAAATGGCAGAGGGGAGACTGACAACTTAGTCCGTGCACCAAGCGCTGAAGAAAAGTGAAACGAAACACACAAGGTTTTGGATCCGGGCCTATATTTTCTTCCAGCAGCACCAGTGTGTGATATGTCGTTTCAACAATGCCATCAAGGGTCAGCAGTAACTAACTCAGCCTGACGCGCCCACTGTCTGATGCATCGCCGTTGCATGGTACAGTGAGCATTATTTTGACCAGATACAATGATTGTATGCTGCTTTGGGGGGAGAATAACAAACCAAATGAGCGTTTATCTTGGTCTACTGCGGTGTTTAATAAAAATGTTCACGTCGCTGAGCAACATAGTAAATAAATGTAAATCATATTGTTTTTACGCATATAATGGCTTGTAGCGAAAGCCAGAAGGCGATAAAAAAGGCATTAGAATAATTCATTCGCAGTTTACTGAACTCTAAAAGACAGTGCTAACAATTTAAAAACGGCTAATAAAATGCGAAACCTTAGTGCCTATTTCAAATACAGAGATATTAGCATGCCGACGTATGTAAATTATTGTAATATTTTTGGGCAAGAGGAATGCAACGCCTAAAGCAGGACATGGTGCTAAAAATAATCAATGTCAGGGTAGGGCTACATCGCTCCACCCTCCCATCCATCCATCTATCCATCCATCTATCCATCCAATTTGTACAGTATACTGATTATTTGTCTGGGTTGTGTGGAGGCTGGAGCCAATTCAGGCTGATTTCAGGCAAGAGGCGATGTACAACCTGAACAGGTCATCAGTCTGATGCAGGTCATCGTACGTGATCCTGTTGCCGAATGAACGCCATGACAACAACATTCCGCTTTGTAATTAACTCTCACATTGCTAACTACCTAGCTTTGCAAGGATGCCAAGAAATTGGTAGTGTAGTTCCTCCGCCCAATTCAAGATCCTTAGGTAAGCGAAACCGCAGTAGCACTTCTGGGTTATTTTTGATTTCGGTTTACTGGATTAATCCCGCAAGGGAAATTTTTGCCTCTGCATTTAAAACCTTTTACCTACCTTCCCCGAAAATCACTTAGAGTGTTCCTGGAAGGATGTGAACACGAGGTGGCGACAGAGTCTAACTAACCGATTTAAAGTAATAACGCAATTATTTCACTTTAAAATGATGCTTTATGAAATATAATTTTTTGCTTTTCCCACAAGGTAGGTCAGCTAACCCATCTAACATGAGCACGCACACACACACACAGCTGTGGGTTAGGTGCCTTGCTCAAAGGCACTTCAGCCATGAAGGTATAGGAAGGGAAGGTGGAGCTCACTCCCCCCCACCACACATTTTTCCTGCTGGTTTGGGACTCAAACCAGCAACCTTTCAGTCCCAAAGCTGTTTATCTTACCATTGGGCTACGGCTGCCCCAAACATGTAGTTAGCCCAATATTTTAATGATTGACTGTAGCAACCACACAGTATCAAAACAAGAGCATGCAGGGAGTGCAAACCTTTGCCAAGCAAAAAAAACAGGAAGTTCGTAGAAGCCTGTTGTAATAGCACACTTCCAAAAAAAAAAATCATCCTATCAAACAATATTAAAAAATAGCTTCTCGGATCCCGAATTTGATCCAGATCACCTCCAAAATATAGTGGAGTCATTCTTGTCCAAAGCCCCGCCTCTGATAATAATTCTGGTAGTCTGCACACAAACTTGGAAGATGGAGTTCCTGGGATTTTGAGTGTGATATACTGTATTAATCCTGCAAGGGAAATTTTTGCATTTATCAAATTCAAAGTGCGTGCACACACACAGTGGGCTGCTACACACATTGGGGCACCTCGAGAGCAGTTGGGGGATAGGTGCCTTGCTCAAGGGCACTTCAGCCATGACTGTGGAAGAGGGAAAGAGGGGAAGGTGGAGCTCACTCCCCAGCACCACACATTTTTCCTGCTGGTTCAGGACTCGAACCAGCACCCCTTCATGTCCCGAAGCTGCTTCTCTTAGCGCTAGGCTACGGCTGCCACGATGCCCCCACCTTACGGGTTACTTGGTGAACGTTCAGATTATGTCCTCTCTTATCCGGTATGCCACTCAGGCGCTAATTTCAACCTTGCGTGAATAGTTTTACGGCATCAACATTCCATGCAGATCCTTCGATGATCTTTACTGGCCTGCCCGTGTTTGTTCATAGCGGGACAGTCTATCTCATGTCATTATACGGCTAATGATGCACTGTCCTCCGCATGCACAGTGTGGCTAATTGTGCTTCTCGGATCGCGGCTAATGAGTTGATGAGAAAATTATTGATCTAATGATCCAGGCCAATGCACCACAGGTAGACGGATAAATAAATAAGCGTGCATCACTTCTCACGTACGCAGGGGTCGTCAATCTTGGGGATTGCCTCTGGAGCACTTTAGTCAGTTAACAAATTTTTTTTTGGGGGGGGGGGGTGAGTTGCCCCATTAATAATAAGTCTCTATTAACATAAGTGAATTCCTTCACCAAGTTGAGTTAGGCGGAACAGTTATTAAAGTCCAATTTGGCCCCATTAATAATGCATACACCTTTGACTCTCTAATATCAAGATTATGTGGAATTACTGAGGCCATGCATTATTTATTAGCGACATTCAATCGGGGACCTTGATGAGCTTTAATTGGTGGTCGGGGGTGTCATTAAGCCGTCCCTGATGAGACCTGTCACTCAGCGCTCATGTCCTTTTGACACACACACACACACACACACACACACACACACACACACACACACACACACACACACACACACAC
>JAQNCB010000027.1:27024740-27035205 GCA_030068295.1 Euristhmus nudiceps | reverse complement strand
CATAATCACACACAGCTGAACCAGAGACAGGCATAATTGGATGACGCAGTGAAGCCTCAACTGCGCCCTCTGGCGGCAGGAAGTCGTCATGACAGGGCAGGTTCATGACACCAACTTAAGGTGTATTACCGCCACCACCTGGACTGGAGTCTGGATCCTGACCAATAGGAGAGCAGGATTATGGTACTGATCATGATGGGAAATGTTCTTTCGTTTCTTTCGTTTGCTGAATAATTTTTTTTCGTAAAATGAAGCGAAAAAAAACTGCATATCGCTTCATAAAATGAAATTTTCGTGTACTGAAGCTTTCGTATCTCAAGGTTCCACTGTATACATTCGCTACATGCAGGGTCTAAGATCATGAGTGTACTTTCCAGAAAACAAGAGATCCATCCATCACGGCCATGAAATAAGGTCAAATACCACCTAACACGCATTAATGCAAGCAACCATCAAGACCTTTGATTGATTGGGTTTTTTTTCCTCCCCAAAGCATGAAATGTACTGTCTGAAATCATTCACAGCATGCACACCTCTAAATATCTCTACTGAATCTTAAAGTAGCACAGCTTCACTTTGTTTGAGAGTGTATTTCAAAAGAACAAAAAAAAAAACAAACGGGGAAAAAAGTCTATGAGGTAGATTATTTTTATTCCTCTTAAAATATCAGACACCCCCCCCCCTCTTCCTCCTTCCAATCCTCCATCCATCCATCTATGGTTCTCCTTTTTCTCTGACTTGTTGTATTTAATTGGTTTTATTCCAGCAGCCTTTCTGCCTATAAGTCTGTGGCCGAGAAGACAGCGGCATTTTGGATCGCTTCTTTATTCAAACACAGCCAAAGGGGACAAGTAGACTTGTCTGTCATCTCCAACGTATTATACCGCAAAGGAGTGCTACGTCTACAATATATCGACTGGAGATGGACGGAAATGAAAAACGGCACATGGGGAGTTAACCCATAAGCTCCTGGAAGGTATATAGCTTCTGACCCGGGCGCAGTCGAGCTATTGGATTTTGCGAGGTCAACAGCCCTTTAAGACTCTTCTAAATGCATCCTAGGGGATTCGGAGAAGATATTAATTGGTGAGTGAAGAGATTATTGGAAATTGGTCAGCTCAGGTGAAGTCAGTTTGAGCAGATTTAAAGGCAGGGTGGGTGTGAGGTTCATGCCGTGGACCTGCTGCAGCAATGACGAATGACCTATTGTCTGGTGAATCGATGGCGGTACAATGCAAGGCAGCACTGTACATGTGATTTGTGATTGGCCACGTAGGCCAGCACCAAATTTCAAATCAACCTTCTTTTGACCTCCCTCCCTCCCTCCCTTCCTTTTTTCTCCTCCCCCCAACGCTCTACACGCTGCCCAGTATTTTATTTTATTTTTTTACTATAAATACATTTTATGGATATAAACTGCTTTGATGCTCTATGATAAGTGCAGACAAAAGCTAAAATCATTGTAGGCTTCACCATTAACAACGGATATAAATACAATAACAATCCAAAAAAAGGTCTGAATTTTTAAAGTATAAAACATATCAAATGAAAGACTGGGGCATTTTACTATTCCATGAAAATATATTAGCCCATGTTGAATTTGCTGCCAACAACAAAACACGAGAAAATTGAGATGTGGGAAACAAAAGACTGGAAACGTAAGTGGTGCTCAAAAGAAAGCGAGCAGGTAAAATTTTATAAGCAAGTTGATTACTTGGTATCAGATCAATAACCTGACTGGGTATAAAAAGAACATCTGGGAAAAGGTTTAGCAATGCGTATAAAGCTGTGTTTACAAATAAGATAAGATAAGATAATCCTTTATTCGTCCCACAAACGGGGAAATTTGCAATTTATAGAACAATAACGGGGATTTACGAGTGCACACATTACAAGTAGAACAATTTCCGAATTCATCTGAGGACGAAATTGTGAAGAATTTGAAAATCTCATTATCGTAAAAAGTACGTAAAATGATTTCAAGAATAAATTTCTGAGGAAGTGTAAGATAAGATACGATAAGATAATCCTTTATTCGTCCCACAAACAGGGAAATTGCATTGTTACAGCAGCAAAGTGGATAGTGCAACACAGTCTAAAAATAGCAATAACTAGAAAGAAAAGTAGCAAAAACAACTAAGGAACTATATATACAATACAATACAATACAATAGTAGGCTGCAAGGGACGAGGCTGGAAAGCAATGCAGTTAAGAACAGGCGTGATTCGTCACTGCATGGGCTCAGGAACACCTCCAAAAATCATGGTCGATGAACTGGTATTTTCCATCTTCTTCTTCTGCTTGATACGGGGTTCGGGTCGTGGGGGCAGCAGCCTAAGCAGTGATGTCCAGACGTTCCTCTCCACAGCCACTTCCTCCAGCTCTTCCCAGGGGACACCGAGGCGTTCCTAGACCAGCCGAGAGACATAGTCCCTCCAGTGTGTTCTAGGTTGACCCCGGGGTCTCTATCCGGTCGGGCATGCATGAAACACCACACCAGGGAGGCGTTCGGGGGGCATTCTAACCAAATGCCCGAGCCTCCTCAACTGGCTCCTCTCAACGCGGTTCTACTCCGAGCTCCACCCGGATGGCTGAGCTTCCCACCCTATCTCTAAGGAAGGCATCTTCCATAAAATAATAAAATATCTCGATTTCAAAATGTAATTGAGGAATTCCATGTTCAATTGTGAATAAATTACGCCTTTCTGAGATTCTGATCATCTTTGAGCTTCTTCAGAGTGATGATGACCCAAAAGTTCAATGTCAACCTCAGAGCCATTAAAAAAACCCCATCTGGATTGGTTCTTATATCGTAGCTCGTTGTGGTGTGATAGTGATGCAACCAACAGCACTCCGTGCAATCATTCACGCAGCACTGGTGATGATGCAACACACTGTGCTGCACTATGAGAGCTTTGTTTATATTTTATAAAGCCCTAAGAGGTCAGTAGAAATAACTGTGGACAAAGTGATACAAAATCATGACATTCCATTCAACAAAATTAATCAGTTGACTTTTCCTGAGCGGTATGGTGGCAGATCTCCCTCACATCAGGAAGGTCCTGGGATTGAATCCTTGGTTTGGCGAATGAGCTTTTGCTTGGAGTTTGCAAAATTTTACCCATGCAGCGGTACCCTGAGGTATGAAATTAATCTGTTCCATAGTGGCTTTCATGTCATGATTTTTTCATATAATGAATCACGTTTAACATGTAAATCGCCAGAATGCAATAAGAACCAAATACATTTAAATCATTCAATATACCTAACCTAACCGATACTACCTGTAAATAAAGTAGATAATAGAACATAATGCAAAAAATAAATAAATAAAATAATAGGAAACTTTACCTTTCAAGTGAGGCGATATCCGAAAGCAAAAGTAGCGAGGAGGAGGGCAAAGAAAATAATAAAAATGGCAGAAAATAAATGGCAGGAAACATTAAACGTATCTACACTTAAAACACATCGGATTCTTCTTCTTCTTTTCATTTTTTGCCGGTGTATTACCGCCATCACCTGGACTGGAGAGGAAGAGCCGGATTATGGTACTGAGCATGATGGGAAATTGTGTTCCGTTTCTTTCGTATGCTGAATAATTCTTTTGTAAAATGAAGCGAAAAAACATTTGCATATCATTTTGTAAAATGAATTTTTCGTGTACTGAAGCTTTCATATCTCGAGGTTCCACTGTATTAGAGCAGGTTTCCTCTGGGTACACTGGTTTCCTCCAACAGATGAAACACATGCACACAAAGCTAGGTGGATGTTTTAAATTGCCGCTAAGGCATAGTACCCGGTAGCCACCCTGTCCAGGGATACAGACATCATCCAACTCCTGGTGGGCAGCAGCACCAGGAGCAGCTCTAGATGGCTATCAGCTCTGCATGAAGCATCATGATGGCTCTTTAGCAAATTCTGGAGACATGACATTTGGCGGAAGATCACTCAGTGATGTCATCTAGCATTATATTTGCTGCTACGAGGGAAGGAACCCTTCAAACCCATGACTTTGGTGTCTCTTGGTCCGCTTTGGTGTCTCGATGGTCCACCTGGTGGTATCCTTGGTTATCAGAGTAGAATTGTAGCTGCGCAACCACCTTTTCACTTAAAATTTTCTTGCGTTACACCATCAATGGAAGCTCAAAACTTCAACCTCATACAGGCTCGGATGTCGCCCCGGTCAACAAGGTCCTCGCTCTCGAATTGTAGTTCCTTGGTGAGAGTGAAAAGTATGCAAAAGGTAAAGGAACTAATCCCTGGAAGAAGTGTATCAAACAAGGTCAATTGGTTTGCAACTATTCAGAAAACTGGTTCTCTTAGTCATATCTTGCTCAACAGAATCACTACACACATATCAGAAGAAGTCCTTCCATAATCGCAATACAGATTCAGAGCCAACCGGAGTACAACAGACATGCTCTTTGCGCTACACCAGGTGCAAGAGAGATGTGGAGAACAGAGAAAGCCACTCTTTGCTGTTTTTGTAGACCTAACCAAGGCTTTTGACTCGATTAGCAGATCTGCTCTGTGGCAAGGCTTATTAAAATATGATGTGCCTACAAGGGTTGTTAACATCACAAGACAAGTGCATGATGGAATGCAAGCAAGAGTGATCCACAATGGCTCAACATCTGAACCATTCAACGTAAACACTGGTGTTAAACAAGGCTGCGTTTTTGCACCCACACTATTTGCTCTATACTTTACTGAAGTTCTTACTGAAGTACAGCGCAATCTTTCTACTGCTGGAATACATTTAACATATCATACAGAAGAAAATACAGAATGGATATATCCTACCGGTCATGACCTACAGTAGCGAAACTTGGGCTCTCAACAACACCATGAGAGAAATGCTAGCGGTAGCCCAGCGAAAGATGGAATGCATCATGCTCAACATCACACTGAAAGATAAAAAAACAGAACACTTGGATAAGACAGCAAACAGGACTGAAGGACATCATCAGGGTCATCAAAGACAGCAAGCACAGGTGGGCTGGACACGCTGCTCAATTCACTGACAACCCTTGGACGACCAGAACAACTGAATGGACACCAAGAGGTTGGAGAACATCACGTGGGCGACCCAAAGCATGATTGCGTGACGACCTTACTCAAAGCAGAGGGACAACATGGACAACCATCGCAAAGGACAGAGTCTGCTAGAAGAAGTCCACGGAGGTGTTCCTCGCTCAAGAGTGAATTCACCCTAGATACTGATATTTATTGCAGAGTGTTCAATCTCCGCAGGTTTGGTGCTCCCACAAAATATCAGCAAACAAGTATTAATGGACCTTCTATTTGTCGATGACTGTGCACTAGTTTCCCACAACCAAGATAAAATTCAAGCAATAACTAACTGTTTTGCGACAGCATGCAAAAACTTTGGTCTCACAATAAACATCAAGAAAACTGAGTGGATTTATCAACCAGCACCAAACTTCCCAGTTTCTTCTCAACCCATAACCATTGACCATGAGGAACTCAGTCTTGTGAAGACCTTCACCTACCTTGGAGGAATTTTCAGTGATAGTGGTCAGCTAGATGCAGATAGATGCAGCCAATAGAATAAAGAAGGCAGCAACTGCCTTTGATAGCTTACAGAAAATGGCCTTGCAGCAAAAGGGGGTTCTTCTTTGCAGTAAAATCAAGCTGTGCAATGCCATCATCACACCAACCCTTTTATTTGGCTGTGAGACTTGGAGCCTCTATAGAAGGCATATGCATCAACTGGAATCCTTTCATTTAAGGTGTTTGCTTAACGTAAGGTGGCATGACCTAGTTAGCAATGAAACAGTTCTTCAAAAATCTGACTCTTGCAGAATAGAATCCATTATCATCAGAAGCCAATTGCATTGGTCTGGACATCTTGTTCACATGGACGATTACAGGATACCGAAAAAGATCTTCTATGGTGAGCTCTCTTCTGGATGCCGTCAAGCAGGTGGACAGAAGTTAAGATTCAAGGACACCCTACGTAAGAACCTTGCAAGGTGCAACATTGATGTACCCATGTGGGAAGTTACAGCTTCAGACAGAAATCAGTGGAGAGCTGTCATCAAGCAAGTTGTGACTGTTATGGAAAGTCCAAGATTTGAAAAGGTCACAGCAAAGAAGCAACAGAGACGAGAGATGCAATCAGGACTTTATAAAACCAAAAGATTTACCAAATATGTCACAAGGACCGTCATTCCCATAACGGACTCTTTGGTCACATGAAGACGCAGAAGTCTCAGACAAGTGGCATCCAACCCAAAGCAAACAGCTCGGAAACCCTGAGCTCCTTTTGCAGCAGGTTTTGAGGACTTGCCTCCAACGAAGGGGCCCACAAGCGTAGAGGTGGCAAACAATTGAGTAGCCGTTGATGGGGCTTCGTTGAGACGACACGGCCAATCAGGATCAGGATCTGGTGTGTGTTGGCCCTGTGAAGCTGTTCAGAATGCACCCCTCCTTTGCCCAGAATCGGCGAATATAGGCTCAAGCTTCCACATGACCTGACTGGAGGAATAAGCGGTTTGGTAAATGAATGAATGGTGAGTTGGAAATTGATTTTTTCATCAATGTAGTCGAAGGACTTTGTTTCTCGGCTGGTCTGGGAACGCCTTGATGTCCCCCGGGAAGAGCTTGAGGAAGTGGCTGGAGAGAGGGAGGTCTGGACCTCACTGCTTAGGCTGCTGCCCCTGCGACCCAACCCCGGCTCAAGCCGAAGAACAAGAAGATGATGATGATGATGATCATTGTAGTCGCATACAGTGTCTAGCCGCCTGCGCAGCGCACCCCCCCACCACCACCACCACAAGTAGTCTGCATCCCCATGACCCCTAACTCTGACTATTGCTTTCGTATCCACTCCTTAGCTACTGAGCACTTAAAAATGTAGAATTAAAATCTCTGATGTGTGTATTATAGCATAAAATGGAGCATAAATAAATTAGCATTCTGTATCTGTAAAACAAGACACCTTGACAGCCACAGTGGGAATGCATCCATAACACAAGGCCTATAGAGAGAGAATAATAGCCAGTGAGCTCCTGGAGGTTCAACGAGTCTACAAACCCCAAATGAATTGTGCATGAAGGTGGGTCAAGGGCAAGAAGGCATTGGTTAAACAGTGTCTTATTTACCAGCAAGTGTGAAGGATTTGTTTGGGCAAGCAGCAAGGTTCTGCTCAGATTTCATTGCCATGTGGATGATAAAGCTTGGGTAAAGAATGGGGAATGGATGTAGGACTGGTAGGAGAGTGCTGAGAGGGTGGGGTGGGGGGGACCCAAGGCCATGAATTCGATCATTCTATTTTTTTTTCCCCCGCTTCCTTTCTTTTGCTCACTTTTTGCCATCTGATCCATCCACAGCGAGATTTGGTCAGAATAATGCAAAATCAATGGCTTTCACCACAGCTCGCTAAAACCAAGTGGATGCACCTTCCTGTCAGCTCTTATCCGTGCCCAATCACATGCTATCAAGGGCTTTTTAAATCCCTGATTGCATTTAACTCTGATGAGCATTGACTTAGATCAATAGCCACCCACCTACAACCCCTCATCTGTGCTCAGGCTTTCTCTCTCTCTCTCTCTCTCTCTCTCACTCTCTCTCGCTCTCTCACACACACACACACACCCACACACACTTTGCAATATTGGTCTAGAGATTATAGTCACCCAGAACCAAAGGTGACGACACTTCTTTTCAAAAGGCAAAAGACCAGCTCGTCGTGAAATGAGTGGGTGGCCGTCAGATGAACAAAAGGCAGCGGGGAGACTCGAGCAAACCCTGGGCAGCCCAGGCGAGGAGCAGGGCCTTTAATTAAAAGGATTATATGGTGGTGCAGCACGTCAGGGAGAGGCTGTCCCCAGCCTGAGATTGAGTACAGTAATGAAACTCATCACAGGCATCCGAGCAAGGCCAAGCGAGAGGGGGAAAAAAAAAGGCTGAAAAGAACACGGAGAGAAGAAAAGTGAAAGGAATGAGAATGAGGATATATAATAAGGTACATTTTAGGTAGCATGGGTGAGACGGAATATAACGTGGAGCCGGATGAGAAAAGTGTTCCAGCTTGTGTGTGGGGAAAAAAACATTTTTTTGATTGATTTCAGATATAAAAATGTTTACGCAGGAAAAGTTTGGGCTGACCTCGGATAAGAACCGATCTTCAAATTTAAGTCGTGTATTTCTGTTACGGCTGCTGATGGTGCGGCACGCACATACGGTACAGCAAGAAGGCTTGGGTTCGATTCCCAGCCTGGGCGTTTCTGTGGAGAGTTTGCATGTTCTCCCCGTGCTTGCACGGGTTTCATCAGGGTACTCCGGTTCCCTCCGACAATCCAAAAACATGCACCATAGGCTAATCGGCTGTTCCAAACCTCCCTTAGGTGTGAGTGTGAATGCTTGTGTGAGTGTCGGCCCTGTGATGGCCTGGTGAGCTGTCCAGGATGTACCCTGCCCACATCTAGAGTTGGCTGAGATGGGCTCCAGCCTCACCGCAACCCTAGTTAGGATTAACGGTTTAGAAAATGAATGAATTTCTGTGTTTGAGATTATTCATACACAGTTATCATCTTTAAAGCCAGTTTCACAAACATCCATTTTTTTTATTCTTCTTTTTCTTGCTTTTTTTTGTTTGGTAAGAGTTTAGCTTAAGGGGCAATCGCACTAGAGGTGTGATAGAAATGTGCATGTCTTTAGAATGTGGGAGGAAACCAGAGTTCCAGGAGGAAACCCACACAAGCAGACTCAAACCCAAGATAAGAACATTTTTTACATTTTTTCCCCCTCATTTTCTAAAGTCCCCGCAGTGCCGCTAACTGGGTTACCAAAGGCCAGCCGTGTCTCTCACTGTCTGTCGTAAGAGGGATGTAAAGGAACCATTGCTGACTTTCGTAAAGAGTAGCTGCATAGCCGTCAGCGTGTTTCTGCCCTGCGATGGCCTGGCGAGCTGTCCAGGGTGTACTCTGCCCTTGCCTAGAGTCGGCTGAGATGGGCACCAGCCTCCCCGCGACCCAAGATGGGATTAAGCGGTTCAGAAAATGAATGAATGAAGGATTTTCTAAAATCCCGATAATTAATTTAAACATTAAACATTACTGCCATATGTAATTGCTTGAATGGCAGCTTTTCCTTGTACATTATTACTAAAACTTTGATAACCTTATAATATTTCCTCTCATCACATCATCATTATACAGTATTAACCCATTTGCTCAATTCTGAATACTGCCCATTCATTCATTTTCTGAACCGCTTCATCCTAATTAGGGCCGCAGGGAGGCTGGAGCCCATCTCAGCCGACTCAGGGTACACCCTGGACAGCTTACCAGTCATCACAGGGCCAACACTAACATCTAAGGGAGGTTTGGAACAGCCAATTAGCCTACTGTGCATGTTTTTAGACTGTAGGAGGAAACCAGAGTTCCAGGAGGAAACCCACACAAGCATGGGGAGAACATGCAAACTCCACACAGAAACACCCAGGCTGGGAATCGAACCCAGGACCTTCTTGCTGTGAGGCGGACATGCTAACCACGACACCACCGTCCCGCCTGAACACTGCCTAATGTAGGTTAAATAAATAAATCAATAAATAATCAAGCCAATACCCAGAATGCAATGTAAGGTATATATTTTGATTCCTTTTCTTCTCGTGTCTACTGCCGGTATATTTTTAAAACTGGTGTCATCGTAAGCAAGAGGCTCTTGAACAGCACTTCACCCTTTGAAATAGCCCGGCGACTGTTTGTAACTAAGAACAGCTGTTAATTTTGATGTGGATGCTCCGTGTGTGCGTCTCATGGCTGTATGTTAAGTACACTTTACTTTTGTATAGCGCAGATATCATTCATTATGGCTCTTAAGCATAATAACCAGCATTTTCTCCGCAGGTTTGCTGATGCACAGAGGATATTCTTACTTCCACTTTACACTCGATTTGGACCGGCAATGTTGAGTTCCCGATCAGCATGCTGCATCATTTAAATTATATATATATATATATATATATATGGTGCAAACTGTTCAAATGCATCTCAAAAAGTGACTACGAGGACGAAGGTAATACACCCTGTCAAAGTACCTTTAAATATCATGTGGTGCAAGTAAAATATTAACATTTTTAAAGCCATGGATTAATGATTGGTTAGAATAAGACGTGAAATATTAATATCTAATGACCTTGTCTCTTTGGGCGTTAACTGCTAGCCAGTCCTCTGATTATACAGTGGCTTCTCTCAAATGCTCTATAATTTATCTTTGAAAGTTTTTCCCTCCTCTCTCTCTCTCTCTCTCAGTTCTTCAAGGTCATAGCATTTGAAAGCTGTGAAAACTGGACACATACGTTACCAGAGTGTTAAACTGAGATTGTACACCTGCTGGTTTATTCTGACTCAGACTGCTAGCATTTCCAAATACTACTTCCTAAGGCTCACTCACACACACACACTCACACACACACACACACACACACACACA
>JAQNCB010000027.1:26001779-26017085 GCA_030068295.1 Euristhmus nudiceps | reverse complement strand
CGGGCATCAGATACGGATCTTCCATGCCGAGAATATTGAGTTTTTCTACATACCTCGCTCTTCTGTCGCCTTCAAGGAGCTGCACAACTTCGGACAAAAGTCGCATTTCGGAATTCGCGGTCATTTCCTCCGAATATGTGCAGTTTTGCCTTGCGCTCGGTGGCAATCCGTGCTAAAGCTATTAGGCTACTTCGTTTGTTTTCCCGACAGTGTGTTGAAGGACCCGTAAGTCACGTGGTATTTATCACGTTGGTGCAGTTGCCTAATAGACAACCAATATAACATAAATAACACTGGGGTCCCCCCCCCAATCTGGATGTGGGTTGCTATATACAGAAGTTGGTGACTCTTATGAAGGTTTTTTTAATTAGTGTTAGCAAACATCTTTTTACCTCCACCAAGTAGATAATGTTTTACCCAGAGTTTGTATGTTTGTTAGCAGAATTACGCTAACGGTTGTGTACGGATTTTCATGAAATTTCTACAACAGGTGTGGTTTTAGACAAGGAAGACTCCATTGGATTTTGGAGATGATCCAGATCACACTCTGGATCTAGTAACTTTTTAAAACATTCTTTAACATTTTAAGAGATGATTTTTAACATTTTGCTTACCATATTTTCCACACCATAAGATGCACTTTAAAGCCTTAAATTGTGTGACTTTTGACACGGTGTGCCTTATGTCTGCACTGGGTTCCAAAAACTATGAGAATGTTTTTGTACGGTTTTAGTAAGAGCTCAGCTTGAGTAACTGTCGGACAATTTCCCGCCAACATAGGGACGCAATACGTACACTACGTATGCTGGCAGCGATAAAACAATTGGAGAACATTACGTAAAACCATGCCTCTAGTAGGTAGGTATACTGTAGCAAATGAACCCGGGAAGATTAGCCCGCTACTGCGTAAAAACAAAGTGAAGCAAACGAACCTGGTAGGATTAGCCTGCTACTGTGTAAAACCAAGTGGAGCAAATGAACCCGGGAGGATTAGTCCGCTATTGTGTAAATCAAAGTGAAGCAAATGGACCTGGGAGGATTAGCCCTACTGTGTAAAACCAAGTGAAGCAAATTAATCTGGGAGGATTAGCAAAATAACTCCAACGGCTGGACACTGGTGTAAACGAAAGTGAAGTTGCAAGTGTCATGGAGTGACGATGGATGAGAGAAGGTGAACACTCTTTCACTAAGACTGGGAGGCAGCGCCGTGCGAGTTATGCCACCATTTGTGAATGGATTGCGGATGCGTGGGCTAAGGTATCGCCTTTGACTGTTGTTGGAGCTTTCGCGAAGCCGGTATTATTGTTGAACAGCCACTTGGCAACGAGACTGACTCCGACAGTGACGAGAGGGAACCCGGTATGCTTGTTGCCAAAATTGCCCAGCTGTTCAGTTCCGATACAGAAGATGAGGACTTTGATGGATTTGGGACACAGGATTGATAAAGATAGATGATGAAATAACGTGAGTGTATTTTTAAATATGCAGAACAATAAAGTTCAATCAAACTCACTGTATTGCTTCCATTACCTTGTTTTCACATGCGCCTAATGATACAGTGCACCTTATGTATGGTTTAAGTACAGAAATGGAGCGCGTAACTGAGACTGTGCCTTACAATCCAGTGCGCCTTAAGGTACCGGAAAATACGGTAACTTGGCAGAGGTTTGCTCTCTCCCTGTGCGCTTGTTTTGGCTATCATTCTCTGCAGAAGTTATGCAGCTTTCTAAATTGTATGTAGTTAGGAATAAAATAGTCTACCAATGTCTAGGATTTCTCAAAGATTCTTGACAATGGCCTTTGGTTTGATAAAATGACTATCAAATTTTAGGTAGAAACCAGTAACCATGTTGTGGTTCCACTTCGGCGGCATTCACACAGGAAGCAACGAGCGGCAAGTGAATCGCCTCGCTGCTGGGCGATACTTAAATTCCTGGCGAGAGAAGCAAACCGATTCAATGCCTAGCTCTTGTTGCCTAGGTAGCTTGCTCGCATGTTTCCCACGTAAAAATCCAAGTGAAATTGTGAGCTCCATACAGTATGTCTGTAAGAGCTTTCATCGTCATTATCTTGTATTATTTAAGCTTATTTTAGCGTATATTATCATATATAGCTTATTTTTTACCATTAATCTTATCACGTGGTAGGTAAATATCGTTTTTGGCAAACTCGGTGTTTGTCACCTGTCGATCAGTGGTATCTTTTAAGCTCTGATTGGTAATCTCTCAAATTGTGTTGTGCGAAAGTTCAGCTCAGTTGAACTTTGCACCCCGCCCACTTTGCGTCACCTCCCACTCATTTTGACCTCTGTGATCATTGACTTCGCATGGTTGCTTGTTTCTAGCTGTATGAATAAGGCTTTCGTAGCCAGTATAGTAGTTTGGATCAGTTAGAAATCAGGAGGAAGGAAGTTTATGTTCATCTACATTTTGTGCTGACGATGTTCCATGTTGATAAATTGCATTGCTGAATGTAGCTGAGGTAATAAGCAAATGGCTGTCCAAAAAGCTAAAGGTTTATTGGTGCTTATTTGTAAAAATGCATTTTTATACCAAAATAAAAGGGGGAAAGCTGAATTTAACCATGATAGAATATAGAGATGATCAGCTCCAGGTCTGGGGAACCAGTGACCTGGCTACAGGTCTAAAAATGATTGATTTTATTTCATTTTAAATAAAGTGGATTGTAATGTGATGCCCAGCTTTGCTACAGCATACATGTATATGAATTAAGTAAAGAAATATAACAGTAAAAACAGTTGTTTTTCTAAAACAACTGGGCCTACATACAAAATTAGGTCAGGTTGCTCATTTGCATTTGAAAATAAAGCATATTACTTTTATGTCAGTTCATGGTTTGACTGTTGCCAAAATCAAACTACATTTTTACAGTCGGAAGTTGGTTTGAAGCCTGCACTGGTGTTAGTGCACTATCTCATGCTTAAGCACAGACCTGAATCTTTATTTGGTATGCTGGGCTTCTTTCCCTTTTGGCCATAAAATAGATGTTCACAAACCATTTTTCACTGTGCACCAAGTCCAAGCACAAATTCAGCACCACTGGATCCATGCACCATTCCATAAAAATGGCTGCAGTGTTGTGTTTTTTTTTGTTGTTTTTTTTTTTTTTTCTCCCTTCCTGCTCTTCCTTCTTCATGAAGACCAGCAGAGCTCCAACTGAGCATGCCCAGAGAGCGCCATGTCAATGCTTTCTACAGAGAGTTGGTCATGTGACCTGAGGAGGGACGGTGCTTGTGTGGGAAGCAAGACTTTAGTCAGTGGAGCTTTCCTCTCGCCCTCTTCCCCCATCAATGGAGACCCACAGGCTATGCCAGGTACTGCCATGTTGCTGGAGGGCTCAACATAAAAAAAAAAGGCAGGATTATTAGCTTCTCTGTTTTGCTGCCTCTTTTTCGGGAAAGCCATTGCCAGATATATGGGTTATCATTTATTTGATTCCCGAACAAAAATAGGCCAAGGTCTACTTTAGGTTGCTTTTTGTCAATGTCTTATATTTCCATTGTGATGTTTGAATCTCTGTTTGATTGCAGGTGACTGATTCTTCAGTTTGTGTGCATGGGTATAGAAGCTGATTGCAAGGCCTTCCTGACAGTTGTTGGACAAGAGGCTGTTTGCAAGCTCCACCAGATGTTCTTGTTCTTGTACTTCCTGTGACCCTGCTAGAAAAGAAACAAGGCTTATTCATGGTGGTTTCTTGCGTTAGGCAGAGGTGGAATTCGGCTGTCAGTTTGTAAGCTTTGTAGCTCAGTCCCTTGCTGATGTTTCCAGGCATGGCTGCATATTTTTTTTGCAGCTATGAGGAAGACAAAGGTGCCATTTCTTCGGCACCAGTTTCCCCTCTGCAGGCTTCTCTGAAGACGTAGCTTCAAAGAAGGCTTGTTTACAATGCCGTTGTGGTTCTTTATAACAAATAGTTAAAGGATGTCTCAAGATTTGGATGAATAACCCATCTACTATCGATGGATGGGCTTGTTTTTTCTTTGGCCTAGTGATTAATGACCTCTTATTATATTGTGGTAGAATATTATTCTAGCCTTTGTGCAGCCTCCTGGATTGAAGATTCGGTTCTGTGAAGCTCAGAGCTTGCTTTTGCGCGCTTGACCAGGTCTGTTGGGTGTTGTGTGCTCTACATAGCTACTTCGCTGTGGTTCCTTTATTGGAAACGGCTTGGGTGCAGAAGAGCGCTGTTTCTCCTCTTCCTGTTAGTTCTCTCTCAGTTACTCTCCCCTGCTGTATTCCTTTGTGGCTCTGTGTCTGTCTCTTGCCATCCAGCCAGTCAAGCAGAAGGATTTGTGTGTGGAATGGTAGGCATGTAACTGAAGATTCAGGTTTTTTTTTCTTTCTTTCGACAGAACAACAACAAAAATGTGACGTGGGTAGCGCTTCCACCGAGCTTTACATGTAATGAAACACCTCATGAAGACTAGTGGGTCTGAATCAGAGTAGCGCTTCGTCTGGCAGTTTGACGTGAATTCCAAATGGCGAAGGGATGGGGGGGGGGCGATTCCTGAGCATGCTCCAATGGCGAGCTTAGTCATTTAGTGAAGTGCTGTAGGACAAAGCAGAGCACTTGGTAGACTATTAATGATCTAGGATGATCAAGGCCTGCATGATTGAAATGATTGAATAGCTGTTTTTTTTCTGGATTTTGGAAAGAAGGGGCATTTTTATTTTAATTTTATAGTATAACCAGAACTGGAACAGATTGCACCAGTTCAACTAATTAGAGCCACTACTCTGATTGCCTTAATACTTAACCCTATAATTAGAAATGAAAAAATCTGGAAATGCATCTGAGGATTATTATTATTATTATTTTTTTATTTTTTTACTTTTTTTTCATAAATATATTTGTAATTTTGGCAAACATTCGGTTTCATGCCATTGAGAGGTATGTTTTTAGTTAATGCTGGTCAAGAGATGTAGAATGATTCCTATTGGCAGTGTACCAGCCATCAGTCTGTCCCATTTTTCACTGTTGTAAATGTTCAAATCATTCTCTTGTTTTGGCCTTGAGTACCATTCTCTCGTGACAGCCCTGCCCTCCTCAGGCTCAACGGAGATAAAGACCTCTGGGTAGACCAGATGAGATTAAGGATAGCTCACAATCTCACAGCCTTCGTTCTGCTTGCTGCTATTGAACACCACAATCTTTTTGCCTTTTCATACATTTGCTATATGTAATTTTTTTTCCCTTTTGCCAGTAAAACAAAATAGAAGCTTGCTTTCATTGGTGACTTCCTTTAAGAAGAATTAAAGAAACATAGAAATGTAAACTGACTGAGCATGCTCGGTTGGAGCTTTTAGCAAGGCTGGCCAACAGAGGGAGCTGCTAGGTCACATGACCAGCAAGCTGGGTGAATGTCTGCATGCAGGAGAAGGTGGGGGGGGGAGAAGAACAATCTCTTCGAAGCTCTCGTTCAGTCTAAATGGAGGCCCTCGATAGAAAGCAGGTATGATGCTGCTGGAGGACGACCCTGAACAAAGGAACAAGACCTCAAGTCTCCATCCTTGCTCTCTCTGAGTATTTGTTGGTTTTGTGCTGTGCTATTTTCAACCATCTGTCTTTTATCCCTCCATTCATGTTCAGACCATTGAGAGGAGTTAGCTGGAGGGGGAGCTGTCTTATGACAGCTTTCAGATTGAGTCATGCTCTGGTCTGGTCCATGGATTGATGCAGATGCAGAGACCACTAGTGCCTTTCAGAGCTTGAAGCTAAATGGAGTTGCCTTTAATTCTGGTACAGAGCTGTATGAGTAGTCAGGTGGTGTGGCTTGAATGTTGGCGGTTTGGGAACTTTCAGAGGAAGAACCCGGTGGATTACCACAGTCTGGTTTAATGAGCACTGTAAGGTTCTGTGTGACATAGGAGGCAAAGAAGGCAACTGGCCTCAGTTCTGTCTTGGAAGAGGAGAAGCTCTCTGATTAAAGTGCATGCTGTCTTAGGTTTGTCGTTTGTGAAAGTTCTGTTTCCTGTGTTCTCTTTTTCCCCTTATGACACATGATTGCCACAAGAATGTTGGAGAAGAGGGAGATGGCTGCAGATGTGCTCGCTGTTTGCAGGAAGATAATTGATTTGTGCAGGTTTGGGCCTGTTGAGCAAGCCAGGCCAGAATAGAGTAATGGCATGCTGAATACTGGGAGGAAAAAAAATGAAGAATGCTGTTGATTTGCTGGTGGATTTTATTAGTCTTTAGTATTATTTTTAACTGCCTGCAAAGGAAAAAGCAAACGGAGGCTTTCTGCCTGCTCAGCAACACGAAACAGATCTCCGAACTCTCCTGATTAGTCTGCAGAGTGCCCTGCGCTGTGCTGGAGGAACCATTGAGAAGGGTACAGAATGCAGAGGCCCAGGTGTCATGGATGGTGGTGAAGGTTATTTGCATCAGCATTGAAAGCATGGCTTTGTTGCAAGTGTGACGGCATGCTAATGTTGACCTACGATTCTGTGTACCTCATGAGATTGTCTTTGCAGAGCCTTCAGTCATTGTTAATCATTTGGGGGGGGGGGGGTTTATGCTTCTTTATAGATGTCAGGTGATTGTGGCATATTCTACCCTAGCATGCTACATGTATTTGTATCTATAATTATATTTATTTTATGGATGTGTTACTTTGGGCTAAGGAAGTTGATCAGACTAGTATTTTGATTTGACCTTATTCATTAGCATTCGTGCAATTAATAATAAACGGACATATTTCGTAATCTCAGCTTGAACAATTAGATGAATTTATTACTCATTGAAGGGAATATATGAGAAATATATTTTTGATATAGATTATAGATGCAGTAACAACATTTGTAATAGTGGTAGTAATTAATAAATAATAATATTGTCATAAGAATAAGAAACTAGGGAAAATGGCTTATGCTCCCCAGCATTGAAACTTGAGCTGTATTATTTTATGCCATTTTATTTTTGGAGCAGCAGCATGGTAATTTCACTCATCCATCAGGTGACAAGAAACGGACGTCTCAAGTATTTCCACACGTGGACGAGTTCCTAACCTGTACAATTTGGGGGTAATCTGTATCGCTAAAAAAATTGTATATACTCCATTTTTTATTTTTTTTTTTCCTTTTCCAAAACCACTCTTGCCATCATTTTAGAATGAAGCAGAATTAATGGGATGATCATTCATTTTGAAGAAATCTTCTGCACACCCACACGTTCTTTCTGCCATTGAAAAAAAAAATCCACCATGTCCTGTTGTATCTGATACAATCTGGTTACGAAATGGCGGTTGGGAGCAGAGGCCCTTCCCTCCTTCTCCTGTCCTCTATTGGAAAGGATCTGTCTTTGGCCTGTAGGGGGAGGGCTTGGGAAGAACAACAGCAGTACTTCAAGGCTATGGGTTTTCAGACATTGATAGAACAGTCATGTGGGGTTTTTTCCCTTCTTTCTGACTTGTGCTGTATGAAATGTAATGCTGAAAATTGCCAAAAATGAAACTATACCCATCAACTGTTCATGCTGCACAGGGAAAAGTTCATCCCTAATGCAGGCTATCAGAGTTCTCTTTGAAACCCAAGTTGAAATCAGCTTAAGACCTGCACTAATGGTACAAAATAAACAATATATGCGATGTGCTTATCTGGAACTTGTTGTAGAGTTAAGGTCAAGTTTGAGCCTGTCGTATCGGAAATCCAACTGGGTAGATTTGCAGGCTGTTGGTGTAAAACAGACCAAACAGAGTTGACGTATATATTATGAGACCAAAATGTAAAGGGGCTACCTCTTACTATATGTCAGACTCTTGAGTTCTGCACATAACAGTTCCTTGGTTGACACTGTTAGTTGTGCGTAACTAGTTCACAGGCAGCAGATGTTTTACCCAAACAGAATTCTTGTTATGGCTGGTTTGGTGTTTTGTTTGGTCTGAAGGCCCATGCTTCACTGTTTGAACACATACATGTCATTGCATTTCTTTCTGTCACAGTCCGCATGTGCAAATTAGGGTCATGTTTAAGTGTATTGTCAAATTTTTACTCTGCCAGTTTATAAAAAGGAGATTAAGTAATGTCTGTAGTGTTTATGGGAGGCTCGGTGGTGTAGTAGATATCACGTCCACTTCACTCCAAGAAAATCCTGGGTTCGAGTGATGGACTCGTCGAGGGCATTCCTGTGTCGAGTTTCTCTGTGCTCGTCATACTTGTGTGGGTTTCCTCCAGGTATTCCCTTTTCGTTTCAGAGTCCAAAAACATGCAAAGTAGGCTAATTGGCGGTTCCATATTGCCTGTACGTGTGAGTGTGTATGGTTGCACTTGTGTTAGCCCAGCGAACTGTTCTGGGTGCACCCTGCTTTCACTAAGGTGAAGGCTGAGATAGGCTCTAGCCAACCGTAACAGGATTAAGCAGTTCAGCAAATGAGGAAGTGAGTGTAATCACTAAGAGATTTACATAGGATCACCAATTTATAAACGTTCACATGCTACATATAACTTCATTTATTACCTTTATAATGAGGTTTTTTTTGGAAACCTTCTAGCAGTCCATGCTGTTCTTTATCTGGCACTCCCAAAAGCATCACTTCCCTGACAAGTCATGTATATTTTATACTCCTGCATTTAAATTCAGACAGCTGTTTAGGCCAAAGACTATTAAAAAAAGCTCTTTTTGGACTGTACTAGACAACGCTGAAGTAAAGTCTCTTTTCCCACTGGATATGCATGAATCTTTACCCAAGTATAACATCAGACACGATTTAGTGCCTGTTGCCTTTGGTTGTTTCTCCAGGTCAATTTATTGAAGTAATGCACGGTGTTATTGTTCCAAATTTTTACACACATGTCCATAAAAATTCCTGACAGGAGTCATGACTGATTTGGAAGAGATGACATGACATCATCTTCCAACGTTAAACCTCAGCAATGTGAATATAATTGGCTTGAGGAATGGTGGGGTTTTTTTTTCTTTCTTTCTTTCTTTTTTTTTTTTTACATTTGCATTTCTTTTCATGTATAAATTTCCTTATATAAATTACGGTTTTGGTGAAAGAAGTATCTTGGCTCAAAATGAAACCAAGACAAACAAGCTTATTAAATTTTTGTTTGTTTTTGTGGAACATCAATGGTGTGTCCATGTTTACCATATCCTGATGAAATAGGAAGTGACACCAAGACCACACTGGAAGCTAGATCTTGCTGAAAGATAGACTCCTTTTGGAGTCAGTGCAGCACCCTGCTGCCTTTGCTCAGAAATGCCCCATGGTTCACTCTGACAGCTTCTTGTGTTGTTGTTTTTGGTTTTTCTGGACCAGAACCTCCCAGGGTTGGCTTGGTGTAGGGGGGACTCTTATTATGAAGTGGCTCCCCTTGTGGTGAGAGAGGGAAACAGAAAGAAGGACCGACCTTTGTTGAAAGAGCAGTTCCAACGAACGGCAGCCATTTTCTGTGTCCTGTGGAAGGCAGCCAGCGTGGCTGCCAATCAGATGAAGAGCTTCTGGGGAGCAAAGGCATGGCTGGGGGAGGGGCAGCCAGGGGAAGAGCCTGGATTTTGCTGTAATTACTACACCTTCTGACCTCCTTCCTTTTGAGCATGGCTGCTGAAAATCACTACAGTAGATGTTGAAGGCTGGCAAGTGAGTGAGTCAGTGAATGAGCGTGTGCTGTGAATGCTTGTACAGTATAACTCTAGTTGCTTTGCAGTTGTCTCTGTAGATGGAGCTACTTGCCTGCTTCTGTCCTTCTCAAGAGACTGCAAGTTAGCACTTGCTTAATGTTTCTCATGCTTTCTTTAGATTTTTTTTAGATTCCTTATTAAACTTTGTAATGTTAATCTGTTTTTCTATTGCAGAGTCCATGCATTTCTTCTTTGCTCAATGGTCCTGGATTGATCAGTGAACTCTGGGTATATGCTTGTGCCATTTTGACTGCCATCCTACAGGGAACAAGCCCTGCTCTGTGTTGAGCAGACCGGCTATGGCAGAATCATATTTGAGGCATGACACACCAGATTGCTTTTGCCTCTTTTGCATTAGCTAGCCTCCCTTTGTAAAGTCAGGCAAACGCAAGTTCAAGTGTCACTGTGTCCCAGCAAGCCATTCTTTGTGTTAATTAGATCTTTGTTCACTGATCTTTGTTCATATCCTTGATGTCTGCCCTAGCTCTTTCATCTTTGTTGAGAGATATTCACACGGAGGCATTAAGAGGTTCACTGCCATTCTTGTTTCTTGACAAGATTTCTGACTTGAGTCTGAGCACAATAACTGGTCAGAATTTTCAAGGCCTTGCTTGTCGCATGTATGGGGGTAAAAAGGTGCTGGTTTTGTGATTTGTGCATTCAGAACTTTGGGCAGGAACCAAATCAGTTTTGAAGATGTCATACTTGCTTAGTGTGGGATCTGATGAGCAGCTGAGACTCACTACAGTAAGTAGGACATAGGCCAAATACAGTTATTCGATGCAACAGGGGCAAGTAAAAAAAGGAAAAGAAAACAAGCGTGTGAGGAAGGTAGGATGAAAGTAAGGAAAGGTTGAGAGGCATTAATGATTGGCCTGAAGAGATCTGGTTTTCGCAGCATGTTTTCATTTTGTTTGCTGAAATTTCAGTAGGAAGCACAAGGAAAATATCATGTGTCCGCAAAATGTCTTTTTTCTTTTTTTTTCCTTTTTTGATTAAGTCTCATGGGCTGAGCAAATCTCTCAGGATCCTTTTCCACTCTGCATACTTCCTAATAACCCAACTGTTAAAGGATTCCCTTTTCCAATGGAGTCTTCACCAGCCAATCAAAGCCCCTGTTGTGTTGTTGTGTTGTTGGGATGCGTTCCCCAAGGATAAGCTCCCGACTGCTTGTTTTTCTCCTTCTCAATCTCTTGCAGACTGAAAAAATAAGATGTTTTTGAGATGTATATGATGAGCTAATCAGAGAGTTGGATGTGGTTCTTAATCTTCTTCAGGGGTGAGGATGCTATTTTGAGCATCTTTCTTTGAAATTGTGCAGCAAATTGTCCTGATTCTCACCATGTGGTATAACTGCTAAATTTGATACCCTGAAGGCTATTAGGGCCTACAAAGCATTGAGAACACAATAGGCCTCTCTTTAAAGGTAAATGAGTGTATTTTGTCAGTCTTTTGCCATTTTTAGCCCAATTATGTGTTTTCTTTTTTCCAGCCTGCTGGTTTGGTCAAAGGGATCACAGAGAAGAGAGAACCAATGAAGCCTGACAGTATGAAAGACTCACACAACGAAGCAGAAAAAGGTAATTTCTTTTGTAATTACATTGCATCCCTGTAACTTAATAGTCTGATTAAATATCTATTCCATATTTTTCTTTCAATGTACATTATATTGTTTTGTCTAATAGGGGTTGAGGAGCCCTCGATCAGGCGAGTAGAACCTTCCAAAGCAACAGAAGAGCTAAACGGGACCTTTAAGAGCACAGAACCAGACAAAGGTCAGAAGGATATTGATGTCCAAAGGTCATCCACCCCATCGCATGCCATTGAGAATGGACTTTCAGAAACTGATCCCCCTCATGGCTCCACAATGGGCAGTAATGGATATATTCTTCCTAAGGCCCAGGACGATTCGCCGGCCACCCAACATAGGACTAACTGGTCTCCCAAGGGAACTTCACCCGTAGGGTATGCAGCTAAAAGTCTCCCTCTTTCATCTACATCCCTAGCCCAGGGCCAGGGAGCTCTAAGGACTAGTACAAGCACAGGGCCCAATCTGGCTGAGAGGTGCATGGAAAATGAGACTAAAAATGGCACTGCTACGGACACCCCTCCACGTGTGACAGTACACAGAGCACGCAAGACCATGTCCAGGCCAGCTTCAAATCCCGCACTAAAGGTAATGTGAGGTTCAACTAGCAGTTCAAAACTTACTGCATGAGGTGGATAAAAAGAGTCAGAAATCAAATGTAGAAATAAGCCATTCAGCAGTACAATGAATCCAAGAGCTTTAAAATATGAAATATGAGGAAATAAGAAAAAAAAAAAAAAAGGGACCAGTAATAGTGGGTGTATCTGGTGAGTACAGGTGGCTGGAACAGTTAGCTTGTGTTGCTAATCTGTGAAGTTTTGCATTTAAGTCAATGCAATTCATCTACAGCTGCTACTAGTATATCTCTGGACCATGCACACCCACAAGCAACGACAGTAATGGACACAACATACCAAGCAACACAAGAACTTTGTTGCCAGAGTGTAAACACACGGTTGTGTCACAGTCTTCTGCTTTTAGTGTGAAGTAAATCTGAGTTAAAGTAATGCATTTGGTGTCTGTAGGTTTTAAACAGGGAAATTAAAGAGCCAAGTATGGTGAAAACTGAAAGTGTGGACAGATCAGAAGCTCAACCGTCGGTGCAGACTCCTCCCACTCAGAATCAACTACCTCAGAAGCAAACCGATGCCACACCAGCACCAATCGCCACACCAGCAAAGCCACACACAGGTTACATCCTAATTTACAAGATTGTTATTAGTTATCAATAGGGAGATGAGAAATTGTTGCTACTCTTAATGGCAATGAATATAAATAATTTGTAATACCTGATATTTTGAGAATAATCATATCCCTCTTTTTGGAGGGGGAACCGCATAGGCATGGAACATTAACTTGCGTGGTTGTCCTGTGTCCATGCCACTACAGGAAACCCAATAAGGATACCATGTCACCAATAAAAAACAGATTTGTTATTAAGAAAGAAACTGTAACCCCAAAAAATATAGGCTCATACACCACCACTCAGACTTGCACAGAATAAAAACCACAGAATCTAACAGGTAGGCAGAAAAAACTTTCATACAGGCAAAACAACACTGCACATTAACGGGAGCATGGAACATGAACTTGTTAAACGGATAATTAAAACTAACAAGGCAGGTGAAACAAACATGGAAACCGGCCAGTGAAATCCGGTGAAAACAAAACTGTTAACCTTTCCTGCTTTTACTCCAGACCATAATTGGGAAATGCAGTCGAGATTTATTTAATTATTACCTCCATGGCTGAAGTTAATTCAGCCCTGAAAGGAGTCAGGCAATTTTGTATAACACCAGGCTCAGGCACCAATCAATAGAGATGTCCATCAGGTGATCCACCTTTAGGTATTTCCTTAATCCATATTTTATTTAATGATGGATAGAATAACAGCCTTGAGTTTATTCCTGTAGTTGATCTTGGCCACTCCTTCAGACAAACCATTTGAATCACCCTTCTAATCTTATGTCTGTGTATGTGCACTGTTGTTTACAGTTAAAACTTGTTTATAGCAGAGGTCCTCAACCTTTTTTTGCACCAGGGACCAGTTTTATATATGAAAATGTTTCCGTTGACCAGTTAGACTCATTTTTTTCAAGGGCTAGCTTAACTAGCATAAAATTATAATTGCAGTTAGTTAATGTGTAAAATGATGCAACAGAGTCAAGTGCGGCAGTAAGGCGAAGGCGGAAACAGTCGTTTTTCAAAATAAGATCCGGAAGCTGTCATTAAAAAAAACCTCCAATTTGTTCCATGAAATATTTTGTTTGTGGACCGGTATCAAATGGTCCACGGACCGGGGGTTGGGACCCCTTGTTTAGAGTACACTGGATCATACAAATGATCCAAGTTTTGGGTTTGAATCACAACAATCTTCCATGGCTGGTGGACCAAAAAGTCCAGAGATTGCCTTCAATCATTTCAGAAAGGATTATGTGTTAGCCCCACCCCCATTGCTTGGTAGATGCGGTGTTATAAGGTCGTGAGTATGAATTGAATAGACATTCTGATTAGGGATTCTGATTAGTCACAAGTAAATTTCAGCTGTTAATGGCAGATTTTCGTGATTTCATCCACGGTTTCATCTGACTGCTAACGCCGTGGGCCAAAAAACCATTACAAAGCATGTACAGGATCTCCCTTTTGGAAGATATTGATCTGGAGAAGTGGACAAATGAGTTTTGAAAACATTAGATATAACTATTTGGGATGATGAATGGATAGCTCCAGATACCAATCTATATGGTCATAAAACCCACAGGCCTCTGTTGGACAGTTGAAAATCAAGACCCAACACACCAGATTGATGAAGAACCACAACACAAATCCAAGTCGGCAAACACTTTACAAGGTGATCAGCATTTTGGAATGACTCAATCAGATCCCCAATCTGACCAAAAAAACCATGAAAACTGCCTTGAAGCAGGCTGCACCTTCTAATTTGAAAAATCTTAATAGATATTAACTGTACATTCTGAAAAAGTATTCTGTTACACATTCCTGTAAATACCTTGTGTAACTGAACCAGATTTTCAAACTGGTTTATTTGCATTTGGTAATAGGTTGGTATTTGACTGCAGACTTTTGCTTACTCAACAGCATCTGTGTTGAGGAAGAAGAAGAGAAAGATGGGAACATACAGCCTTGTTCCCAAGAAGAAGTCCAAAGTGCTAAAGCAGCGTACAGTGCTGGAGATGTTCCAGCGTGCGCCCCAGTCACCACCTACTCTCCAGGTCAGCAATCCAGACCATTAGCTCTACAGAGGACCTTCATGTATATTGAAACTTTGTTTATTTGGTGTGCTGTTTAATGACCTAGTGAGCGTGGCATGTGGAGGTTTAGGGCCGTAATGGTACATATTTTGTTGATGGGTGTAGACAGTGGGTTCTGTCATGGACGCGTAATTAAGTTTAATATGCCTCTTTGCAATCTGTTGCTCTGCTGCAGCAGCCAAAAGAGGCAGTGCAGGTGAACGGGGATCGAGCAGAAAACGAGTCTGAAGAGTCCGAGTCGGATGATGATTCCGAAGATGAAGAAGAGATGACTGGAAAAGAAATCTCGGAAGAATCGCAAGAGGAGAGTCGACTGCCTTCAATCCCTCAGGTGTGGATGTTGTTTTCCTCATCGTCATGCAGTAATGTAATATACCTTTCCGTGTACAGTTACGGTCAAATGTTTGCATACATTCATCATGGACAGTATAAACACACACTCCCACAGTCCAAAGACATACAGTGGAACCTCGAGATACAAAAGCTTCAATACAAGAAAATGTCATTTTATGAAAATGATATGCAAAGGTTTTTTCGCTTCATTTTACAAAAAATTATTCAGCATACAAAAGAAATAGAACACAACCACAAATTTTAAACTTCGCGCCATAAACGCGCCCCGGCCTCCCTATTGGTCAGAATCTTTCCCATCATGCTCAGTACCATGATCCTGCTCTCCTATTGGTCAGAATCTTTCCCATAATGCTCAGTACCATGATCTTGCTCTCCTATTGGTCAGAATCTTTCCTATCATGCTCAGTACCATGATCCTGCTCTCCTATTGGCCGAATCTTTCTCATCAAG